>OU898278.1:46673111-47273111 GCA_918026665.1 Diabrotica balteata
ATATGGGAATCATAATTCAAAAAATTTTCTGTAATAATACTTAGCCATAACAAAAAAACGAGTTGTATCAGATATGCTAGACTGGGCATTGACACTACAAATTAAAACTGTAATTTAAAAGTATTCATCATCATCATCACCAGCCCTTTGCGTCCACTGCTGGACATAGGCCTCCCTATTTTTGTCCATTGCTCTGTCTTGAGCACTTTTCATCCAATTTCTTAACATGTTCTTAAGTTCGTCAGTTAAACGTGTAGGGGGTCTTCCTCTACTTCTTTTGTCTAACCTCGGCCTCCACTCAAGCAATCTCTTCGTCCTACCTTTGGTGTATGGCCCAGTTCCATTTCAGTGTGGCAATTCGGGAAATTACATCGGTAACTCCTGTTCTTCGTCTTAAGTCTTCATTTCTAACTCGGTCACAAAGCGATATACTCAGCATTGATCTTTCCATTTTCCTCTGAGCTATTTGCGGCGTTTTAGAACTTGTAGCTATCAATGTCAAAGTTTCAGCACCATAGGTCATTACAAGCGACACACATTGGTGAAATATTTTACGTTTTAAAGTAGGTTGGTATATCGCTTTTAAAGATGTCTTTGAGTTTTCCATAGGCTGCCCATGCTAGGTTTATTCTTCTTCGTAGTTCGCATGTTTGGTTGTCTCTTGTGATCTTTATTTCATCTCCAAGATATATGTATTTTTCCACCAGCTCTACTTCGTTGTCTCCAATATTGATATTTCCGCTAGGTACTAGGTTTATCATGAATTTTGTTTTGGAGATGTTTATTTTAAGACCCACACTGGCACACACTAACTGAAGTTTATGTAGCATTGTACATATCTCCTTGAGGTTGTCTGAGAACAAAACTATGTCGTCTACGAATTTTAAATTTGTTAATCTTCTACCTCAAATGTTCAGGCCTTTCTGTTCTCAGTTAAGTTTTTTACAAGCATATTCTAGTACTGCGGTAAACAGTTTAGGCGATAAGGTATCACCCTGTCGGACTCCTCTGCCTAAAGAATTAAGTAGAATAAAATGTTACAAAACAATTATTAGTTTTGTTTAAATACAAATTTGTTTTTCGCATTTAGAGCACAGAATGAAAGAAAATAAATTATATTAGAGATATTGTTCATCTCTGTCGATCTTGCATTTACAGTGGCCAGTATGCATATGAATCAGTTCTTACTTCTTTTGGTGGAATCTGGATATTGTGGCTGAGCGATCATTTTTAGCTTAAATTGATTTTTCTATTTCGCTTGGACGTCTTTTTCCCGATTCATTGGAGGCCCCAATATGGTATAAGCAGTATGCTACTTCTGCGCGGAAATCTGCTAGCCGAAAGATATTAGTTTGCTTCCGTTTTTTAGCACATTTTTTCTACAGCAATCAGCTATTTATTAGAGCCATATCTATTAAATGGTAAAATAAGCGCAGATACGAATTTTTACTTCTCATTTGAATTTTATAGCTTCCTATGAGAGAATTTATCAAATCTACGTCCTCCCATGTATTTGTTACATTCCTTTACATTATATGGACAGTTAGTTATGATACGATTATTATAACTAACAATTTATTAGGATAGTATTAATTTTTTCGGAAAATTTAATAAGAGTGACGCTTCTGTGTTGTCTTTTCCAAGAGACAGATGACACTTCAATACCGTCAATGTTGCTTACTTTATTCGACGAAGGTACAGGATTTCTCATTATATTTTAACCCCACACTTATTTTCCTTATTTCAGGAATACAAAAAAATTTTCAAATAAAAGTTGTACTATTTTATCTGTACCGACCAACAGTGTAGCAACAGCCCAAATTTTGTATACAGGGAGTGCCCAATAAAATGCATCTTCAATATTTTAAATAGGACACCCTGTATTTTTTTATAGTTTTGAGTAGTCCTGCATTTCCTGATTACAAATATATAACATAGTGTAGCATTAGTTTTATTCTATAATGGCGTATGGTACTGCTATACTATACTAAGATAAGAAAAAAATATATTTAGAAAAATATATTTAGAAAGTCAACAAAATTAATGACTTACAATACTACATTTAAGATTACAATAGATGCTCAAAGAGCCCTCCATTGTTATCAATGCACAAGTAATATCTTCGTCTCAAATTTTCTAATGCGTCAGATATTGTGTTATTATGATCATTTAAATTTTCAATTTCCGCGAAACTTTTGCCGTGATAGTGTTAATATTTGTATTTGAATCAAAATACACTTTTTATATTAAAAACCCCATAAAAAGCTATCACATGGTATTAAGTCGGGACTATTTGGTGGCCATGTAATGGTACCCTTATTGCCGATCCACACATTCAATTGATTATTTAAATGTTCTTGAACGGCTACGACATTATGTGGCGGTGCTCCATCTTGTTGCCATATTATACTATTTAATTAATTTTGTGTATAATTTTGATTTAATAACTCATTCAGTTCCGTATTGACTGTGTCCAAATATGATTTCCCAGTTAATTTATAATCATAAAACAATGGTCCAACTATTTTATTTTGAAATATTCCGCACTACACATTTATTGATTTTCTTCTGACTTTTTTATTTGATTAATTTTTATTTTTCTATTATTTTTCGGTTCCCACGAATACCTATTTCTTCTAATAAAAATGCCTGAAGTTGAAAAATTTGATTCATAAGTCCATAAAATGTTATAAAAATAATTAGGATCATTGTTCAAATTTGTAAGCATGTCTTGACAGAACTGTAAACTGTGAAATCTGTGACAAATTTGTATGTTTTACTCATGTTCAAATTTTGTGCGCAAAGTGCAAAAATCTTTACATACAAATAAGAACATGCAAAATGAAATATTTCATTAAATTTTTTTGTTTATTTATGTTATTTTCGTCCTAATCAGTGAATCCGTTTGGCCTTTTCTTGAAGGTTCATAGTTTGACCTTAACTTTTTTTCATTTAGTGATAAATAGCGAAATCCATAAATTAATTCTTTTCTTTATATGCCATCTTCTACCAAAGGTTGACGACCATCAAACGATAGGTTTTTCTGTTTTATGCCGCATGTATTATGTTCGTAGCTTCTGGTATTTGAAACCATTCTCTCAAGTTTCTCAGCCAGGATTTCTTCTTTCTGCCCAAACCTCTTCTACCTTCAATCTTGCCTTCCACGATAAGCTGTAGTAGACTGTACTTATCATTACGGAACACATGGCCCAGGTATGACGCTTTTCTCCTTTTAACAGTTGTTAACAATTCCACCTCTTTACCCATTCGTCTGAATACCTCTGTGTTGGTCACTCTGTCTGTCCAAGGTATTCTCAGTATGCGTCGATACAGCCACATTTCTAGAGCCGCTAACTTCTTTATAGTTGCTGCTGTTAACGTCCACCGTTCTACTCCGTAAAGTAGCGTAGAGAGTACGTAGCATTTCGTGGCGCGCCATCGGAGGTTAACGCTTAGGTTGCGGTTGCTTAAGAGCTTTCTCATTTTGATGAATTTGGATCTTGCTATTTCCATTCAGATCTTAATCTCTACGTCTGAGTACCACTTATCATTTACTGTATATTCCAGATATTTAAATCGGTGTACTCTTTCAATACGTTCGGCTTCAATATTCAGGTTGATATGTTGAATGTTCTTTTTACTGATCACCATAAATTTAGTTTTCTTTCTATTGATCTTCAGTCCAAATCGTTGCCAGTTGTATTTACCTATTAGCATCATCTGTAAATCTTCGATGTTATTAGCCAGTATAACAGTATCATCTGCATATCAAAAATTACTTACTGGTACGCCATTAATCTTGATGCCCTCGTTGTACTCTTCCAGGGCCTCTAGAAATATTTGTTTCGTGTACAGGTTGAGAAACAGTGGCAAAAGAATACAGCCCTGTCCACCCCTATCGAAATGGTTACGTTTTCACTTACCATATGTCCATTCTTCATGTGAGCTGTTTGATTCCAATGTAGATTTTTTATAATCTGGATGTCCTTAGTGTCAAGTCCTGTAAGATGTAATAGTTCTATGAGTTTGTCATGTTTGATAGTATCGAATGCTTTCTCCTAGTCGATAAAACAGGCGTAAATATCTTTCTGTTGATCCAGGCATTTTTGAATCAAGACTTGTATTGCAGAGGGCTCTCGAGTTCCAAAACCGCATTTAAAACCGAACTGTGTTTTACTTATGCTGTGTTCTAATTTTGCTCGTATTCTGGAATGGATAATACGCAATAATACTTTAAGGGTGTAACTCATTAAAGTTATAAGGCGATATTCACTACACGTCTTAAAATTCGCTTTCTTGGGAAGGGTCACAATGTAGATTTCAACCAGTCCGATAGAATTTGACCAGTATCGTATATCTTATTAAACAGTTCCAAGTTCCAGCTTATACCGGCAATCACTCGGTATTGAGGAATTTAGGAGTGTGTGAATGGTACGCGGTGCAAGTTACGAGTTTTGTGTGTAGGGTGCGCGACATGTACATGCCGCACACCTTCCGCGCAAAATGGACCTCTTCCACTCAACACGGTCAACAGGACTCATCCGACACTCGGCAATCACTCGTTGAAATTTGCGTCATATCTAACTACCCTCACTTAGTTTAGCCTTGCAGACCAATGCAGTTGCCCGGGGTGTGGCACGTGGAGCCATAAGTGAGAGTTAGGTGTCTTATGAGGACCAGTTATCAAGAACCATCTCCCGTCTATGACGCTCGATGTGGTCGTTCCAAGAAAAGGTACTACTTCTATAACACAACCCTACACCCCCATAAATTAATTACCTTTCACTTTTTCAATACTTATTTTATGGTACTTGATGTTAGATGTACTACCATTGGCATCGGGCCAGACAGACTGGTCCTCTAAATGTCTAAATGTGGGCGAATGGAAAACTAGAGGGCGCATCCGCCATTTCGTTAATACGACAACATTAAAAACTTTATACCTCCTACTTGAATGTGAAACAAAGAATATACTAGCAACGAAATATTAAGAGATATACATGCAGATTAGGTGAAAAAACAAGAGGGTGTCGACCTTATTCAGTATTTATTTAATGAACTGTAAGCTGATCTAAGATATTTGATTGAAATACAGATAATAAACATTGTTTTAAAAAATCTATAAACTCAATAAATTTCACAAATCGTGAACAAAGGGCAATAAAAATACTCAGTAATAAAACATTTATTTAAAAGGAAATAAGTGTATAATCCAAGAGCTAGGTAATAAAAAACACATTTTCTAACAGTAAGTTCTTAAACTCGAATATAATTTATATTTTTGAAGGTTTGGTTATTTTTACGCACGAAAGTTACAATTTTTGATATTCACTTAATATTAACTAATGTTTAATAATTAACGTAAATTCTCAATATATTGCCCAATAAACTAACCAAATTAAGCAATAAATCCCTTTTAATAAAGCAAAATGCATAAAGATGGGGAAGCACAAGTAGACAAATACTCCTTAAAGATCCGCAGTTTTAAGTTAACCAATAGACAATAAATTGATGTGCAGAAAAAATATCAAGATCTGCACATGGAATGTCAAAACTATATACAAAGCAGGAAAACTCCATAATGCAGTAAAGGAGATGAAGAGAATGCATATTAAAATTATTAAAATAGCAAAAATGAGATGGCCAAATTCTGGTAAAATACAAATAGAAGGTTTATTACTCGGAAAAAAGTAATGGATCATATGAATCCACGTATTCCAAGGTTGCCCAATGCGTTACTAACTTTACACCAATATCAGAAAAAGAGTGATGTTACTACAAGTAAAAGCCAACCATATTAATATAAACATTATACAAGTCTATGCTCCCACTGCAGACAAAGAGGAGAAAGAAGCAATTGAGTTCTATCAGAACATCAAGAGTATCATACTGAAAATTCCTCGACAGGAAGTTTCCATCATTATCGGCGATTTTAATACCAAGATCAAGTCTGGAGATAAGACACAGTTTATTGGAGCATATAAACTTAAAGTTAGAAACAAGAGATGAGACCTCCTAGATAAATTTGCAGTTGTTATTAATACATTCTTTTAATTACTACCTCGCAAGCTGGACACGTGGAAATCCCCTCAAGACAGACCCGGAAGAATTATTAGGAATCAAATAGACTACATTTTAGTAAATTAAAGATTCCGAAATAGCTTTACATCTGTCAAATCTTATACTAGGGCAGACTTGGAGACAGAACACGTTTTACTGGTGGGAGTATTTCGAGTCAAACTCAAAACAGTGCACAAAAGAAAAGTACAATCATAGGACCGACGTATGCTGAAAGACCTTGATACAAGGATGAGAGTCCAAGCCACGTTAAACGAGCAAGTGGCTGCAATTAGAGAAGAACCGAATAAAAAACAAACGATTAAACATATTACACAAATAGTGCAAAGTGTAAAGAATAAACACTTATAGACAGATATATTAATGAAGAAAAAATCATGGAGCCTACTACTGGCTGCTATTATATTGTCTTCAGCATAGAGGCTTACTAAATTGATCTAAGTATAGTTGAGGTGACCACTGTAAAAATTATGTACAGGTATGGCGTCGTCCCCGCGGCACTTTGGCCTCTGTGCTTCCGACTTTGGAAAGAGTTGGCCCTATCCGAACTCTGAACCTTATATTGGTCAGATACGATTAAGAAGACATGTCATCGTCTCGCTATACCTTAATTCGTTTATTTTGTATAGCAAGCCATTGTGCTAGACTCTGTTAAAGCCTTTGCTGACATCATAAAAGGCGGCTATCAAGCAGAAAATTATGAAAAACGAATGAAAGAACAGTTAATTATACACAATACAAATAATCATCATCATCTTTGACTCGACAATCCTCTGTGGATCTTGGCCTGCTCTAAGATTCGTCGCCATTCTTTTCGGTTTTTGGCAACATGTTGCCATCTTCTGATTTTTAATATTCGTAAGTCGGTTTCCACTCCATCTAACCACCTAATTCGCGGTCGGCCTTTGCTTCTTTTTTCTACAGGTGTTCCTGTGGTTAGCTTTTTAGCAATCGTCTTTTCTGGCATTCGTATTATGTGTCCAGCCCATCTAAGTCGCTGTGTTTTAATGAACGTTATGATATCTGGCTCATCAAAGAGCTGATACAATTCAAAATTATATCTTCTATAATACAAATAATACAAATTAATAAAGTACCTACCAGTAGTTCTAAAAAAAATGATATGATATCTTGGTTGACAAAAAAAATTAACCAGTTGTAACGTCAATGTTAAAACCGCAAGTGTATGAAATTATCAATCGACACAAACAAGATCATATTTAATATAAATTTGACAAAGTGCTGCAAGAATGTATACTTGTTTGTTTAAAACCTTCGCCTAATCATCCAGACTTGAAACCTATAGAAATACTTCGGATACAAATAAAAAATGAAGATGCAAAACAAAACGTTTATTTTAAGTTAAAAGACGTAAAAGTGTTGTTGGAACATAAATTTTGCTAGAGTTATTATAGACAACTGAAAGAAAGTGTGTTATTAAGGTTGAAAATAAATATTTGGAAAGTGAACGTCCATTAGATGTAATTACTAAAGAATTAAGGATTTATTTAAATAATTCTAGTGACGACGACAGTGCATCTGATTATGAAAGTGAATAATATATTTTAACATTACGGCGTACCGTTGTAACCTATGTGAGCGGGTTTTCAAACTGTCCTGTATGTATGTATTCTTTTTTTACTTTATTACAATCATTTGATATGTTCTTTTATTTAACTTTGTGATGTTTAAGTGAGTAATAATTTAATAATTAAAGGTTTTAAAGTTAAAACAATCTTTGTAATTAATATTTATTAATACTGTTTTACACATAAGAAAGATAGAAGCGTTCGAAAGTGGTGTTACAGAAGAATATTAAAAATTCAGTGGGTTCAAAGGATTACCAATGCTGAGGTACTACGACGTCTAAATAAGGAGTTAGAAATTATGAACAGCATAAAAAGAAGAAAACTATTTGAGTATTTGGGTCACATAACCAGAGAAGAAAAATATGAGCTGCTGAGAATTATTATGCAAGGAAGGATCCAAGGAAGAAGAAGCATAGGAAGAAGACGCATCTCCTGGCTGAGGAACCTTAGAGAATGGTTTAACTGTAGTTCACTACAACTTTTCAGGCAGCAGCCAACAATAGACTATAGAATATAGTGATATCCAACCTCCGATAGAAGATGGAACTTTAAGAAGAATAATACTGTAATCTGAAATACGGATCTATGGTTTCACATACAGACAGTATATTTGTGTGATATATTATAATAATATGTATTAAAATGTAATACAATATTGCCAAAAATATATTCCAATATTATTGAATAATAAATTGTGTGTACTTATCTTTAACAATTTAAATAAATTCATAAGTATTTTTTGGAACGCCACTGCCTTGTTTGGTGAGTCTTCACTGTTCTTAGAAATTTCCGCCACTACAGTTGAAACATACCCTAACTTCAATTTTTATTAATTTCACATATTTAATTTGTTATGTAATTGTTTTCATGAATTGAATTAAAATTCAAATAAAATCTACGACCTATAAACTACATTATCCTAAAGCAGTAACCCGGAAGACTAATAATCAAAAAGGTAAAAGGGATCAAAATGGTTCTATTGTTTACATTTTATTTGACAATTGATGAAAATTTTGACCTTAAACGAAAACCGCTCCATGATAAAGCCTAATTGTATTTGATAAGGGTTCAATAAAGATACGTGTAAATAGTTTAATTAGCATTGGTTGGTAAACAGTGTTAACCAATTACCCTTATGCATCATCTTACATGAAGTATAAAATTAGTGGATAGATAGTCACAAAAAGACAAAGGTTAAATAGTATTGCAACCATTGAGTTAGGATCTAATTGTAATATTATAAAAGTCAAATATTTATTATTTTTCTTTAAGCAATGATTTTGTTTATTTTTTTTTATTTATTTTGCTTCAACTACTTAGGGTTATTAGCATAAGAAAAATACAAAAAGTGATAAAGACATACATAGGAATATACAAAATATCAATTACATAATAATGCATATAGATTCTCCTAGAATTTCTTTTAAAGTTTTTGGAATGTGGTGATGTAGTCTTTTAACTAGTATATTGTTCAGTCAATCAAAATGTACTTCACTGTTACTTTACATTCACAAACAAAACACACTGGTTCCTCTTCTATGTTCAACAAGTATTCATGTGTTGTAAAAGTGTATCCTAATATGAGACGTGTTATTAGGACTTGATGTTGTCGCTTTGAAGACCAGAAGTTCTACGGAAGGACAGAAGATTTTATTTTTATTTAATTTAGTGGTACTTCTTTTCCATTTATTTTGCTAAATATCGTGCAATTTTGCTTTTAAGTAAGGTGTTAAATCTAAATGTACCGTTAGGTTTTCCACTGATGCGGCTGTGTTGGTTATTGCAGACCTAGCTAGACTATCTGCCTTTTCGTTACCATCTATTCCAACGTGTGACGGTACCCAGAGAAACTCTACTGTCAAATTATTTTGGTATATACGGTATAAAATTAATTTAATCTGCTGTAATGTTGAATAAGAGGGATAAATTTAAGAAGTTGATATCAGACAACTAAGTGAATCAGATATTATAAGAGATTTGGGTGGTTTTATTTCTAGAATAAAGGTTAGGTTCTTAATGATGGCAAATAGTTATATATATAATATAGTATATATATAATATATATATATATTATGTATATAATATATATATAATATATATATTATATATATATATATATATATATATATATATATATATATATATATATATATTTTTCGGTTTTATAACGTCTTACGACGTTGTCCGACTCCCAAACGCCACTGTATTCTGTCTTGAGTAGGTCTTCGTCCAGATTTCGAGCGCTAATCGCTTTCCTAACTCCCAGGTTTCAGCTCTGTGGTGGTCTTCCTCGTTTCCTCTTTTCTGGGGGTTGCCACATCATCGTTTTTTTTAGGCAATCTTTCGTCCCCCATTCGGCTCACATGCCCATACCATATGAGCTGTTTTCTCTCAATATCCTCAACTATAGTGCCCTCTATACCCATTTGTTGTTTTATCACTTCATTCCGTATTCTGTCGGCTCTTGATATTCTCATCGATCTTCTGATGGCATCCATTTCCATGGCTTCGACCTTTTTATTATATTTCTCGGTTATTCTCCATGTCCCAGCTCCATAAAGTAGGCTAGTTTTAACCATTGTCTCATAGATGTTCCATTTTCTTTTCTTTGATATTTCTTTACTCCATAGAAATCCGTTCAAACATGCTATAGCTCTTCGTGCTTGTACAATTCGATGTTCTATTTCTCGTTCGTCTTTTCCACTACGGTCGAAGATGACGCCCAGTATTTATATTCGTCCATGATTTATTTTTGATTGTCATCGATATCGAGTTGTTCTTCGCTCCAATTGAGAGTATTTTGTCTTTTAAATTGATATTTAATCCCCATTTCTGGTATTCTTTAATTAGTTTTCTAAGCATGTATTCCATGTCGTCTTTGTCATTTGAGATCACAACCTGATCATCTGCAAACTGTAAAGTATATATGTAATCCTGATCGTTTAATTGTATACCCATTCCTTTGACTTTCCTTTTCCATTGTTTCAGAGCTGCAGAGATATAAATCTTAAATAGAGTCGGAGAGATACAACATCCTTGTCTGAGACCCTTAGTAATTGCAAATTTTTCAGCTAAGAGGTTTCCAGATTTCATTTGGGAGTTTGAACCATAATATAGATCTTTGAGAGCACTAATCAATGTTTGATGTATGTTTGATGTGCCCAGGACTTCCCATAGTTTATTTAGCGGGACTGTGTCATATGCCTTCTCAAGATCTACAAAAGTCATATGTAAATCTCTATTTGTCACAATTTTCTTTTCTATAATTTGTTTAAGACAGAAGATGTTGTCCGTACATGAACGACCTGCTCTAAATCCTCCTTGTTCTTCGTCTTCAGACGATTGATAATCTTCCTCTATCAGGTCCCGTAGTATTCGACCGTATAGTCGACTCATTGAACTTGTGACCAATATCCCTCTATAGTTTTTACAATTTCTCCTGTCACCTTTTTATATATTGGGGTCATATATGCTGTTTTCCATTCATCTGCTGTTGGATGTCCATTAATATATTCGTTAAATATCACCGTGATCATTCTGTGTAATTTCTCTGAGCCATTCTTTATTAATTTCGTAGTTACTCCCTCTGGTCCACTTGCTTTCCCATTCTTCATCCCTGCTATAGCTTTTTGAACTATGTTGATATCTATGGTAATATGCTCTCCCAGAATTTCGATTCTTGATGAATTCATATCTTCTTTAAATTCGTCTCTGTTCTTATTTAATAGATGTTTGTAATAATATGTCCAATCCTCGGGATTTATGGGATTTGGAATCACTTTCTCGTTAGTCGCTTCTTAACAGAGTTTATAAACTTCCACGCCTCAGTGCATTTTCGTCCTCCAATATAAGATTCTATCTCTCTGCACCTTCTGTCCCATGTCTCATTTTTGGAGGTCATAATTATCTTTCTAGTTTTCTTATTCACTTCATTGTATCGGTCTTTGTCTGCGTCATCTTTTCGATTCAACCACTTATGGTATAATCTTTTCTTTTCTGTTACCGCATTTTCGACGTCTTCATTCCACCAAAGCTTGTTACTAATTTTATTTTGTTTGATTCCTAAGACCTCTTGTGCTGTTTGATGAATACTTGATATTATGTTCTCATATATGCATTTGGTATTTGTTAGTGTTTCGTCAAGTTTGGAGTCCATTCGAGTCTTATATAGTGTACGGGTGCTCTTAACGTGAATTAAAATGGACAGATTGTATTAAGGAAGATCAATTCTTTCTAAAAGTTGTTCGTCTTGGCTTGATGAGACACTGTCCTGTAATTATATATTTATATAGGAAAACGATTTTTGCCCTGACCATGTGGTGATCTGATCCGCATACTGCTCCTCTCATAGCTCTAATATCTCTAATGAGTATTTGTAAATTTTGTTTAACTATCACGTAATTTATTATAGACTTAAGATTCCTTGTTGGTTGAAATCATGTATATTTGTGTATGTTTTTGTGGCAGCAATATCCGTTAGTTATTTTGAGTCTATTACTTTCACAAAGATTGATAAGTCTTTCTCCGTTATCATTTACGACGTCTTCTCCATAAGGTCCAATTACATTGTTGTGGCGCTTGTTTCCTGTTCTTCCATTAAAATCGCCTAATAAAAATATTTCTCGGTTATTTCCAACTCTAGTAATAACTTCGTTTAATTTTGCAAAGAATTCATCTTTTGTGGTTACATTCTCATCCTCTGAGGGGCATAGATTGTTAGTATTGTTGTTTTTTTTATGATGTAGGGTCATATTTACTTGCAGGATATTCTCATCTATTGCAGTCCAGCTGGTAATTTTCCTTTTAAACTTTTTGTTAATAATTACGGATACTCCTCTCTTAGCTCTTTCTTCCTTTGGTACGCCGCTATAAAGGTGTATGTAGTCTCCTATCATTACTCTTCCAACACCCTTCTTCTTTGTTTCAGTGAGGGTCACTATGTTGAGGCCAAGTTGTTTTATTTATTTGATGATCTCTTCAGTTTTACTCCTTATTCATTGTACATTCCATGTACCTATCATCATGGTCCTTTTTCGTAGCCGTTTTCGTCTTTGTTTAGATCCGTCTATATTTCCGAGGCTTGGTTTGGGATTTTTAGCAGTAGTTTTTTTTTCTAGATATTAAGGAGCTAGCTGAATGATCCAACCCCCAATCTGGAGGGCCAGGAAATTTGTCTTAAGGTTTTCATCCTTTAAATTGACTGTCTTTCTGGACTGGCAAATAGTTCTGCTGTAAAAATACTTGTCTTAGAAAAAAATTTATAGATGGAATGTTCATGTGATATTACAAAGTATGCTCCTACTCCATTTATGGTCTTAAATGCGTCCGTGTATATTAAATGGCAATTTTTGTACTGTGTGGGAACATGGAGAAAGTGAGGTTTAAAAAAATTGGGTATCACGTTATTTTTGTTATATGCTGTAAGTTTAAGGTTGCAAAGCGAAGAGGGAATAACCCAAGGAAACCATAAATTTATTTCACAGGTAGGATAAATGGAAGGTAGTTCAATATTAAAATGTTAAAATAAGTATCTATTAGATCGTTCATTGAAATATACAGGACCCCTATTTCTTTTTGGTAGACCTCCTGAAACCTTTTAGCAACAGTATAATAAAGAGCATAATAAATAATCAACACTGATTAGACCCGTAGTAACCTATGGATGTGAAACTTGGGTAATGACGAAAAAAGATGAAGCCCAACTCAGGACATTCGAGAGAAAAATACTGAGAAAAGTATATGGCCCGGTACAAGAGGAAGATAGCACATGGAGAATCAGGAGAAACGACGAGGTTAATGAGTTAAATGAAGGTTATGACATTGTAAGATTTGTGAAAAGTCAAAGACTGTCATGGCTGGGACATGTGCAGAGACAAAACGATGCAAAAACAACAAAGAAAATGTTACAATGGAAGCCCATAGGAAGGCGAAAAAAAGGAAAGCCCAGAACGAGATGGTTGGATGACGTGGAAGACGACCTGAAAACAATGAACATAAGACAATGGAGAAGAAGGACACAAGAGAGATCTGAATGGAAGGACATAGCCAGACAGGCAAAGACCCATCCAGGGTTATGATGCCAAAAGAAGAAGAAGATAATAAAGAGCTGGATTTTTTGGGATAGATTTTATATTCGAGATAAACGATAGAGTTACTAGTATTTTCTTCTTAGGTTTAAGGGTGGCTCTCCAGCTTCACAGAGTAGACTGTCCACAGGACTGGTGCAATATGCCCTAGAGCTAGTCTAACGGCTGAACTCTGACAAGTATCCAAAGTTTTGAGCAATGCTTGGTTTGCGATGTTATACACAACACATCCGTAGTTCAGTTTTGATCTAATTAAGCTCTATATAAATTTATTAGAATTGGAAAATCTGCTCCCCAATTTTTATGTAATACAGATTTCATATTGTTTAGTCCAGCTTGGCACGATAGTCTTAGCGAGTGTATATGACTTGTCCAACTTTATTTTGAGTCCAGTTGCATGCCTAGAAATTTTATTTCTTTTTTATATTCTATACGAGAATTGTATAAAAATAGATTTGAAAGCTTTTGTGGATTTGATTTTCGTAAAAAATGTAAAGCTTTTGTTTTTGTGGTGGAAAACTGGAGCCCACTATTGTTAGACCACGATTATATTGACTTAAGAGCTGCAGCAATACGTTTATGAGCAGATAGTATGTTTTTATTTCTTGCTAGAATAACCAGATTATCAGCATACAAAAAGTTTTAATTGTGCCATTTCAGTACAACACAACATTGTTAGTAGCAATTAAAAATATCTGTCAAAAAATATTTTTCTGTAATTTAGATTCAGACAAATGATTATTCATTCAAACTTGGAAATATCGTTGCTGTAGAAAGTTTGAAATAAAAGCAAACATGTTACCTTGAATCCTCCAATTGTTATAGGAGTATAGTTAAAATATCATAGCGCCAAACTGTATCAAAAGCCTTTTTTACATCAAAGAATATGACTAAACATTCTTGATTGCATATAAATGTGTCGTGAATTTCTGATTCTAATGATATTAAGTTATCTAATGTTGATATATTTTTCCTAAATCTACTTTGGTCGAGTATAATAAGATGTTTATGTTCAATATACCACATGAGTTGATTGGCATTGATCTTTTCTAACAACTTACACGTTGCAGTCGTGATAGAGATTGTTATGTAGCTTCAAATTTAGGTTTACCTGGTTTGTGCATTGGAACTTTGATTGACAAGTGCCACATGTGTGGGAATACCTTATTGATCCATATAAAATTGAACAGTTGCAATAATAGTTCTTGGTCTATTGGTGGTAGGTTCTGTGGAAAAGTCACAGGTATATTATCTGGTCCTCGACTAGTATTTCTAACGGAGTTTAGAGTTTCAATAAGTTCAGTCGAGCTTATAGGATTGTTTATTGGTATATTCTTCAAATCGTTTCTTATTTAAGAATTCTATTGAAAAGCTTTTATCACTTAAAGCAGTACTATATTGATTTGCCATTGTAAATGTCTGATTGTCTTTTATTGAGTAGTTTATAGAGTGTTGTGAATTTTTTCCAGATATAATTCTAATCACGTTCCAGACTTGAAGTATATCTATTGATTTCTAAAACAAACTTTTGCTATGACTCTTGATCGTTTTTTTAATAATAAATCTACACTTAGCTCTTATCCTTTTAAATTTTATATGATTTTCAGTAGTTTATATTGTTTATATTTATTAAATGCCGATTTAGATTATTCTTATTGCCTGTTTCACGCATCGTTCCACCATGGTACAGGTAAATGTTTTGGACGAAAAGCTGTTTTTTCAATGGTTTTTATGCTGCATCAATGATGACTTTATATAAAAAGGATGTTTTCTCGTTAATATCTTGTTCTGAGTCTAACATTACTCTAAAATCCATAGCTAATGAAGAAAATCAATGTTAAGAACACTGTCCAGTTGGTTTTATTTAAGAACCATTTGGTAATGTGTGTATTGTGCTTAAGGTACAACAGATTGTTAACTAAGATGGGAAAGTGATCACTTCCATATAGATCAAGTAAAGAGTCCCACGATAAACTAGGTTGCAGTTTGGTTCATAAATTGACAAATCAATTGCTGAAAACTCTCCTATTTGCTGCATTATATCGAGTATTTCTGTCGTCATTAAGTAGATTTAAATTGAGATTATTAAGGATAGTTTTTATTTTTCTACTCATTTTTGTCAATTATTTTGAACCCCATAATAAATTAGATGCATTAGAATCTCCCAGTAAAATTCGAGGTGTAGGAATCTGACATAAAAGATTAGAAATGTCTGCTATACTTGGATCAGAATTAGGAGCGATGTAAAGACTGCAGATGTTATCTTTTAGTGGACCTACTAAGCACGCCGTTACAGCTTCTAGATTTCTTATTAGAGGAATACTGCAATATTCATAGGAATTCTCGATAAAAATTGAAACTCCAACACTGGCATGTTCTTGATTTTGCCTAATTTTAGATACGCTTGTATAATTTCTTAAATTATGAATTTTGTTATTCTTAAAATGAGTTATTCTTAAAATCTTACAGACAAATTATGGAATAAGAATTTTGAGCAATTATTAATTGTAACATTTCTAAATGGGTATAGTAACCATTCAACTGTCACTGTAGAATAGACTTGAATTTGAGCTTATGTAGAAGGTTCCATGGAGGAGTCGCTATCGAGCTGAGGATTTAGTTGTCGAGTAATTGAATTAATTATTTTAGTACATCGGGATTTCATGTTTTTTATATAATATGGGAATAGATTTCTTTTAACAAATTAAGTAAGCCTGCTGTGCCTTCTGTATAAGTTTTAAATAGACCCAATTTATATAGAGATTCTAAAGCATTTTCAAAAAAATCAGTTAGTTGTTCAAAATTTAATACCGGTTTTATAAGTTTATTAGCAATAAAATCTTTTACGGTTTCCATACTGTTAGCAATATTCTAACTCAGAATTATCAATATTTTCGGCTTTTTTAAATTTTTGTATTGGTTTTGTAAAATTTTCTTTAAGTTCTTGTAAAGGTAGGGTTAAAATTCGTCAAGGCTGCGCTTAGCTGTGTTCACTTCTTTACTAGGTGTTTTATTATTTTCAAGTGTTTCAACACTGTGATATGCTTTGATATTGATATGCTTTTAATAGAGCATGCAATTTTTAAGAAAGAGTTTGGTATTGATCTATGAGGTTGTGAAACATTAGGTGTTGTTGATAATTCGGTAGTTGTTATATTTGTATCTGTGCATGTAGTTTGAGAAGTTGGGAATGATGTTGAGGGTGATATTTTAGATGCAGTTAATATTGACATAGTTAATAAAGAAGGTATAGTCGAGGATTGCCTTCTTCTTCTTTATCTGTCTTTTGCAATGTTGATTGTGCCGTCTTGAATATTACGCAGCCATGACTTCCTCTTTTTACCTATTCCCTTTTTACCATCAACTTTTTGCCATTATCTGCATGATGACCTGCAGAAGACTATATTTATCATTCCCCAGTATGTGTTGAAGGTGACCCTGGCAGTCCATGAAATTCTTAACATTCTCTGGTATATTCAAAGTTCAAAGGCTTCAAGCTTTTTAACTATTTGCGCTTTTATTTTCCATGTTTCTACCCTGTACAATAGTTGGGACCAGACGTAACATTCAACAAACCTCAGTCTCAGCGCAGTATTCAGATTTTTGTTACCCAACAATTGCTTGAATTTTAAGTAAGCTGCCCTTGCCCTGATCTTATAATCTGGATCTAATTCTGTGTTGATGTAAGCTCTCAGATATTTATCTTTTATCACTTTCTCTATTTGGTGTCTACCAAGGGTTAGTTGTTTATTATTTATTGGACTCCTTGATTGGATTGTAAGAAAAGAATATTAAATACTCTATTTATAGTAGTAATTGGTACTGTTGTTATTAAGTTTTGATTTACATTTGTACAGGATGGACAAATTGCTACAAAATGATCAGACTATTTACAATAGTAACACATCTGTTTTTCTTAATATTCAAGAAAAAATGATAAGATGTTTGATCGTGGTTTATGACAATTGAGGGAGGAATTATTATAGCTTTCAAAAGGGAGATAAACGTATGTCTACAAAAGCTCAGTATATGTCTACATTCTGGGTTTGTTGTACCTATTTGTAAAAAGTTAATTGGGGTTGATAATTAAAGGCCTAAATATTTAAATTCAGATTCTATGAAAGTGTAAGGAATACTAGGGCAAACATTAGAAATCAGTAATCTTTCATTTGGTGTAATTAAGCGTCGAGCATAAATTATTTGTTGATTGAAAGTTATTCTTCTGTTATCAGCATTGTGATTTGAAATTCGTGATGAAAAATAATATATCTTGGTTCCATAATGTTTCCCAGTGCAAGTAGATATTCCTCAAGTTTTGCGTTTTTCAGAGCATTATATAAAATAACAGGTTTCTTGGATGGGAATTTTGGAGTTGAATTGATTAATGCTGCAAAATATAAAGAAGTTTTATATAATGTCAATAACGTTTGGGGCCTCGACGCTACTGGACTATTAATATCCTTCATTTTCGTTGTTTAATGATATCAGGTAATATAAATAATATGAACTTGTTTTGAAGTAAGTATTTAATTAGGTTTAAATTACTTACAATTTTTCTCCAATAAGTTCACTAATTTTTATTTATAATAACACAACACTTTCATTATTAAGTGAATATAAATAAAATCTTACTTCTGGACTTCTGCAGTTAGATCTGAAATCGAACCGTAAGACAGGCCATTCACGTTCCGACTTGTGGTCCCACTTAGTAGGACTACTAGTTGGATATTCGTCTCCACTCACGCTCCGACTTTCTATCCAACTAGCGTCAACGTCCAACGTCCAACTTCAGTTCTAGGTTGTTTTCACGATGGTGTACATCGCTTAACCAAAAAATGTATCGAATATATACTATGCAAAATATAATTAGGAGGAAGAAAATGGCAGCATTGTGCTTGTTATCCTTATATGTATGTTATGATATGTATGTTTAAAAATTATGTTTCGTTTTTCTAGTTAGTTGTCTAGGGCTAAACTAATTAATTTTTTCAACTCTTGATTTTTATGACTTTTTAAGATGTAGGAAAAAATTATAGTTTTTAAAGATTTGTGTAGGTATAAAATCTATATTTTATTTGTTTTAAACTGGAGCTGGGATTTATTTTGATGTGTGTGTGTCGTATATTTTTAATAGGAATAATTTTTCGTGCAATTGAAAGTTATTTTCTATTATTTTTTTGCGAACTAGGGATCTTTTGCTACAACCATGATTTAATTTTCATTGTTTGTTAATAATTCTTCCGTAGCCAATCCGGAGTATCGGAAATTTACCTGTATGGGAATGTCCGAAATAGATCTACAGAAAGGAAAATGATTTGCCCTAACAAAAAGGTAATTTTCGTGCAATTGAAAGTTTATTTTCTACTAAATATTCGCGAACTAGAGATCTTTGCGTAAAGTATTTCATAGAAATCTCATACGTAACAGGTGCCGAAGGTCAACTGACTGAGGATTTAGGAAATTTTCGATCCAACCTGTGATCCGACTTCCAACTTCACCATTCACGCTCCGACTTCGTCGCCAGTCGGAAGTCGGATCTTCAAGTCGTCCCACTTGATGTTCCACTCGTACCACTAGTTGTCCAACTAATCCAACTAGCCCACTCACGGTCCGATTTCAGATCCAACTGCAGAAGTTGGACCACTAGTCGTACCACAAGTCGGAACGTGAATGTTTTGCATAATGCATAATGCAGGCCATTCACGTTCCGACTTGTAGTACGACTAGTGGTCTAACTTCTGCAGTTGGATCTGAAATCGGACCGTGAGGGGCTAGTTGGAGTAGTTGGACAACTAGTGGTACGAGTCGGAACATCTAGTGGTCCGACTTCAGACTGGCGACGAAGTCGGAGCGTGAATGGTGAAGTTGTAAGTCGGATCACAGGTTGGATCGAAAATTTCCTCATTTATTTGACCTTCGGCAACTGCTACGTATAAGATTTCTATGAAATGCTTTACGCAAAAAATCCCTAGTTCGCAAATATTTAATAGAAAATAAATTTTCAATTGCACGAAAATTACCTTTTTGTTAGGACAAATCATTTTCCTTTCTGCAGATTTATTTCAGGCATTCCCATACAGGTACAATTTTTCAACACTTCAATCAATCAATATTCTTTATTTCACCTAACTTTTACAAATTTTGAAATGCGTCAAAATACAATCTTAAAAACTATAGGCACATGGGTAGTAAAAATAGTAAAAAGTATAAGCACATAAAACATAAAATATACAAAAAAACATACAAATTGTTAAAAAGATGCCTGCAAGTATTCTTATAACGAATAGAAAGTGTTTACCAGAAGTAAGTACTTAACTGTTCTCTTAAACACATAAATATTTGTTTCTTTAACATTACTGGGTAATTTATTATACATATACATATACTCCGGATTGGCTACGAAAGAATTATCAAAAAACAACGAAAATAAAATTATAGTTGTACTATTTCCTTATATTTTTATGAACTTATTTTCTTGTGACATCTTATGCAAATTTACTATTTTAATTGGAAACAGGCCGGAATATTAGTTAGAAATTATATTTATTTGACGTTGAACTGAAATTGGACCGCTAGTTGGATAGCAAGTCGGAACGTAATGCAGGCCATTCACGTTCCGACTTGCGGTCCCACTTAGTAGGACTACTAGTTGGATATTCGTCTCCACTCACGCTCCGACTTGCTATCCAACTAGCGGTCCAACTTCAGTTCAACGTCAAATAAATTTAATTTCTAACTAATATTCAGGCTTATTTCCAATTAAAATAGTAAATTTGCATAAGATGCCACAAGAAAATAACTTCAGAAAAATATAAGGAAACAGTTACGTCTAATTTCAGTACAACTATGATTTAATTTTCGTTGTTTGTTGATAATTCTTCCGTAGCCAATCCGGAGTGTTGGAAATTGTACCTGTATGGGAATGTCCGAAATAGATCTACAGAAAGAAAATGATTTGCCCTAACAAAAAGGTAATTTTCGTGCAATTGAAAGTTTATTTTCTATTAAATATTTGCGAACTAGAGATTTTTGCGTAAAGTATTTCATAGAAATCTCATACGTAACAGGTGCCGAAGATCAACTGACTGAGGAAATTTTCGATCCGACCTGTGATCCGACTTCCAACTTCACCATTCACGCTCCGACTTCGTCGCCAGTCGGAAGTCGGACATTCAAGTCGTCCCACTAGATGTTCTACTCGTACCACTAGTTGTCCAACTAATCCAACTAGCCCACTCACGGTCCGATTTCAGATCCAACTGCAGAAGTTGGACCACTAGTCGGACTAAAAGTCTGAACTGAATGGTCTGTCTAATGCAGGCCTGCATTAGACAGGCCATTCACGTGGCCTGTCTAATGCAGGCCGGTACCACCGACTTGTGGTATGCGGTTTTGTTTACGACATATTAGAATAGGCGCAAAAAAATGTTTGCAGTTAACTGTTTCTTACGATATATTTAGATATAAACGGAATAAGACCTATTGGAACAATATTTGTTAAAAACGCTAAAAAAATTATGGAATACGTTCTATTAGAATATTAGTATCGTTATACTTTATAATAATTTAAATTCAATTTTTAAAAATGGGAACAACAAGATATATGACGATCTAAAATGTATATCAGGACTATATACGGATTAGCTAACCGGAGCATAATGCTGTAGAATATTAAAAGCAAAATTAAAAAATGGATCTGAGTTAGGAAATTATATCATTAAAACCATCACTTAACTTACACATCTGTGTAATTATACAATAACTACTTATTTTGTTACTTAATACAAAGTCATTTCCAACGCCGCTTGTAGCTATAAAGCTAAATTTGAATAAAAACTTAATATTTTAATAAATGCCTCACCCACCGCTATTTCTTTCTTCTGTCGCTACGTAAAGCGGTTCTCTACAATGCTTTAGTGCCGTACAAGTATTTTATAGCATAATGGGTAATTAAAAATGTTTCAAAAGGATTAAAATATAACACTAGCTCGTAGAAAAGTGCGGTGGTGTAAACTTCACTCTTTATCAGCTTATAAAAAATGCTTGAATTAGCAAACAATGAAGTACATTAACTGGAAAATATTAACATTCACGTATTGATAAATACTAATTGTAGCGTGTAAGTTTTAAGGTAACATATATATTTAAATAAAGATATGACAAGCATGTCATTTACCTATCAGATATAAATAGTGTATGTACAGATAAAAGATACAGAGACTTAGTGCCTTGACACTTGACTAGTTGACGTGAGAAATAATTTTAAATACTATTACTTCATTAATTTAAAATAATAATTTGAACGTAAAGGTCGTAAAACCTGGTTCGATCCTAATTTGCCCTGTTTCAAAATGGATAAGCAGTAGCATTATCTGTAAAGGAGCTCTTTAACCCTTGCTTCTTAATAACAGTTAGATCAGTATCGTTGATTCCGTAAAATTTCTTGGAATTTTTATAGACAGCAACCTTAAATGGTCCCCGCATATCAATTTGTTAAGTAAGAAACTTGCCTTAGCCTGCTACTCAATAAGATCTGTTTGAAAAGAAATCAATTTAGCATCTTCCAAAATAAATTATTTTTCTTTGTTCGAGTCATCGAACGATATGGTGTTCCTTTTTGGGTTCTCGTACAGCTGCCTAATATAATGTGTTATTTTTAAATTACACAAAAGAGCAATACGGTATCTTTTTGGCCACAGTAGAATAACACATTGCAGAAGCTACTTTAAAAATCATTGAATTCTAATGCTTTTCTCTTTATATATTTTAGAAACTATTTGCTTAATTCGTAAACTCCTACACATTTTCCAGCAAGACCTAATCATACCTACTATACCAGAAATTTAACCCTTGATGTGTATTTACCGATCCCGTTCACTGTGTTACTAAAAAAATCTAATGTAGATTTTATTCGGCAAAAGAATTATACAACCACCTCCATTTACAACTTAAATCTGCGTAATTTTAGTAAATTTTAAATTGAATCGCTTATTTTATAAACAAACTATGTCCCATTCGGACAGTTTGCAGGAAATGAAAAAAAAAACGTTTTGAGAGCTTATCTGAACATTTTCACTAAAAGTGAAGTTTACAGTTGACGATAGATGATATAACTAACATATAACATTTTTCAGATAAAAAAGCTTGCACGTCATTCAAGATTTACGTCGTCAGAACCCCACAGCTTTGCCAAAACATCAGAGTAGTTAGTAACTGAGGAATTTTTAAAATGTCAATCATTTGTCAAACTATTATATTAACAGTAAATACACTTAGTTTTACTACCGCAACACATTAAAATACATAAGAAAAGATTTTAATACAAAATTATATATTCTAAATTTTAAACTTACCTCTTTAATAACAAAAACGTCCCGCCGTTATTTCTTGTTCAAAATATTCTCTCTTATATGAAAGCTTGTCAGCTTTCTACAGACTTTTATTTGTTTTGGCATATCATTATAACTATAGACAACAATAATTAGTTTTTAAAGCTATTAATCTAAATTTAAAATGCATTTATAAATACAATTTATTAATATATATCATATTATGATCAAATTGTGTAGGAAATCAAAACAAACAAAATTTCTACTCTAAAAAACCAGCAACACTTTATACAGTTTTGCAACCCGCTGAACTATCAATAATATTTGATATATTTTCGTATCATTTGCTTACAGTTGTCCAATATATTTAATTAAAATTATTATTTCGTGGAATATTAGACTTCAAGAGGTATTTCATAAAATTTATATTATTAATAATAATAAATATTTTTGGTTATTAAATCAATATAATTCTAAAATTTATAATATCATGATGACTATATTTTTCTGATTATTACACCATGTTGACGCCTATGAAAGATCGAGCAGTTCCGTATGGGTTTCATATTATTAGCTGTGTTAGGAAAATTTGAACTATAAGGTTGATGTTTTGGAAATTTTAAATATAAGGTTTTTGGACGCCACTTTGAATAAATCGTGACGTGCAAGTATTTTACTTTGAAAAATGGTATATAGTTTTTTTTCTGTTTAAACCACAGCTGTACGTCGTAACAAAACAATCTAATATATTTTGTAAATATACCCGAATATACATACTATTATTATAATATAACGGTAGTTGTTTAACCTTACCTACCTCACTATAAATATATTTAGCTTTAAAATTACGCCACCTCAGAAGCCTGTCGCATTGGCATCTTGTTTACTATACATTGCAAGTCGCCAGTAACACTATTTCGTTGTACGTAGATATTTGAAAGCAATTTCCACTCTTATTATATTTTCTTCAGTTTACAATTTACATTTTTAGGGTTTTTCAGGAAATTGTTATTCACTTTATGCGTCTGACGGAAAATATTGCCATTCTTTATTGGTTCACAAACTAAAAAACCAATTTGAACATTTCGTTTCTATGTTTGAATTTGTTCGGAGACTATAAACATCAACCGTTTTTAATTTACTGAACATACGATATACAGATTTATTATTAGTATTGTTATTATATGTAAAACATTTTATATTATAAAACCAAATTAGATGAAAATCTTAAAAGAGGTCAAAAAATAGTAGAGGCAGTACTGTATTGTATTTCTGTTAATTTACTTCCCGTGTTTGGTAAAAAATATAAAAAACTACAATTTATTAAACAATATTTCCACTAATTAAACACTATTAAAAAAGTATAATATATTAAACTATATTTTTAGAGATTATTTTGTGAAAGAAATTATTAATTTATTTATTGTCATTTTTGAAAATAAAGTAATTGTAGTGCGCTCAAGCAGTACTCTTAAATCAATTACCCGTATGGTTGAAAAGTTTGCTGTACAAATGGAAACTATAAAAATTGTTGTGCATCTACTAATTTCTTAGATCATCCACGTCTCCAACTTAAACTGTTCCAAAAGCAATATTTGCCTTACAGACTTCAATCATTCCGCAAGTTCCATCCACCGCTCAAGCTCCAACTTCCTATCAGACCATGTCACACCCTGCTTGAGAAAACTTGCAGAGAAATAGAATCCACTATATGTTTCAATTCAGTTTTGATATTCTTTTAACTACGTTCGTAACACTTGTTTTTCTATTAACTATTTGATTTAAAACTCTCTGCTTCTAAGGAATGTATTAAACATTGACCTTTCCATTTCTCTCTATACCACTTGTACCTTATTGATTACTTTACTAGCAACGGTCAATGTTTCTACTTCATACGTTAGAACTGGAAGTATACATTTATCAGAGACCTTTCTTTCCAAGCACATGGGAATATCTATTCTGAAGACTTCCCTCAGTTTTCCGTGTGCTGACCACATCAGTCCTATTCTCCTGCTTAACTCTATTGTTTGATTGTATGTTCTTAATATAATCTTGTAGCCCAGATACGCATAGGTATTAAATTTGCTTGCCATTAGTTCTTGACCAGTACAAGATTGGTGATGTGTTTTGAAAAAGTTAATTTTAAGTCCAACTCGTGTTCAAGAGCTCTAAAGATCTTGATGAAGTTGGCAGACATGATCTATCTGGTCCCTAGTAAGGACTATGTCGTCTTCAAACCTCAAGTTGCTTCGAAACTTTTTAATTATGTTGACTCCAATATTTTCCAAATGATTGTTTCTCATGGCACTTTGTAATAAAGCGGTGAATAGTTTTGCAGAGAGGGTGTTTTCTTGCATAATACCGCTAACAAAAAGGGAAATGTGAGATTCGACTTCGAGCGTTCAACAAAGCAACACTTAATTACCTTAATCGCACCTTGTTTTTGTGGTTTTGTTTAAAAACATTGAAAGCTAAAAGTGTAATAAAGTGTAAATTATTAACAAATAATTATTTATTGTTGATACTGTAGACATTAACTGTAAGTAATTTAATTTATCTAATTACATCGAGTTATTATCAATGATTTCGTATTGGTGCCAGGACCGGATTCAGGTTCCGTAGATCAACATGAAACAAGCTTCATCATCAAAGGTATTTTCACAACAAGAAATCCCCAAAAATGATACTACTGCACCAAAGTTATATTCAACAGTTTTAAATGAACCTACCAACATATTTCCTTCCAAAAAACAAGCAATTGTAGTAAATACAGTTCCAAATTCAAAAATCGAGGATTACCTGAATGCTGTAGCCAACTTAGTTGACCCCAAAAATATACTTGCAATATCCAGAATTGTTAATGATCGTATATGCATCTACAAGCTAGAAAACTAATTACTCCTAATGAAAAATTATTTATTTCTAATGTATCTCCTTCTGTACCACATAACATAATAGAAAATGAACTCAAAAATATAGGAATCCATCAAATAACACCAATAGATTTTTTACGGATGGGAACATCAAATCCTAGTTTTGGGCATATCATTAGTTTTCGACGTTTTACTTATATAGCCCCTACAAATCTTGAAAATATCCCTGATTCAATACTAATTAACCATGATCAATCGAACTATCAAATATTTCTCTCACTAGAAAAACAAACGTGCTTTATTTGTAAACAAACGAATCATTTAGCATCTCGATTCCCAAATAATAATAATCAATCCACTGATGACAATATAACACACATTTCTCAATCACAATATGACCAGACTGTTAGTTCACAACAAAATACAACTCAATCTACAGTACATTATCCCGTACTTACCAAACAAATCAGTAATCCACAACCTACTGAAACCATCACTTCACCCACACTAATAAACTTCACCTTTTTCGATAACTCCCAACCAATGGAGGCAGTATCGGGTAAAATAAATGAAACTCTAATAGAAACTCAAACAAAAGTACAAATACCCGAAACAAATGCTTCTGAACCTGGTAAAATAAATAGAACTATAAATAAAACTCAAACAGAAGCTCAAACACCTAAAAGAAATGCTTCTGATATAACAAATTCATCTGATCTGGAGGGTGTAAAACCTTTTAGAGAACCCAATATAAAACACAAAAGAACAAAAACGGATGTCCAAACCCACTACAACATAGCTGAAGATATTACTAACTGTACAGTTGATTTTTTTCAAAATAAGTCAAACAGTAGCTGTTTCAGTCAAGAAGAGATAATAGATTTATTTGAATCTATGTTTAATAATTAATATATATAACACCCATGGAGCTGCAGATCCGCTTAGTATAGCTAAAACATACACGGAAGATATCAAAGGGTTAATAGATCTCCTAAAAAAACTTCATACAGTGCTATCACAAAGATACTTGAAAACACGATGTACAAGACTAAGGAAGAAACTTTGTAAACTACTGGATGACTATTCCTCTACAGATTGCAGCGATACGGCTAATAATTAAAAATTCAACTCCATAATTCAGTGGAATCTGAACGGGTTTTACACCCGTCTAGAAGAATTTAAATTACTAATGTCCAAATTCATACCGTCCATAATATGTCTACAAGAGAGACATTTTAAACAGCAGAAATTTTACAAACTAAAAAACTACACACCATATATTAAAAATAGACTTAATGCAAACCAGGCTAGTGGAATGACAGCTATTTATGTACATAACCAATATGATACAGAAATAATTTATTTAAATACACAATTAGAGGCTACAGCAATAGCTTTGAAAGGACCTCAAAAAATAAATATTTGCAATATATACATTCCTCCTGGTACTGATCCTTCAACTCGCGAATTACCAGACCTTTTTAATCAAATTCCTCAACCACGAATTATTTTAGGTGACTTCAATGCACATCATGTTCTATGGGGATCAAATAAATCCGATAGTTTTGGGCGTAAAATCGAACAAATTATAACTAACCTTAATCTCAACTTATATAATGATGGTAGTTTTACCAGATTTAATGTTTCTACAGGTGGCGGTTCGGCAATTGATTTAACTTTATGTGACCCAGTTTTACAACCTGGACTGTCTTGGCAAGTCACATCTCATCTACATGGAAGTGACCACTTTCCAATATTAATAACGAATAACAATACAGCTCCCTCTTCCGCTCCGTCTAATAAATGGCATCTAAAGAATGCCGACTGGTCTTTATATTCTTCTTTAATATCTCGATCCATATCAGAGCTAACTCCTCCTAGTGATGACCGTTCAGATATTAATTATATTGTTTCAAGTTTTATTCAGCTTATAACAACAGCTGCAGAATTGTCCGTAGGCTTTATAAATTTCCCAAAAAAACATCCTCCAGCCCCTTGGTGGAACCAGGAATGTAATGTGGCAATCAGAGAGTCAAAAAGAACTTCTTACAAATTTAAAGAGAGCCTACTGTAGATATATATTGAAGAAAAGCAGAAAAAAAGCATGGAAAGCGTATATCTCGGCCTTAAATTCATCTACTTCTATTTCCGAAGTTTGGCAAATGATTAATAAAATGAATGGAAAAAAGTCCTTCAATACAATCCATTATCTAGAACATAACAATCTTACTTGCTCCACGAAAGAACAAATAACTGCTATACTTGCTAATACATATCAAAGACACTCCAGCAATGACATTATCTCTACAAATCCCATAATACACAAACAAAATCTAGAGATCACTTATATAGATTTAGAAGATCATACTAATTCTCCTCTTAATGTCGAACTCTCAATGGACGAGTTACTATATTCATTAAACAATACAAAAGATACCAGTCCTGGACCTGATAACATTCCAGTTGCCTTTTTAAAATCATTACCCGAAGAAGGTAAACAATACCTTCTAAAAATGTACAATTTTATCTGGACAAAAAATGTGTTTCCTGACAGTTGGCACCAGTCAATTATTATTCCAGTTCTTAAGCAGGGAAGAAGAAAATCAGACCCGGAGTCTTATCGACCGATCGCGCTAACATGTTCTATATGTAAAATTCTGGATAAAAAAGTAAGCAATAGACTACTGTGGTACCTAGAAGACAAACAACTTCTTACCCCTATTCAAAGTGGTGCCAGGAAATCAAGGTCTACTTTAGATAATCTAGTTGATATAGAATCCGAAATTCACGAAGCATTTGGATGCAATCAAGAGTGTTTAGCAGTTCGGAGATCCGACATATTACAAAACTTATCCAGATGGTCAATCAAAGGTAACATTCTTAAGTTTATAAAAAAAATTTCTAATATTTCGTGAGTTTAAAATTCGTGTAGATAATGTTTGTTCAGATCCAACAATGCAAATTAATGGTATCCCACAAGGATCTACACTAAGCGTAGTATTGTTCCTTATTGCGATTAATGATATCTCTAAATCCTTTGGTTCATTAGTAAAAGCACGCTTAGATGCTGATGATCTCGTCATATTTTCTCGAGGAAAAAATGTTCTAACACTTACCAGATATATACAAACCGCTATCAATCAACTAGAAAATTGGTCAGACAGATGTGGGCTATGGATATCTCCAAATAAAACTAAAGCAATTGTCTTTAGCAAGAGCCCAAAAAATATTATACTACCACCTAATCTTACTTATATTCGTTACCTATTACTTATGTTGAATCAACTACCTTCTTAGGAATAAAACTAGATCATAGGTTGATCTGGAAAGATCATATTTTTCATCTGTGACAAACAAATCAAAATTGTCTAAATTTATTGAAAAGCATATCTCACAAACAATGGGGAGCTGATTTCCAAACTCTCATAACTGTCTACAGAACTCTAATTCGTTCTAAACTAGATTATGGCGCAGTTGCTTATAACTCAGCCAAAGCATCAATAATTAAATTTCTAGACCCAATACATAATACAGCAATAACAATAGCACTGGGATTTCATCATACTAGCCCAATTGAAAGTTTTTATTGTGAATCAGGTGAACCTTCCCTTCAACGAAGAAGAAACTACCTCATCCTTATGTACGCAGCTAAATTATCAGCCAATTCACATATACCGACATTTAAAAACACGTTTGCTGACAGATTCACATCGACATTAAACACATCACAAAGATTAAGTCCCCCGTTTTATATCCGGATCCAAAAATTACAAAATAGTTTAAACATACATTTTCCTGAGACATACAATGTAACTAACCTTAATCATCAACCTCCTTGGAGAATACAGCTGCCTATTTGCGATACAAGTCTTACTATCAATAACAAATATGACACACCACGTAGTATATTTAAAAAGAAAGCAGTAGAGAAATTAAACTGCCCTCATAACTTCCTCATTTTTACAGACGCATCTAAATCTGACAATGGGGTAGGGGCTTCTTTTACAACTCTACACCAAGACTACTCCTTCTCACTTTCCCCACGATCAACCATATTTTCCGCAGAAACTTCTTGCTATTTTGCAAGCAATAACATTTGTGAATAATAAAAACATACAAAACCCTTTGATAATAACTGACTCTTTAAGTGTTCTCAGCTCTATGAAATAGTTATACACAAACCATCCCATTCTATTGCTTATAAAGTCAGAACTAATGAGATGTCAAGAAAACGACAGATTTGTTAAATTCCTTTGGGTTCCGTCACACTGTGGTATAACTGGAAACGAAAAAGCTAATCAGTTGACCAGGGAAGCAGCAGAAAATCCACAATCAACATTATTCACTAAATGCGTTCATAGCGACCTGAAGCAATATATTAGAAACAAAATTAGCGAGGAATGGCAACTATACTGGAACAATTCAGAGACATTCATGAAAAACATTAAGCAAGAGGTAGCTATATACAAATTCCCATTCAAGCGACGAGACCAAGTGTGCATCTCTAGATTGCGTATAGGCCATACGAAGTTAACTCACGATTACCTTCTAAGTAATAAACAAATTCCCATGTGCTACAGTTGTGATTGTGTAATTTTAGTGGACCATGTGCTAGTGGACTGCACTTTGTACACCCTAGAACGACTTCAAGCTGGATTACCCACTTCATCCAAAGAGTGCTTAAACGGCTTCAATAATGATAAAACTATAAACTTTTTACAAAATACAGGACTATTTCACAAAATATAGAGTAACATATTAACATTTATGTAATTTATTGTACCATGCTAATAACCCCTAGTGGTTGAAGCAATTTTGTAAATAAAAAAAAGGGTAATGTGTTTGTGTCGCCATAGTATAATAGCATAAATATTAATATCAATGGCTTTTTGCATTCTACAACTTTCTATCAAGATTTATGGTCATACTTCTGTGGCACTATGGTGCTTTCATTAGGGTGTCCACCAATATTTCTTGTCAATATTTGTTTCAACTGGCATGTCTTTCTGTAGGTTACTCTTTATTTTTTCTAAGTATGCGCTTGTGTTAGTAATCGCGGCGAACGTGACATTTTTAATCCTTGTTATCATAATTCTTCTTTTCTTTATTACGTTCAAGACTATCTTTTATCTTACCATTTTATGGTGACTTACACTTGACAGTAGCGTTTTGAAAAGCGTATTTCTTGTTAGTAAATATTAAGTCAATATCGTTCCCGTTTAAGCCATTTTGGTGATTGTCAAGTCCACGTTCTTTGGAGACTTTTTTAAAATGAGTCTTCATGACACATAGCCTGTGTTGCAGAACAAATTCTATAAGAATTTTACCTCTTTCGTTTTTATCACCATATCTGTGAGGTCCAAGTACAGACTCCGAATAATCGTACTTGTGGCCTATATTTTTGTTTAGATCTACCATCAGTATAGTATAGTTGGTGGTTACCTTCTTGTATCTTAGTGTTAACGTCATGGTAGAAACATTTAACTTATTGGTCTGTGTGGACACTGGTAGGTACGTATAGCTAGATGATCTTTAATCAATTTTTTTTGTTTACTTTGTAGAAAATATATATTTCTAATACTTTTAATTGTGAGTATGTTCTTTGTATGTTTTCTACTAGAATTTGACATTTCTATGCATTTTCTAAACCTGTTCATCAAAATCAGTGATCTGAATTTCTACACTATAATCTAAAATGTCTTTAAAATTGTCACATGATCTTGCCACTTAATTTTTTTTAAAGAAAGTGAAAGCATACTTTTTATACATTTTTTAACCACTTTATTACAACGGAAGTTATTCCGCTGCCACCCTTTTTGTAATAAACTTATCCCACATAATGCATAAACCTTCGACAGTACTATCCTTATAGACGGTATAATTAAATGTCCATAACTGCTTTAAATAAAACGATTTTTTGTTAGATGACGTAGTTGGGGAGGCATTTTTGCAAATCCATCATTGCTATGACTTCTTTAAAATTCTGCTTCCATCATATCCTATCCTGCCTTTTTAACTTGTATATGTTTTCTGCGTCATTTAAATGATCTGTCTTTTTCTTTAAACTATCTTGAAGTCCATTAGGATCTGCTTCTTCTCGATTATTTTCCAAAACTGTCACAGGTTTCACATGTATTAATTTTCGGGGACATAAAATGAAGGTTAAACTCGGTAAAAAAACTTTCCCGGTACTTACTTTTCTTTATGGCAAGTTCTTTTGCATACTCCTGCTCATTAATCCACGGTAAATATAATTTGTACTTGATTGTTACGTTTAATTTCAAACTGTCTCTTCTTTTAATTGTCATTTTTTGGACGTCTTCTGCTAATAGTATTCACATCAACTCTTTGTACAATAAATTGTCTTTTATAGTCCCAGTCTCTCAGGCCTCTTGATAAACTATTTAAGATTTGTGTTTTAACATTAATCTAAATATTAGTAGTACACTTAAACCTACATAATCCATTTTACGGGGACCTACTTCTTTAGCATTTTTCAATTTATTTTTAAAATCTGCATATTCCGTTCCTCATTGTTTTTTTCCTTTGTTCCGTTACGTTTCTTCTGTTGAAGTTGAACGCTTCTGCTTTCTCTTTCTAGTTTTCTTTACAAATGTTTCTGTTTTATCTCCCTCGTTTACTTCAACACTGTTATTTATATTTAATTTTTATAAGAAGTATCTTTCTATAATCATGTTTTGGTAACTTTACAGGTGGTCATCATCAGTTGGCGCTACAGCCCTTCGTGAGCCTTGACTTGCTTCAAAACATTCTTCCATCCTTCCCTATCGAGTGTCTTCTCCAGCCTCTCACTCCAATCTCCCTCAGATCTTCCTGTACATCGTCCAGATATCTGAGTTTAGGTCGCCCTCTTCTTTTTCTTCCGATCGGCCTGTTTAGCATAGTTATTTTAGTGGGATCACTCTCATTTATCCGCATAACGTGGCCAACCACCTTAGGCGGTATATTTTGATGGTCTTCACAATATCTGCATCACCAAAAGGTCTATAGAGTTCAAAGTTATATCGCTGTCACAGACCCTGTTCGTTTACTCCGCCATATATGGTCCTCAAAACTTTTCTTTCAAAGACTCGTAGTAACTCTTCATCTCGGGTCGTCATTGCCCATGTCTCTGATCCGTATGTGAGCACTGGGCGTATAATTGTTTTATAAAGTTTGCACTTTGTTGCTATTGACATACTTCTCTCTCTTAGTTGAGGGCCCAGGCCAAAATAACAGTGGTTAGCCACGCATATTCTTTTTTTTATCTCGTTGGATGTGTTATGTTTGTAGTCTACCAGTGATCCTAAGTAGCAGAATTCTTCTACCATTTTTATCGTTTCGTGTTGCACCTCTAAGTTATTTTGTTGAATTCTTGATATGGCTGGCATATATTTAGTTTTCTGGATGTTAATCAGAAGTCCGATGTTTTTTGCGGCATTTTTGATACGTGTGAAAGCCTCCACTGCTTTCTTTTGGATTCTTCCAATTATGACGATATCATCAGCGTATGCCATTATTTATATACTACGGATATATATAAAACCTTTTAAGTTTATTCCCGAATCTCTCATAACTTTTTCTAACGCTAGGTTGAACAGCGTGCACGATAGCGCATCTCCGTGGCTCAGTCCTCTGTTGATTTTAAATGGTTTTGAAACATCCCCTTGTTCGCGCACTTTACATTCGACTCTCATCATTGTCATTTTAATCAATTCTACCAAACCTTTTCGTATTCCTAATTCGATCATCGCCGAATATAATTGGGACCTGTCAGTAGTATCGTACGCTGCCTTAAAGTCTACGAAGATGTAATGGCAGTCTATGTCGTACTCCGTCGTTTTTTCTAATATTCGTCTAATGGATAATATGTGATCAATGGTAGATTTGTTTTTCAAGAAGCTTCTTTGGTAGGATCCTATTATATTATTGGGAAGGGATCCTACTATATTAAGAAGGGAAATCCCTCTAAAGTTGGAACATTCAAGAACGTTTCCTTTTTTGTGTATTGGGTATATAATTCCAGTATTCCAATCTTCTGGTAACGCGCGTTCTTGCCATACCTGTATTAGTAGCTTGTGAAGGATGGTTACAAATGTTTGACCGCCACATTTAAATATTTCTGCGGGTAGGTTTTCTGCTCCGGGTGACTTGTTTCTGGCTAGAGACTGAATTGCTTTGTTTATTTCTTCCAAAGTTGGTAGTTCAGTATCCTCCTGTTCTATTTCTATATCATACCTACCTTCAGCTCTACTTTCTCAATTAAGTAGCGTACTAAAATGTTCCTGTCATCTTTCTAGTACTTCCACCCTCTCGTTTAAAAGAATTCAGTTAAGGGCCTTGACTTGGTTCGCTTGTGGCTTGAAAACTTTTCTTTTTGTGTTAACCTGTTTGTAAAATGTTCTGTATTCGTGTTATCTATTAAGGTTTTCCATTTCTTCGAACTCTTTATTGATTTGTTGCTGCTTTTTCTGTGTGTGTTTTTGTTTTTCCTCTCGTCTCTCTAACTCGATATTATTCAACATTGCTCCTAGTCCTTCTGTTGTTTTCAGATACGCGTCGTTCTTCTCTTTCGTTATTCGTTGGCATTGCTCATCAAACCAGTTGTTTCGCTGTCTTTTGGTACTTTACAAGTAATAATGGTTAAATTTTTCTTACGATCATCACTGATACTTCTATCACCTGGTTTATATATTACGTCATCCACAGAGTTGTCAGATCATCTACTACAAAAAAGTTCATCAAATATGGAGAAATTTTCATTAGCAACATTAGAATATCCACTACAAGAAGGTTTAGCAAATATGTTTTCCCTCTTAGTTTTTTCATCAATAACATGACTGAACGTAACAGGCTTTAACACAGTAGGATTTATGGTTTTTAGAAACAGGGTTTTGTTCATGAAGTAAATCAGATTCAAGCACATAAGTGGAGTGAACGTCAGGAATGTCTAAAAAATGACAATGCTTCAATAATAGCGATACTCCCCAAATAGTTTTATTAAAAATTAAACTATTGTTATAAAGCATGGAAAAGTAGGATAAATTCTGCAAGATATTACAATTTACAACGATTGTGTATCTACTTTAAGTTAGTAATGTGTAGAAAGGATAGGTACAACATTTTGAAAATTTTTACAGTACACAGAAAAAACTTCACTTACCTTCATTGTTTTCTTGTTAATACATTTCTATCATCTCCATTGCTCCTAATTCAAACATTTCTGGTTGTTCTTTATTATCATATTAATCTTGATACTTGTATCTATAAACCATCCAAAAACATTAGCTTATAACCTTAATTTTTACAAAGTTGACAGGCTGTTGTCCTCCAAGATTGAACTATTGTCTTTTTAAGGATGAGTGTGCAATGTAAAAAAGACCGATGTACCACATAGGACTTTTTGCAACAAACATCATGGTGGACATCTGACCTGTAATTTTGTACCCTCTTTATGAAATAAGTTAAGGTTACCTAGGAAACGGCACTAGGCTCGGTCAGTCTGGTAGAGGTGTCTTGGTCAAGGTTCGTTGCAGTTCAAATACAAAGAATTAGTTAGTGGAGTACTGAAAATAAAGATCAGAGAAGTTAGAAGATAAAGAAAATGAAAGTTAATTGGGCACCACCCTATTTTTAAAGGAACAGAAGAACCTACGACATATAAAAGAAGATGTCGAAAAATGTAAGGTACTGTTAGGATAATCACGCGAGAATAAAATAAACCGTGAGAGTGAAAAGGTAATATGGTTACACGGTGCACACTTAATATTTCGTCACACATACATTGTTTATGTATATAATAAATCAAATCGTAATATCAATCCATAACAATGTCTGAAAGAGATACACCACGCACATGACATAAAAAAAAGAACAGGCAAATAGCAAACAGAGGTTTAGTGTATAGTTAATATATATGCTCTAAAACAAATTTTATTGAACAGTTAAATAACAAGTTACTACACAATTTATTATTAAATACAACGAATATTTTCTGCAAAATAATTATGAGTAATTTATATGAAATGAAATGCATCCTCAAGAATAAGAAAAAGGCAAAAAATATTATGGTTGTATCTAAGTCAATATTTGATATAACTTGAAATAGAACAAATTGATTTTTACGCCTTGAGAATACTTAAACATAAAGTTACGGAAATGTTGGATTGTGATCACCTCAAATATGTGTATAAAATTTATAATAAATATAAAATACATATAAAACAAATCTGGTCATACATCGTATGCATATAGATACCGTAAATTTATGCTATTATTAGTTCGTTTGGTTGAATTCAAAATAAACAAACCATAAATAAATTAAAGGCAGTGAACCTGTGAAAGCTGAGCAACTCTTTAGAATAGCTCGAGACCGAGACAGTTTCGCCATGTTAATCGCCAACATAAAGGGGACTTGATAGGGCACGTTAAGAAGAAGAAGAACCTGTGTCATAAATCAATTCCTAACGATTTAGGTAGCACCAAAGAAAAGACATTCGTTGAATATTAAAAATCTTGACTACTCACAACTGAAGAACCGATATTCTACTCACAGTCGGCCGCAGGTAGTCACAGGTAATAACATTTTTTCATAGAACGGTCGTCGATAAAGATACTTGACAGGTTGCACACGGAACAGGTGTATTGGGACTTCTAAGCAGCGTAGTTGAGTAAGATACCGAATTACCGTATATTCAATCAGCACATTAATCATCAAATCAATGTAGGTACAAATAATATATTAGGCCAATCCTTACAATAGACTAGACTGGAATAAAGTAGACAACTGAAGAAATGAAGGAAACGGCAAACAAAATTGACTCAGTGTCATCGAATTGGAGGACGTCTGTACGACAAGCAAGAAAATTTACTGTAGGAAGCACTGTATGAAAATAGATAAATATTGGTGAATTGAAATTACACTTACCGCCGTTTGATGAAGACGACCGCATGCAACAGGAACCACAACAAAAATGAATTCCATTTTCGATATTTAAAACAGCTAGGAATAAAAAAAGTGGGAGTATTTGCCGAAGCGAAAGCGAAGAGTGCCAAGCGAAAATGGTACTTAATTGACAAGTCTGGCGTGGTCTTTTTTTTATAATTTCTACTTTCTTTTGAATGAAAAAAATATTTCGTAGAAAAGTCACATCTCAGCTTTTCTTAGAAAATAAGCTAGGCTGTTCGACAATAGGACTTAACATCTTTGTTAAGAGAAAGAGTTTGTATTTAACTAACGAAAGATAATAAGGGCAAAAATAACCCTACTGTGAGCTATTTTGCTATTGCTAACAGGCGTGACAAATCGCTCGTTGCTTAAGGGTTATTCTTAATGGGTCTAGTAAAGCCTATGGGAATTGGTGGCGTGAAAGTTATTTTCTAAGAAGAATAAATCTAAAATCTAAAAAACTAAAAAGAAAAGATAACCACTTACTAAGCACCATTCGAAAAATAATACCTTAAAGTGTAATACTCGCTGCATACCTCCAATTACTACTTTACCCACTAGGTTGATCGAGTAGCTTGGTGGGTGATGTTGACGGTCCCAAGCCCGGATAAAGGAGGACGATTGTAGGGTTAGGTTAGCAGCCTGCCATGTATAAAAAAACTCAAAGAACCAGTGACGAGTCTCGGACTAGGACAGAGAATATGCTAACGACAAAGGCGAGAGAAAGGACGACGAACTGGGAAACGAAAAATATAATGATAGTGGCAACGTGGAACATAAAAAGCCTAAATAACCTAGATCAGGAAATAGAAAGAGAGTTGAGAAAATATCAAATAGATATCTAAGCCCTACAGGAAACAAAGAGGAAAGGTAAAAAAAAAGACGCAGCTTGGAGAATATTTACTAATATATAGTGGGGTTCCGAAACAAGAAAGAGCAAAGGAAAGTGTAGCAGTAATGATCAAAACAAAATATAAAGATCAAATTAGAGAGTGCCAGTACATCGCTCAGAGAATACTTTTAGTAAAAATTAGGGGAACAGCAAAATTATTAACATAATAAGGATATATGCACCAGAAGACTGCAAAACTGACAGCGATAGGGAAGAATTCTATAATGATCTACAGGTTAGTGGAAAGAGAAGTGAAGCAATTCTTATTATATTATTGGGAGATTTCAATGCCAGAATAGGAGACGAAGTAATACCAGGAATAAAACAAAGGTTTAAAGAAAGAATTCTGCACATTAAATGAACTGAGAATAACCAAGACATTTTTTGATCATAAAATTTAACACAAATACACGTTTAAAAATACAAGAGGACATAGATCAGCAAAGGCAAATGGAGAATATCGAAAATGAAAGTAATGTATAGACTAGCTGAAGAAGACTTAAATAAAACATTCTCAATGAGCCCTTGGAACGAAAATAATAAACAAAAAGTGGTCAACGAAAACACCATGGTTTACACTAGAGGACAAAAATTTCACCAAAAATAGAAAGCTTTCCTAAAATATAAGTCAGAAAAAACTAATAAATTATACAAAGAATATAAAATAATAAGAACTGAAACTCATCAATTGGTAAGAAAAACAAAAATAGATTACTGGAAAAGATTTACAAAAGGAATAGAGATGGATTTGTATGGACAACAGAAACAAGTATGGCGTTTCATAAGACAACAAAGAAGCGAAATTAAGGAACTAATTGAAATACAACACATACAAAAGGTGGTGGGACACATGGGTGGTCTTCTTGACAGAAATGTTTAAAAAACAAAACGAAGAACGAAATCTCGTAAAACGATGTGAAAGAAGGAATAAACAAATTAAAAAACAGGAAGTCACTAGGAGAAGATCAAATACCAAATGAACTATTAAAATATGGATGTGATTACCTTGTACATTAACTGCAACTTCTTATTAATAAAATAATCACCACGAACAGAAAACCAGATGAATTGAGGAGAGCGATCATGGTGATGTTCTTCAAAAAAGGAGATCAGAAAGACCCCAATAATTATCGAGCAATAAATCTTTTAAATACAACACCCAAATTGACAACAAGAATAACAGCGAAAAAAATTAACGAACGAGAATATCTGCAAGAGGAACAGTTAGGATTTCGGACAGGAAGATCATGCACGGATACAGTTTTTGTAATAAGACAAATAAAAGAAAAGTCGTTGGAATTCAACAAACCATCATATAGGTGTGTGATAGATTAGAAGAAAGCGTTTGATAGAGTGATAATTCAGGACGCGATACATTTATTTATTATATAGATGTAGTAAAAACCATTGAGAATATACATAAAGATACAATAGCTAAGGTAAGATGTAAAGGAAAACTATCACAACCTATCAAATATGAAACTGGCATTAGATAAGGAGATTCGCTAAGCCCATTCATATTTAATCTGATAATGGATGAAATCATAAAGAAAGTAAAAAAAAGGATATAGAATATGAGAAATGGAAATAAGGATAATATGCTACGCTGACGACGCCATAATAGCAGCCGAAAATGAAGATAACCTACAAAGATTAATTAAAGAATTCGAAGATACGGCGCTCATATACAACATGGTTTTATCAATAGAGAAAACTAAAGCGATAGTGATATAAGCGGAACCGGGACGATGTAAACTAATCGTAAATAACAAAATAATAGAACAAGTGATGGAAACTGAATACTTGGGAATAAAACTGTTAAGCTAGGGAAAAGTGGAAGAAGAGGTACAAACCAAGTGAACATAGCAAACAGAGCAGCAGAATGTTTCAACAACTCAATCTGGACAAACACCTCACAACGAAAACGAAAACCAGGATATATAAATCAACAATAAAACCGATTATGACGTACACAGCGGAAAAAAGAGCAGATATGGCGAAAACACAAGGACTGCTGGTAACAACAGAAATAAAAGTATTACTCTTAGAAACAGAGTAACTCCAAGAAACTGAAACTCTAAGAGATAGAGTAAGAAGTAAGGAAATATGAGCGAGATGTGGTATAGAGGAAATAAATGCGTTGACCAAAAGAAGAAAAGTGGAATCAAGACATCGAAAGAATGACAATGAAAAGATGGTTAGACAACGTCAATTGAGGCTAAAAACAGAAGTAAAACAGGCATTAAGCCTATTTATAAAGTAGGAAGAAGAAGAAGAAGAAGAAGAAATATCAAGGGGCTAGCGGGAAGCCCAACCTCCAACTTGGGGGACTATGATGTCACTTCAGAGTGTCCCTCTCATAGGTAAGCCGATTTCTTTACATCTTAGAGACCTTACCTGCCCACATTTTTAATGTTAAAATGACTTTATTTTGTGGCAATATATTGTCTTCTGTCTCAACTGACCATTACCAATATGATACCTAATTTTAATACTACAACGTGAAAACATAGAAATTCAAACACGTCTCGTAAAATAAGATTACCATTTAATACTCTAAATAACGTGGGTTAAATTTCGCCTTCGGGTAATTTAATTTTTATTTTTATTGTTGTTTGTTTAACATAAAATATTAAAAAAATCATGGTACTTAATTTGCGTGGTGAGTTCCTTTATGGTTTCTATATTTCTATATATCTTTCGTAGTTTTCTATATTTACATTCACCATTTATTTTATTCGTTAATAAAAAGTTTTTTAAGTTGTAAGAATCTATTTACAGCTATTTTCAGATTCAAATAATTCTGTAGTAAACAAGATATTCATTTCAAGATAATCATTCGAGTGTGTACGTTTTATTTACCAAAAACATGTGTTTCACTTATTTTGAATAATCTATTAGTAAATATTAAATTTTCCAAACCGTTTCATCCGGGCAATTTCGTTGGCTTCGAAAATTCCCAGTTTATGTACTGTAAAACATGAGAAAAGAGGAGCAGCTTAGTAACATAGTACATGACATTAAATGTAAAGCAAGAGCGTTGATTATATTTCGCGCCATGCTATTGTCTTATGGATACACAATCCTGACAAATGGTCGTTTGGAGGGTTACCATACCCCGCCTTTATGAGTTCAAATGATTCAGATGTTTCCCCTGTTAATTATCCAGTTTTAAGTAAGCAAGCCGGTTGAATTACTCGCTGTTACCTTTACCTAGTTTAAGAATTTAATGGAAGAACAACATAAAAGTGTGTTAGTGTTAGATGTTTACTTTTTATATTTATGTAAAAAAAGCATTAAGTTTAAAAAATATGCCGAAAGTAAAACATAAATAATTTTATAGTTAAAGCAAAAATTAAAAATCCGAAGATTTCTACTACATGTTAGAAACTAAAATTCAGATCCTTACTCAAATATACAAAGCAAACAGACGATGAATAAATCTTCATGGAGGAATCTAAAATTGCACTCCACATCATATCGCTTTAACCAAGTATCAACATTTCATAAACTGGCTTTTAATACTCACGATACGAGAAAATAAAGGTATGGAAAAGACAGTTAAGATTTGATTTCACGTCTAGTGCTTTTACTATTTGCTTGTATGCATTTCATCCTTTTTAGGACTCATCAGAACGCTTTAGTCTTCTTCTTTAAGTACCATCTTCGTTCCGAAGGTTGGCGATCATCAGGGCTATACGTATTTTCGAAACTGCTGACCGAAACAATTCGTTGTTGCTACAGCTATACCATTCCCGTAGATTCTTTAGCCAGGAGTTTCGTCTTCTTCCTATGGACCTTTTTCCTGCTATTTTTCCTTGCATAATTATTCGAAGCAGTTCATATCTTTTGCCTCTTGTAATGTAGAACACTCTCTTCATTTTAGTGAATATGAATCTGGCTTTTTCTATTCTTATTTTGATTTCTGATGAGCTATCGTTGTCTTCATTTATAAAAGTGCCTAAATATTTGTATTTGCTAACTCGATCGATAATTTCATTGTGTAAATATAAATTTTGGACATTTTGGGTTGATTTCAAAATTAACATAAATTTAGTTTTCTTTGTGTTCAAAGATACTTCATATTCTTCGCTGCAGTCTGCTATCTTATTCACCAATGGCTGTAGCTCTTCAAGTGTATCTGCGATCAGAACGGTGTCGTCGGCAAATCTCAGATTGTTTAATCTAACACCATTTATTTTAATACCTACGGATTGCTCAGAGAGTGTTCTATTCATTACGTCTTCGGAATAGAGATTAAACAGAGTTGGTGACAGTATACACCCTTGTCTCACACCTCGCTTTATTACAATTCTTCAGTGGTATTATTCTCTCCTCTCACTACTGCTTTCTGATTGTAGTATATATTTGCTATTAGTCGAATGTCTCGTTTATCTAAATTCTTTTCTGTCAGGAGTCTGATTAGGTGATCATGCCGTACTTTATCAAAGACCTTGCTGTAATCTATGAAACACATAAATACATATTGATTTATGTCAAGACATCTTTGAGACATAACGTTCAGTGCAAACAACGCCTCTCTTGTTCCGAGTTCATTTCGAAATCCAAACTGGGTATTATTGATGTCCATTTCCAGTTTTCTGTGTACTCTAGAGTGTATAATTTTCAGGAATATTTTCAGTACATGGCTCATCAGACTGATTGTACGGTAATCACTACATTGTTTGGAATTTATCTTTTTTGGTATAATAACAAAGGTGTATAAAAGCCATTCTTGTGGTATTTTTCCTGATGTATAAATGCTATTGAAACGTTTAACTACAATGTGAATCGAGTCTTTTTTTATTAGTTTAGGGATTTCCGTTGGTATTTCATCTGGACCTGGAGCTTTACTATTTTTCATTCTTTTTAGTGCGTACATTACTTCCTCTTCCGTTATTTCTGAACCTTTGTCTTCTTGTATCTTACTTAGCTTAGATTGTTTTCTATCATCTTCAAAGAGTTCTTCAATATAGTTTTTCCATGTCTTTAATTGTTCTTCTAGTTCTGTTATTATGTTTCCGTTAACATTATACAGGTTATTTGGCTGCTTACGTTTTTGTGTACCTGCAAGTTCTTTCACTTTTTTATGTACATTAAAAATATCATGTTTTGTCTGCAATTGCTTTATTTCTTCACATTTTCTTTTATAAAAATCTTCTTTTGCTATTCTGATTTCTATTTTGATTTCTTTCTGTATTTGTTTATACCTTTGTTCGTTTTTTCCTTGCATTATTCTCTGATTAAAGAGGATAATGAAAGGAAATTCCATGAGAAGAAGGATCTTATCAGTCATCCACCTTTTCTTTATTTTTGGTTTTTCTTTAGTCAGAATTTTCTTCGCAGAACCTGTTATCTTCATTTTTACGTTTTGCCATTTTTTATCTATGTTGGTCGTTGGGTGAGATGTTTCTTGTTCATGAAGTATTTTCAAATTATTATTAATACATGTTCTTCTCTACGGAGTCGAAACGTGGACTTTAAAAATAAAGAGCCTGAATAGAATCGAGGCATTTGAAATGTGGGTGTACCGTTAGAATTTTAAAAATTCCTTGGACAGCACGAAAAAACAAATGAGAAGTATAGCTAGACTCAATTTAGAAAAAAGAACTATTGAGAACAGTCAAAAGAAGAAAAACCAGTTATTTAGGGCATTTGTTGCGTAACGAGAAATACTACATCCCTCAGTTGATAATAAAAGGCAAAATAGAAGGAAAGCGAGGAATTGGAAGAAAAAAATTGTCCTGGTTACGCAATATTAGAAACTGGACAGGACTTGGATTTCAGGAACTCTTAAGAGCAGCTGAAGATAGACATTTGCCACCATAACCGCTAACCTCCATTGATGGAGACGGCACTTGAAGAAGAAGATTAATACATTTTTGCAGTTTTTGCTTTACCTCCAGGATAACATAAATGACTGACGTCTATCTGATTTGCTATTCTTTTCTGCTTTAATCTTTTTAGTTTAATACTCATTTGCGCTATTAGAGGGTTATAGACTGAAAAGACATCTGCGCCTGGGTAAGCTTTAACGGATTTTAAAGAGTTTCTGTATCGTTCGTTTATCAGTAAAAAATCAATCTGGTTTCGAATTATTCTTTTGTCCTGGGGTGATTTCCACGTATAAAGTCTTCTTTTTGGTATGTTGAAGAATTTATTAGATATAATCGTGTTATTCTCCTGGCAGAATTGAAGTAGTCTGTCACCTCGTTCATTTCTTTTGTACACCAAGTCCGTATTCTCCTACATGTTTGCCACTTTTTCCTTTACCAATTTTTGAGTTAAAATCACCCAAAATTACGGTGATGTCTCGTGGTTTCGTCGATTTTAATACTTGATTGATTTCTTCGTAGAATTGTTCAATTTTGTCCTCTGATTTATCTGCAGTAGGTGCATAGATCTGTATGATATTTAGTTTGTGTTGTGCTTGTGTTTGTTTGTTCGTAGTTGCAGAAATAAGAGCTGATTTGATACTGGAGTAAAATTAATGACCGACTGCATCATAGACTTAGATACGAAAACTGCTTTAGTAGGAAGCCCTAAACGTGAAACTAAATCTTAACTGTCTTTTTCTATATCGTGATTTACTCGTGTTTTGAGTACTGAAAGCCAGTTTATGAAAGGTTCTTACTTAGATGCAGCAATATGATAATCCTTTCAAGTCTTGGCCAAGTATCATTTGACTTACCTTCGAATTCCCATGTACCAGATATTAGTTCTCCCGAAAACTCGTCTTTTAAATTAGCAGTTCTTGGTGAACAGTAGGACAAAGCTGATCGACATTTTTTAAAGAAAATTGTGGAGATAACAACTTGATAAAACTTTCTTTTGTACCTATGTAGGCTTAAAAAGCATTTGATTTTTTAAACACCTTGAATATAACAGCTTTAATTCCAAATGTATTTTTGACTACACGTCTAGCTCTAATATGTCTTTAATTGTAAATCCGAGCTGGTGACTATTGCTGTTAAGTGCCTGGGAAGGGTGTCATTATATGCGGCTGCAAAGCAAATGCCTTATCACCAAGAAACACAAAAGGTGAATGTTCTTACTGGTAAAACTTTTAATGATATGAGATTTAAGGAAAATGTTTTAAGTAGCTGTTTAAATGTTGTATTAGCAAATACTCAGTTATCAGATAAATGGCCTTTTCAACCTATATTTACAACTGCAAAGCAATAGTTAGCCTGTACTATAGCTAAAAGTACCATTCTGAAAAATTCCTTATAGTTGAAAATAGGCGCTTTCGGTATTTGTTGGAGCTCGTAAAGATTTATTGATATTGCCATAATAGTAAGGGTAATTCCACATCAGCTTAAAATCATTTACAATCTGTTGCCATTCCTCTTGATGTTTGGGCACCTGAAATAATAATTAATATGCTATAAATATGTATGTATATTCGATTTGGTAGTCAAAAAGTATATGTCGAAAAAGTCAAGGTCGAGTTTAGTCCTCGCTGCATTACCCTGTATATAAATAGATCTTTTTTTGCCAATTCTGTTTGCCACAGCAGACTATTAAGACATAGAACCTGGAACATTTACCACTTGGTTCGCTACACAGTTGCCCCTCTTCACTAGCTACTCCAACAGGCGCTCAGTCATACAATACTTCTGAGCATTTCTTCATTCCGTTTACTGCACCTATATCCGACCATTTAAGTAAACACTGGCACCCAATCATGCATAGGTTGAGAAGATATTACTAAGGAATTATTTTCTTTTAGAAATGTTACTTTCTCTCTGAAATAATGATTAAAAAGTTTAAAAAATATACTTAAAATGTCTGTCTGTCTCTTAAACTGTCAATTAAAGCGTCACAAACTTCTCGTATAATATTCAAAATGCTTCGCTTAGAAAATTTAAATAAATAGCTCAAACTTTTTTGGGAATTTTCACTTACTAAAAATCTTAACATAACTGCTAATCTTTCTCTTACTGAAATTGCATCCCTCAATGGCGTGTGTTTTCCTGCCTATTTTATAGCCGATTTCATTTATGAGAAATTCAAAATCAGAAACTTATTATTCTTACAAAATTTTTTGAACTGTCATACATTCTCTCCAGCTCAGCTAAAATAGCTGTACCACTATATTTTGCTCGAGCTGCTGATAAAGACCGCGCCCATAATCTTCGTTCAACACGCAGATATCGCCTGCATAAAATAACAAAAGCTGGTGCTGCTATGATTGCATTCACTTTTATCTTACTTATCTTAGCTCGACTGGTTTTGGGCTCTATAATTTAAGCCTTTCTTAAAATCTCCGATAAAACGTTACTTTTTCAATAACGTGACAGGAGATAGGTTTCAAGTAAGCACCCAATTTGATATATAGGCAAATTTCTTCTTTCTTGGTTTAAGAATTACTTAACAGAGCGTAAACAGATTGTTAAAATAGACAATTTTCTCTCCTATCCCGTTAGAATGTTAGTTAGGTGGGTCCCAAAGGTCTTACCTTGGACCACTTTTCTTCAACATATTTATTAATATTATATACCAGTGTTCCACTAACAGTTAGTCTCTGCTATTTGCTGACTTTGATGATAATAAATTTAGCCAATTTATTAAGTTATTATTTAGATAACTTTAGTATGGGGTACAGAGTTTACTGGAGTAAATGTCTAAACGTTGGCGTTGGCAGAGATCTAAATCCAAACAAATTAATATAAATTTATATCAAGTAATTATTTTTCTTTAAGTTCCATCTTCTATCGAAGTTTGGAAATCATCATGGCCGTGCGGACACTGTTGAATGCCGCGCTAAATAATTCCGCACTACTGCATTCAAACCATTCCCTTTCCTTGAATTTTGCCTTGCAAAGTAAGGTGCAATAATGAATATCTTTGACCTTTCATAACATTGCCTAAGTATTCAAGTTTTCTTCTTTTGATAGTCAATATAATTGCAGCTTGATTTCCTATTCTTTTGCGTTTGACATTTTTTGAGTCCATAGTATTCGTAGGATTCTTCTGTAACACCAAAATTCAAAGGCGCCAACTTATTTAGATGCACTTGTTTTAATATCTATCCTTCCAAGCCATAAAGAAGAATTGTGAATAAATAAAACAGAAGCATTCTTAGGCGTAGTCCTAACCTTATATCACGACAACAAAGAAACTTTTTAAGTTTAACGAATGATGCACATGCTATTTCAATGCGTGTTTTAATTTCTTTGGTTTGGTGTACATTTAATGTCATCCATGTATTTGTAGGTATTCACACTCTCAATTACAATATCGTTAATAATTAATTGAATGTTTTCATTTGCTGATTTAGTCATGGTCATGCATCATTTAGTTTTTTTTTTCAAATTCATCCTTAGTCCATATTTATGACGACATTCATGAATTCGTTGCATTTACGTTCTGTAAAACATTTTTGTTATCCGTCATTACTATTGTATCGTCTGCAAAACGCAAGTTATTTAAAACTTTTTTATTAATAGATATAACTTATATTGAATCTAAGAGTGCTTCTTTAAATACCCCTTAATTGAAGACATTGAAGAATAGTGGCGACAGTATGCAACCCTGGCGGACTCCTTTCTGTATTTTGATATCTTGGGTGTTCTGTTTGTCAACTCTTACCTTGGGCAGTTTGATTCCAATGTAGATTAGATATAACTTTTATATAGTCAAGTCCTTAAGAAGTCAAATTAGTTTTTAATATATGAATAATAACTGCCCCTTTAAAAATATTTCTTTTGTCAAAGGTCTGTGTATTACTTTCAACATAACTCTCCAGTTCCGTAGCAGTTTCTGTTTTGAATAATGTTATCAACGCTTTTCGGATATTGTGTTCTACCGAAACAATCACTCAAGATTTATTCATCAATTTTAAAAAAGCCCTATTGTGCTCTAGTTCAACTTTTCCTGGAATATGCTCCTTTTTTATATTATGGAAAACGCTTTGCAATTAATTGCTGGTAACTTTATTACTAGCGGACCAGATAAGCGGCAATATATTTTACACTACCTTTATGCATAACATTTTACTGCTATGTTGTTTCAATTAGTACTGTTCAGCAAGTTATCGTTTATTGGTTTTAATATTTTATTGCAATAGTAGAGTACGGAATATCTTTATTTAAACAGTGAATTCATTACATGTTATTGTTTTTAATTTCTTCTAACGTATCGTATAATGTAGGTTTACAAAATAAACAAAGTTATGCCTGTACAAAGAACATACTATTTAAAAAATAAGGACTAGCAGGTGTCATAATAATTGTAATCTCTTTTATACACACTTTAAAAATTTTGTAGTAATGTATTTTTTAAATCCACGCAATTATTGAAAAATATTTCATGCTATTTAAAGATATCTTTCTGTTAACTACACTGTTATGGAAAAAGTAGATCAAATTCAAACTTGTCATCATATTACACTTCTCTTTATCGTTAAAAATTAATTGTTGGTCGTTTGTTTTTTTTTATGTTATTTAATAATTTAGCAAAATGCATAATCAGCAAAAATCTTATTTAAAACTTTAAAACATGTAAACGGTTTTTGCAATCAAAATCAATGCAATGTTTATTCTTGTTTTAGCATTAGCTGTTTAAATAATTTGTGTTCCATTGTTTCGTCTGTTGTACAATCCTCATCCTTTTTATTGTGTAGGAGTTGGATATAAGTACCTATTGTTTTATAGTAGTGTAGTGAAACGGTACTTTAAAGTAAAATTAGTAATTTGGAAGAAAATAAGATAGAGTCGAAACGTATAGTGTTATCTTAAGAAAAACGGCATTTAGTTCTGAAAGTCGAAAGTTATTTTAATTTGCAAGAAAAAAATATGGTTTCATTGACATCTGATGGCAGATCAGAAACGCACTGCTTAATAATAAAGCAAGCAAGCCATATCGAAGACATCATTAAACTTTAGATTTGCACCAGTCAATCAAACTTGAAATTAAAAATATTAAATATAATATGTATAAAGCCAAAGAACATGTAACAAATTAGTGTTACAAAAAATAAAAGACAAGGAACTGTATGATATTAGTTTAACAAGATTGTGTAGAGTGCTAAAACATTTGGGTCTTCGATAAAAAATGACAAAAAATAGACAAGTATTGTGTGAACTCTCTCTATTGTGTATGTTGTTTCAAAACGGTGGCATTTTTTTAAATACATAAACAATAAAACGTCTGATACTCCGAAGCAAGTTGTATTTTTAGATGAAACTTGGATTTTCGCTAAACGAAATATGTCAAAATCATCCTGGCAAGATGGAACTACGAAATGTACGTGCATTTTGTGCTGGAAATGATGAGGGTTTTATTCCTAACACTAGTTTAATTTGGGTAAATCGCCGCATGTTAAGAATATCCTCGATTGATCATCGATCGTATCGTATCTATAATTAGAACAAATTAAAAGTAAGGATATATTGCTTAAACAAATACAACAAAAATATTTGCAGTATTTTGGACACATTGCTAGAAGAACAGGTACGACGAGAAAACTGATAATCGAGGTAGAGTTGAAGGAAAGAGACCTAGGGGAAATCTCCAAGCCGTTAGGTAAATTAAACAAAAATATTGATTAACCAAAGGTTACATGAAGCCGAACAACTAGCCCAGCACAGGGAAGGATGGAGTGAAATCGTGAAAAAACTGTAAAAAGGCCTGAAGGTGTGACCACATCTAAAAAGGGATTAGTACTGAGGAGAAGTTTAATTTTTTTGTCACGAAGAATACAGGTGATTACCATGGAAATATAGATGCAAATATTTTCGAAAGATGATTTAAAGAAAATTTGTTAAAAAAATTGTAGTGCCCATCCATAATAGTGTTGGATAATGCAGCCTCCCACTCAAGAGTAAAAGAGAGATTTCCTTGAAGTACCTGGACAAAAGGAGAAATAAAGTTGTGGTTGATAGAAAAGAAAATTTATCACAGTTACATATTTTTAAAAGTTGATTTACTTGGAAGGTGAGGAGAATATAAAATTCAAAAGAAATTACCATTTCTTATTTACATTTCAAGAAGTTACTGACCAAATATTTCTTAAATATGGCCATAAAGCTCTTCGACTTCCACCCCACCATTATCATTATAATGCAATTGAGCTAGTTTGGGGTATAGTAAAACATTTTTATGATAAACATGCATCCAAAACAACAGATGACGCTAGCGTTCTTAGTTTATGGAAAGAATCGCTAGAACAAATAAGGACGGAATAATGGCAAACTTGTATTAGACGTACGTAAGACATAATTGTTCAGTCTTTTCAAACCGAGCGAGTTGTAGATGAGGTCCGGCCTCTAATTATTCGGATAGACAATGCAGATAGTGACGACTCTCATAGTGAGATATCAGACAGTGAATAGGACAAATCGTTTGCTAAAAAGAAGTAACAAAAATGTGTTTCGGGAATTCAATTCGGACTTTGTGGTGTGTTTTAATTAAACGATAAAGTACCTTTGGTCTAATTACTGAACTACATACTCTTAATAGATTTGGTATTAATTACTGAACTACAAGTGTTTAAACGTTTTGTTTTGCTTAAAACTCGGAAGTGATTTAATGTCAATTTGTTTCAACGTTATATTTAATACAGTGTCTGCAAAAAGTACAGTCTTGGATGTATTTTATTTAAATTTTGACATACCAGCAACTTGGCAAGTACTTTCTAATTTTACTGCATGGAAAACCATTCATAGAATTTTCATTCTACGCAAAATAAAGACTTATAGAGACCTTGATGAACATTTAATGTAGACAAATAATTTCGAGTATAACACTTCTTTTAACACGCCCTGTATATACATAGTATACTCATTTTATTTGCCTTTGATACAGTAAAATTCAATATTATTATGGAACATAAATACAGGAAATTAAATATTTTTACCTTTCAAGCGATCGGAATTAAATATTAACGCCTCACTGTTTGAGGCCCACTGACCATATCTTAATTGCATATCGGCCATCATAGGGTAAAAGAACTTTATTTGAGTATCCCTTAATCATTTTATTTTTTTAATTTATCTTATGAAAAAGATCCACAGAAGATCAACGAACTAAAAATCAGCTTAGACACAGCAGCAATCTAACTTTTAGTTAAAAAAAGATAACGGCTGACAATATCGTAAGTAATACTCAGAGAGCAAGCACATATTAAAAACCGGTACATAAACGTTTACTTAAACGTAAAGAATAATTAATTTAGTGGAAAAGTTTATTTTACGGACATAAAACACAAGTCGCGCGTCTTTATTAAAAATTCGCTAGACGCGTTTCGGTTGAGAAAACCATCCTCAAGGGTATATAAAAATAAACAAATCTCTTAAACAAGAAAATTGGATCGTACAAGCGACAACAATGGTGTTGAGTTGTCTTTTGTAATGCAGCCCTGACATTATTCCCTTTGGACGGTGTGATAGGTAGCCGGTATCAAGATTTCACTAGAGGCAATGTATACGAACACAATTATACCATGCGGTTCAATTATACGCAAACATATTTTTTAAATTCGAAATATTATTAACTTTTACTTAAAAGTTTATTTAATATCCACTATCGAATGTAGCCGTTATTTGTTATAATAATTTTTACTTTTTGAAGCCTTTCAGTGACGACAAGGAATAATAAAAAAAATTTGGCTATAGTCCTTTTGGTTTTTGAGATATTTAATGTCCTACAAGAACAAAGTTATCTTGGGTAGTCACAGTAAAACCGAAAAAAAGTTAAAAACAGAAATTTATTAGTATTCTTGCTATTTAACTGGGAATAAGCCACAATTAAAGGTTAAAATACGTTTATTGACGTTTCAATTTCCACTTCGGAAATCAAAAAATTGAAACGTCAATAAAAGTATTTTAATCTTTAATTGTGGCTTATTCCCAGTTAAATATTAATAACTAAAAATGTCACAAGACAATAGCTTCAGAACAATACTATGAAATTAATTGAATTACAAAAAAAAGAGTACAAAATTATACTAATTATACTATTTGTTATAATACATAGATAGATAGATAGATAGAACGTTTATTGACCACTTTACATAAAGTTTGAAGTCCGTATAAAAAATACAATAAAAGATATAATAATGTAAACTTAAAATTAACTAAACCATATTGGCTAAAGTAATATACATATGTAAGTATTAGCAGAAGAATTAAAATTAAAAATTTAAGATAAAAAAATCTCTAACCAAAAAAAAAAAAAACCTAAACTGTCACATAAAAAATCTTTGAAATATGGAAGTAACAAAAATGTACAAATAATTAAGAATATTCCCGAATCGATGACTAAATAAACTAATACATAAAACTTAGTATATTTTAATAGCAATAATACAATGTGATATGTAGATAGTAAATCGACAGTATTCTGACCAAACTGGGTATACGTTATAAAGGTGTATTGAGGTATTCTGTCTTTGAGTAAAAACAATATGTTAAAAAATGCTTTCTGATCCTATTTTTAAACAGTGGTGGAGACAGAATTTTTATTTCGTTAGGCAGATAGTTATACAAGTGAATATCAATTGAATTCTTTGTGCTCTTTGATAGTCTGAATCGTTGTGACCTAATTAAATCCCTCGATCTTGTTAGATGATCATGTAATTGGGAGTTTATAGTAAACTTATTTTTATTATCGTGAATTTCCAACAGTGTTGCATACATATAAAGCGAATGTAGAGGCATAATATCCATGTTCAAAAATAATGGTTTACAATGATCCCTTAAATCCGCTCCAGCAAGTATCCTCACCACCTTCTTTTGTAATTTAAATATTCTGTCGGCATGACCAGAGTTGCCCAAAACAGCTATTCCATATTGTATATGACTATGAAACAATGAAAAGTAACACATTTTAAGGGTACTTTTAGGTACCAAATAAACCAGGTTACGCATTACAAATATTGTACTGGCGAGTTTAGAACTTAAGTTGTCTATATGGATGCCCCAATCTAAGTTGTCATCCATAAAAATCCCTAACAATTTGATGCTATATCCAAAAATGTGTCTTCGATCTGAACTGAAAACTATATTTTGATTTTTATCCTCGTTTAGTTTTAGTTTATTATGTGTAAACCAGTTTTTAATTTTAAGCACATCGTTTCCTATTTTGTTATTTAAATTATATTGATTCTGGTCGGTACTAATAACGGTTGTATCATCTGCAAAACATATACACCTTAAGGGGTGGGTATAAGAAATATATCGTTGAGATATAGAAGAAAAAATGTAGGTCCTAATATAGACCCTTGGGGAACTCCATGTTCAACATTGTGAAAATTGGAGTAGTTATTATTTAAAAAAACGGCCTGTTTTCTGTTTATTAAATTCTGTTTCATATAAAAGCAGTTTCTTTCATTGATCATACAAAGATGTATCTTAAATTTTTGACACATAAAACTCTTTCTAGAGAATTTTCTTATCTTGCATTTAGTAGCATTTTAATTAAAAAATAAGCAAATTCATATATCCATTATACCTAGTTTCTTTGGAATGATTTGTTTTCTGTCTGATTTTAGCAGATTGAACGGTACAACTATTTTCGTTTGAGAGTTGTCCTCGTTTTGTTGGTGCTCTATGTTGTATCAAAAAATATTCTGCAACAGTTTTTCGAATTTTCCAGAAATCAATAATGTTTTCTTTAGGTATTTCGAGACTTCTAGCAGTAGACGAAGTCACTAATCCCGATTAGCCCGATTAGCTGCTGGATTATTATCTGACGCAAATGCTCACAGGACATGGTTGCTTTTGTTGCTACCTTTTCAGGTTTAGGATTTACTGTGGTCTGTGACACACACGGTGTTGGAGTGTGAGCGTTGAGCGGACGAAAGAGAGAAATTTGAAAGAAAGTGTAACTACAGAATGTTTGATTCCGTGAGAGAAATGGTGGAGAAAATAACGAAGAGTGTGTGACAGTGGTCACAAATCTACAAATTTATTAGTGAGCCGCTCTCTTCAAAAGAACGAGAGGAGAGAGAATTTTGAAACGAAGAAGTAGCACCTCTGTGAAGTTTCGGGTTGTCACCGACTGAAATAAGATCGAATGAGAGACATACGACGCAAGAAAGATGGCAGTCTTGCTAAGTCACAGGTTAATAGCCCTTTATAGTTCGTGTAAGTATAGTTTTCCCGATTAATGTTTGGGAGAAAGAATGGGAATCGGGAAATAGCAGGGCACCAGGAGATATGTACTGCCTTTAGCAGCCATTCCATCCTGATGTCTGTAGTGACAGAAGAGAGGTTTTTAGTTGGACGCCGACCGTCTTGAAGGGGTGACACGACGAAGTGTCACAGATCTAACTTCCTTGGGCATCTCGTTCTAACACAACTTCCCCGTAGGGTAATAAAAACACAACACTACCTGGGTGAGTCACACTTATCTGTATGCAGATTTTCCTTCTTCCCTTTAAATATGTAAAAAAATCTAAAAGTCTCCGGTTGTAGTACATCAATATATATATATATATATATATATATATATATATATATATATATATATATATATATATATATATATATATATATATATATATATATAAGGATCACTCAGACGAGTGGTGGGTTCTTATATCGGTCTCTAGGTGGAGAAATAAAAGACAAAGTTGATAGGCTACTTTATCTATTTTGAAGACGTTTCGCTTTCGAGTTTTGAAAGCATCATCAGTTCATCTAAAAAATTTTACAATATGAGAACCACACAAACATGGAAACGATGTTAATTGTTACCTTAAAAAGATATGTAGCAGTCAATATTATTAACAAACATGTGAATGAAAATAAGTAAATGGACATAATACGCTGATCTTGTATAAACAGTTAAGTAACTAACAATATATATGAACTTATAAAAAATTAGCACAGCAAATGACCATGTGGTCTAAAGTAAATTCAATGTTATTTAATGTTAATAAGTGAGTAAGAACCAAGCCAACTATTTAATGGATATTAAGCTTTGATTTTAACTTTACGTAGCATTATAAGTGATATTGATAACATTTTTAAAAAGTAGTATAAATGAAGTTACCGATCAAAGCCCTATGAATGTCGCCGGGAAAATGGCGTTTAATGAAACAGGAACGAACTAAACCGCGAAAAGATAGCCAACCTTGAGGTCAAAAATACTTTCGACAGATCAACAAGGTGTAGATACCAACCCAAATTTTGGGCGGTTAATTTAAGTTTAAATGAGTTTGGATGACTACCCGTTGCAAAAGACAACACAGTGAAAAAAGTTGGTAGTGTAATAGCAACTCCCCTCACTAATCAGTCCAAATTTACAAACAGGAGATTTTCATTCAACCTCATAAGTATGTAATAACGTTAATCATTATGGCTAGTTAAACAGCCACAGGTGGTTAACGATTCGTTAATTTCCAAACAGACCAAGGTTCAATATACTTGGAACTGTGATTTGCAAAGGATTCTATGAATCAATTACAATATTTTTATTTGTATTATTTTAGTATAAAATTGGTAGCACTAATTAAAGTAATTAGTGTATGGAAATGCAATGTAAGTTGCATATGTAATAGTAAAATTAAGTAAAGAATATTAAGTTATTTTATTGATATATTTATTTATTTTATTTCTATTTATGTATATAATTTATTTATGAAAAATGGAAAAAAAGGTTCAAATAGTACACCTAATATGACATTAATGTAGTGAAAAGATCAAGTAGCCTAATTCTGCAAAATTAAAGCATGATATATTTGGCTCAAGTTACTTATGTCAGTTCTCTTATTCAAAGCATTAGGGTGTTTTAATATTGTTGTGTATAATAACACATTTCCAAAAACTGTCTTTTAGCTAGATTGCGTTCAGTGGCAAGGATCTTAACTTATTTACGCCATAACGCCATTTTCCCGGCGACATTCATAGGGCTTTGATCGGTAACTTCATTTATACTACTTTTTAAAAATTTTATCAATATCACTTATAATGCTACCTAAAGTTAAAATCAAAGCTTAATATCCATTAAATAGTTGGAAGTTATCTATGATTTTCTTGGTTCTTACTCACTTATTAACATTAAATAACATTGAATTTACTTTAGACCACATGGTCATTTGCTGTGCTAATTTTTTATAAGTTCATATCTGTTGTTAGTTACTTAACTGTTTATACAAGATCAGCGTATTATGTCCATTTACTTAGTTTCATTCACATGTTTGTTAATAACATTGACTGCTACATATCTTTTTAAGGTAACAATTAACATCGTTTCCATGTTTGTGTGGTTCTCATATTGTAAAATTTTTTAGATGAACTGATGATGCTTTCAAAACTCGAAAGTGAAACGTCTTCAAAATAGATAAAGTAGCCTATCAACTTTGTCTTTTATTTCTCCACCTAGAGACCGATATAAGAACCCCCACTCGTCTGAGTGATCCTTATATATATATATATATATATATATATATATATATATATATATATATATATATATATATATATATATATATATATATATATATATATATATATTGGATTGACGGTCGTACTCCTTTTTCCGATATTTATATATATATATATATATATATATATATATATATATATATATATATATATATATATATATATATATATTATTATTATTATTTTTATCGCATCTATGACAATTACCCAATTTTCCTTTACCAACACAGTTGGATGCAACGATTACTAGTTTATTATCCTACCATTTCGTGACTACCACTTCGCATGTGCTTGATACTTGTGATACAACTGTATCATAAAGTACATCTTCCCTATTTTTACCTTTTTGTCGTTTTTTTTTTTGTGTGCGAATATCAAATATGTTAACTATTACAGTCACAACAGTAAAAATAGTTTTTAAATTGAGGAACTGAAAGAGATTATATGTAATAAAATGGTTATCAAGTTACAGTCCATAGATTTTTGCAGCTAGCTGCACTACTGTTGCAGTACTTCTCCTGTACGGGACCATTTGCCTTTCCACACATAGATTTTTTTCCAGAGGTAGTTGAGCACAATGATTTTGAATAGATGGAAAAAATATCTCTTACTTTCCACATTGGGTCAAAGTTATCGAACCGATTATCGAACGTTGGCGATCATACTGGTAATGTTTACTTTGTTTACTACGGCTCTTAATAAACTAGCGGTGGCCTTTTGATGCCATTTTTGGAGATTTCGGAGCCAGGATGTTCTTCTTCGGCCTGGGCCTCTCCTTCCGGTAATCTTACCCTGTATTATAAGGTGTATAAGGTTATAACTCTCTTGGAGTCTCATTACATGACCGAAATATTGTAACTTTCGAATTTTTATCGTTTTTGTTATTTCTGTGCTTTTTTTATTTCGATGTAAAACTATTTTATTCCTTATTTGATCAACTCAACTTAAACGCAATACTCGTCGATAATTTCATATTTCAAAGGCCTTCAAATTTTCATTGTCTCTGTAAGGGTCCAGCTTTTTGGATCATTCATACCATACAGCAATGTAGAGAATATGCAGCAGTATATTAATCTGATTTTAAGGTTTAACTTAATATATCTATTAATTGGAATTTTATTTAATTTATAAAGGGCAGCTCTATCTTTTTCTTATTTCTTTATTTATTTCCCAGTTATTGTTAAGGTTTGCGCCCAAATACGTAATATTGTGGACTCTTTCTAACTCTATTCCATACGCTTTCATGTTCGTTGGTTGAAACTCCGTTATGCTGATAACCATACGTTTTGTCTTAGAAGTATTATGTTTTAGCCCATATTTACCACATGCTTCGATTACTCTGTTTATAAGTCGTTGCAGGTCTTCTTCATTAGGAGGCAATAAGTATCGTGTCGTTTACATATCTGAGATTGTTGACATTAATTCCGTTGATTTTATTGCCTTCATCTTCAATTAAGGCTTCATATATATATATATATATATATATATATATATATATATATATATATATTATATATATATATATATATATATATATATATATATATATGTATATATATATATATATATAATATATATATTATATATATGTATATATATGATTAGATTCTTCTTGATTAGAAGCTAGGAGTACTGTATCGTCCGCATATCGCAAATTATTGATTACTTCGCCGTTCACAAGTATTCCTTTTTGTTTTTGAGAAAGTGCGTTTCTCTAAATTCTTTCGGAGTAAACGTTAAAAAGCAGGTGTGACAAGAGGCATCCCTGTCGTACTCCTCTTTTAATATTGAGAGCCTGTGATTTCACACCATCTAATGAAACTGATGCTGTTTGATTCCAATATACAATGAATATCTCTGATGTCCAAGCCAATGTCTTTTAAAGCTTCGATCAATACAGACGGCTTAACACGATCAATACGATCAAAGATATTGCCTTTTTTAGGTCAATAAAACAACAGTATATGTCTACAGATATATCATGACATCTTTGAGCAAGTACGTTCATTCCAAACGTGAACAAATATTTAAAATCGTGTAGCTTTTTTATTCATGGGTCACCATTGACCCAGCTTACCTTAACAAGATAATTAAATTACCATACCAGTTGAGGGTTAACAACTTATTTCTAAACATTCAGTATATATTAGCAACAAATATTATAATTTGTGTCATTTAAATTATACATAATTTACACATTTTATAGAAGTAAACTAAAATTTTAGCTTAAATAAATTATAAAGACCAATAATAGCTCATACAAAAAATAGTGGTTAACATTCAATTGCTTTCTTGAATAATGTATCTAGTTTAACCGGGGCTTATAAAATAGACTTATAAAATAACACACTCTATTACTTTGTTCCATTTAACAAGAAATGTGACGAATTGAACCATTTTCTTTAATTTGTTTCTCTAGAAAAAGTTACTTCGATTTTACGGCATAGCACCATCATACTTGACTGATCCTCTGAACGCAAACCTTGTCACGATTCATTAGCCTCCCTTTACGTTTTTTAACTTTTTAGAATGTCGTATTTCCACAAAATTTCTTGTAAAAGTCGGTTGTTTTAAACCAAAGATTGTGTATTTTTGAGCCAAAATCGGTTATCATATTCCAGACAGTATTTATAATAAAGTTGTTTTTTGTTTATGGAAAAAAACAGAAAACACATATGCTAGTACATATATTACAGTTTTTAAATCTACAAAGCAGTAATTCTAATAATAACGAATTACGAGTATATGAATTTTTTTTGCAAAAGGTATGCAACAAAATTATTTATAATCGTTTCGAAATCGAGAAATTAGTCGATGGACTAATAAATCAAAATGTTAAGATAATTTACAGCACGGCTCAAACAAATTAGGTATTTTGACAGAATGTGATTAGATATTTTGACAGAATTAGGTATTTGAGCGTCACGGAACAAGCGCTGTCAGCCTAACAAAATAAAGGTCCTTCACATCGATTCACTAGTCTCGATCAAGTCATCTTCTTTCAAATCATCATAGTACAAACATCAAAATAATCTAGGGGACACCTCTACTAATAGCATTAATTCAATGTTAGCTGCAAATACAAAAAAAATTATATTTTTAATGCTTTTTGTTGTTTTGTCGGATATTTTAGGAACTTGGACGGAAGTCCTGTTAAAAATGACTATAAAAATTTGAGAAAACTTCAATATGAGATTTTTTTCTATGAGATAGAAAGTAATATTTCTTTACTGGTACCTGATTTTCAATATCTATGTGGAGTTTTATTTAGTTTGTGCGTGCAATTGTAAATTATGAGGAGACATAATTTAATTCGTGAAAACGCAGTGGCGTGCTATCGAGATGCTTTAAGCTGGTAGAAGTCAAAGGAACGTTGCTGAAGTCCTCCACATAAACGCAAGTGTAATTGGTCGTTTGTGGTTTAGGTATCAAAAGACAGGTGGTGTTGCTGAACGTCATACAGGCCGTACGATAATAACCAACCAGATTGAAGACCGTTTTATTGGGTTGAAGGCTTTGCGAGATCGCACTATAACTGCGTTACAATTACAAATGAGACTGCAAGAGACCAATTAGGTATTTGTAAGTAGCTAAACCATTAAAAATAGACTGCACAAAGTAGGGTTAAATTGGGTTAAACGTGAGTGAGCATCTATTTTCTTCACAGATAAGTCCCGAAACTGTCCCATAATATGGGACAGTTTCGACAATAATAATGCACATCAAAAGAATGAAGAGATGACCAGATATTAAAAATATTGATATTTGTGACATCTAGTTCAAAACTAAGAACAGCGTTGAAGTCTTGGCGGCGTCGAGTGCAGTAAAGAAGGCTTCTACGGTCGGGCTGTTATTCAGTTACAACTTTACAAAACCTCATTCGAATTATTTTTGGGAGATGCAATAAATTATATCTAAATAGATGTAGTTAATATTAAAGAGTCGTAACTCAAGTGTTTTGAGGTAAATTAATGATCTTAACACAGAAGTGTAGAGACAGTTCATTCACAATTATAAGAATTTAAAAATATCTCGCTGATAAAGTCGAAGATGTAAAATATTTAGATAATTAAGGGAAAAAATACATAAACTGATGGAGTATTAGAATTAATTAATTATTATATTTTTCTGTGTTGATTCTTTATTAAATATATTCATAACCCCCTCTGTGGCTCAGTGGTAAGAGCGCCTACCTTTGAACCTAAAGGTCGTGAGTTCGAATCTCACCTTTGTGGAGAAATTTTCGTTTATTAAAAATTAATAAATGAAAATTATTTCTATCCTTGTGCGATCAGTACTCACCGGAGGAACCGCAGACGTTCGGATACAATTAGCGTTTCTTAGCAAAAACAATGACGTCGACTTTGCTAAGTATCAAGACAATTACTCTACACACACACTACACTCTACACTAGGTACCTGACTGTAAAAATTCACTGTACCATGCCAATGACCATGAGTTGTCGACGCATTAAACCCAATAAAAAAAATATATATTCACATTTTAAAAGTAATATACAATTTTTGTTATGTTAAACAAATTGCAAGTGAAATAATGAAATAGTGAAGTAAAAATTAATAGTACATTGTTTACCGGGTAGAAAAAGCTTAACATTCCTGGACGACTCTGAAGATTGCTAAGTCGAGGGGCAAGCCGAGACTTAGCAACACAGAGTCCAGGAATGTGGCTTTTCCTACGAGGTAAACATACTATTTTTCCGCAAATCGTTTAAAATGCGACAGATATTCATTGATTTAAAAAAAACGCGATAATTTTATTCCCAAATAAATGGTGCTTTGAAATTCCTAATAAAATTACTTGGGTTACTATGGAAACGTATTGAGGTTGAATTGTCAAACTTGACGCTTATAAATTTAATTGCTGGTGTTCTCGAAAGTAAAATGATAAGTGATGATGAAATTTCCATTCCTGGGACTCCTCCAGAGCTGGTTGAGGCTCTGGAGGAGTCCCAATGAGAAAAGTACGAAAATGCATACAGACGTTTTATGGATTATCGCATGAGTAAAAACACGAGTTCTTTCTCAGAAAATGTTGTAATGGCATACTTCTTAGACCTTTGTTTAAAGATGAAATCTTCAACATTATGGGCCAATTATTCAATGCTGAAGTCAACCCTTGCACTTAAACACAATGTAGATATATCTACATACTCAAAACTTCGTTCTTTATTGAAACGGCAAGCTCAAGGTTATAGGGCAAAGAAATCTAAGATTTTAACGAAGGAAGAAATTGAAAAATTTATCCAAGAAGCTCCAGATAAAGAAAATTTAATGATTAAGGTAATTTACAAGGTTTTAATTTCTTTTTAGATTATAGCTTTATTTATTTTTTAGGTGGCTGTAATATTTGGTATTTCTGGGGCCTGTAGAATGGATAAGTTAGTCCGAATGACTGTACACGATATAGAAGACTTAGAATCTAAGCTTTTAATCAGCATACCTGATTCGAAAACCAACAAACCAAGATCATTTGTAATTAATCAGATCTACTTGAATGTTTATCGAAAGTATGTTTCGTTAAGACCAGAAAATATGAACAGTGACCGATTTTTCTTTAAATATCAAAGCAGAAAGGGTTGTAGACAAGTGGTAGGAATTCATCAATTTAGAAAAATTCCCAAAATAATTACTACTTATTTGAATTTGGTTAATCCGACAGAATATACTGGTCACTGCTTTCGTCGGTCTTCTGCAACAATAATGGTTGACTCTGGTGCCGACATAACTAGTTTAAAGAGGCATGGCGGATGGAAGTCATCAAACGTTGCTGCAGGATATATCGAAGAATCGCTTAACAATAAGGTTGAGGTGGCAAATAAAATTTTCAGAGTACAAAATATTCAACAAAATGACACTCTCACCCTGCATGTTGTCCAAAATGTTTCTCATAGTTCTAAGAGTGTTCCTCCAATGTTCAATAATTGTACTAACTGTCAAATTACTGTAAATATAACAAATTGATCTTAAAAATGTATTCAGCAATGACTTGATGTTTTCAAAATATAAATTAATTCCTTATAAGCAATGTGTTTTCTATCATTTATGTAGAACACTAACAACTGTACGGAAATAATTTCCTTACAGTAAGGAAATGACATTTCCTTACAGTAAGGAAGTCCTGACTTTTTCTTCAAGAAATTTTGACAGGAATGTAAAAATTTCCAGGCGATTTGCGGAAAAATAATTTAATGTAGGTATATACTTATAGCTGAACATGATTATATTTTATATTTCATATAAGGAAAGAAGTTTTTTAATTTTTAGTTAGGTAAAGTATGTCTGAAAAAGTTGGCAACAAATGGAAAATTTCTTGATTATTAATTTCATGAAAAAACTATTTTCCATAAAAATTTTATTTCTTTATTTTATAGAAATCACTATATACACAAATTTATAAAATTTTAAGTGATATACAGTTAAAATCAAAAATATTGATTTAATTTGGTTGGAGGAATTAAAAATATATTTAAATTTAGATTCATGGTCTTTTAATGATGTGTCAATAGGTGCATTAATTTTTAATTTTATTTCCAATTTACCTTATTTAATATACAAAATCAACAAATGCAAAAGTATTTTTGTATTTACTTTTTACTTTAAATATGTATTATTGAATTACTAAAAGGCCATGAATTTAAATTTGAACATAATTTCTAATATCGACAAACATTTGAATTACATTTTTTTGCATATCTAAATCTAAAATCACTTTACTCTTCAGTATTAATTATCAATGTTGATTTTCCCTATCTACTACTTTAATATTTTATAAGATTGATAAACGATTTACATATATGTAATGCTAACCTTTAATGAAGAATAATTTGTTTTCATGAAATTATTAATAAAGAAATTTCCCATTTTTTGCCAACTTTTTTAGACATGAAACAGAAAACTTAAACATGACAAGTCAACATGAATAAATATGAACCTTTTAAAACGAGTAAATCGGTACTCACCCGAGAGACCTCGACTTTACTAAAGTAACAAGACATTTACTCAACACAGACACTACACGTCATTCCCTTGAGTTGGTGATAAGTTATAGTCTAAAAAAATTATTATGAAATTAACTGGCCAGTTGGTTGTGAAAACCAGTGCCAATAAAACCTAAAACACACACACACACACACAAAACGAGTATAAAATATTACACTAAAGAGATATTATGTCAAATATGTGTCACTATCATTGTCGTCTTTTAAATTGATGATACTATTTTGTATAGGAAAATATAAATTCTCAGCTTTCATGATATGTGAGACTGCATTTGTCCACAATAGTTATTGACATCAATGTTGAGTACTTTACTTTCAATTAGATGCACTACAGATGCATTCAGACGTGGTGGAGTACTATTACCTCGAACTCATGTTGATACCACATATGTTCGATTTATGTGAAAATAAATCACTTTGTCATATCATTAATTCTGTATTTTTATTTTCGTATCGCTTAAACTAAGAATTTTATTTAATTGCCTGCTATGATATGTTGCATTGTCCATAACGATAACACTATTAGGGGAGACGTTGGATATTATAGTATATTACATAACGAGAGTTGTAAGAAGCTTATTACATGCGAGTAAAAAAGTTGCGCGCGAGCCGCGTAGCGGCGAGCGCAGTAATTTTACAAGCATGTAATAAGCTTACAACTCAAGTTGTGTACTATACTTTTTCTACGATTATTTTCGTTTATAAAAATAAAAATTAAATTACCACTACATTTACACTGACAGATTAATAATTTTTAATCTGTCAAAATAACGTCTGTTAATTCGTTTCCATGGTAACTCGACGAACTGACTTACGAGGCTTATGTGATATTACACATTTTTATAAAACTGAAGCGTAATTTTTTTTATTACGTACTAGTCATTACGTGTCAGTATCTGTTATGATACATTTACTTAGCATCCAAATAGTAGGTAATATACAATTTACTAGTAAGAGAGTAGAAAAACTTATTTTTAAACCAGTCTTCAAATACTCTGAAGTTTTGTTGTCATAGTAATCGAGACATGAAGTACTGATGTTTTTAGCTAATAGAGATAATGCATTTTAACTCTTAAATACTGACGTGGATGTTTCAGGACGCAGACTCTGACATGCGGTATGTCATACCGTTGCCTATTCTCATTTGTTTTTAATATGAATTTATCTTATATCACAGTATTTGTTTTTTATATCAACTACGGAATGACTCTTCACATTGCTGTAGGATAATATACTGCTACAAGTAAAATAAACTTTTTCTACTCTCTTACTAGTAAATTGTATATTACCTACTATTTGGATGCTAAGTAAATGCATCATAACAGATACTGACACGTAATAACTAGCACGTAATAAAAAAAATTACGCTTCAGTTTTATAAAAATGTTTAATATCACATAAGCCTCGTAAGTCAGTTGGTCGAGTTACCATGGAAACGAATTAACAGACGTTATTTTGACAGATTAAAAATTATTAATCTGTCAGTGTCAATATAGTGGAAATTTAAATTTTATTTTTATAAACGAAAGTAATCGTAGAAAAAGTATAGTACACAACTTGAGTTGTAAGCTTATTACATGCTTGTAAAATTACTGCGCTCGCCGCTACGCGGCTCGCGCGCAACTTTTTTACTCGCATGTAATAAGTTTCTTACAACTCTCGTTATGTAATATACTATTACTTTTTCAAGAATAATTATGAATGCATGCATAATATTTAAAAAAATGGTGGATCTTACTACAAAATCGTTTATAAACTAAATTACAAGAGAAATTAATTACTTGTGACTAACAAATGGTAAAATAATGGTAAAAAAACAGAATAATGATTTAAATTTAATGAGAAATTAAAATACAAAATTCTGACAATAACCAAAAATTACAATAAAATAACTAGTCATTTTGCGCGCAAGGTCCGCAATTTTTCTTTGTACACTGTAAGCACACTGGTTTTCCACAAGAAAAGCACACATAAAAAGTCTTTCGCTTTAATGCACTTGGGCTTAAGTAACACGTCTTTTTTTCTCAAGCTTTTCTTCAAAATCTGCTTCTTTATGGCGCTTTTGTCCTAGTATTCGTTCAATACCATATAATAATTCTCTCGGGATTCTGGGATTTTCGAGTCTTCTTTGTAGATGAGGTAAAACTAATTGTTTCGCCAACTCCTTTTTTTTTAGTTTAGCCTTTTCATATTATCTTCTTGTAGTGATTGGTACACAACATGCGAATTAACAGCAGCTATATCAATGAGAACGACGTTTTACTGAATATTTGGCACACTTGGCATCTAAAGTATCGACACCTTGTTTCGTACGATTATAATGAGCTATAATTTCTGGTTTTCCAGTAACCTGATCCGTGCCTATTAAATGGTGCATCGAAGAAATAAGTAAAACAGCCCTCGATTTTTTTGGCACATGCGAAATTAGGGATAAACTTTTCGTAAATCCGTAAGTAGCTGAATTTACTTGCCTACATCGGTGTGGCTGGAATTCCGGAGAGATTTCCCGTTTATGTTTCTTGAGGGTTCCCACATACGTTAACTTCTTTTCTTCTAACTGCTTTACTAATTCTATAGAACTAAACCAATTACCAGCTGTGATATTACGGTTAGTTCCATAAATAGGTTTAGCAAGCCGAAGAACAGATTAAGTTGGTTTATTCATCTTCTTTTCTTCCTCAGATAACCCAGTTCCGTCAGTGTCCTTGCCTTTATGGTTCTTTGGTGCCTTGGATCTATCTTTTTTCTTTCTTCTCTATCCAGAGGGTTATCAAAACGTAAACATTTTAGAAATATTGCAAATCTTTCTTTTGACATAACACATCTGAATATATCTCTACCAGTGCCATCTGTAGCAAATATAGAATTTATATCTTCGTCATTGGATTTGAAAGCTGATGAGTATAAAAGCAATCCCAAAAAGGCTTTTAGTTCTATTTCATCAATTTCATTTAGTTCTGGTCTATTCATTCTTTTATAGTTTTTACGAATTGCACGTAATTTATTATTTGTCCATTTACGTATTTCTTGTATTATATCCTCAGAAATAAGAAAATTAAAAAAAAAATGATGAAGTTTCGTTTCTTACATCTCTGGACCGCACAGCTGGTACTTTTGATACAAGGTTGTGTAACGGAGTTTTTACATTTTTCGAGGGTGCTGTAGTAGATCACTTAAAACGATTTTTGCCAAAAAAATGTGACTTACCATTATCATTTAAATGATATTCGTCTTCAGAACCTTCCGGCTGCTCACTTCTGGTGTCTTGTGAACTTTCAATACATACTTCTTCGCTTGCATCGTCAACATCACTATCACTAAAATATTCTAAATCACTAGGTACTTCGTCAGCCCATTGAGATAAAACAGCCTCAAAATCATCATCTGAAAGCTTTACAGTTTTGCGGCTAAATTTAGAACAACTGGATAAACTTGCTGCCCTAGTAACAGCAAAAGAATACACTACACTGCTTTTAGCTATAGAAACGTAAATACTGGCATGCGGTACTTAATACCGCAAGAAAACTTTATGTCAACGTAGCTCAAAGACTAAACGTGTACTAAAACTGCAGCAGTTGAGAGCAGGTACAATTAAACCTTACTTGAAGGTACACAGATGGTGTTCTAAGAATCTTTTATAAAACACGTTTTACAACAAAATATATTTTCGGCTCGGTATGGCATACCGCATGTCGGTGGTTAAGGGTTAATCATCCATCGACTGATCCAGCATGGAATATTGATATTCTTTTTCCTCTATTAGAAGGCACTTTTGTTAAACAAGATTGACTATTATCTACCCAAACTTTAGATGACGTACTGTAAGTGTCAAACTACGTTTCATCTAAATAAATAATAGGTCGATTCTTGAAATATAGGTCAAATAGGATTTCATCAGTACCTGTCTTTTATCTTTTTTTTATTTGTATTTAAACCCTATACGTTGCAAACACTTCCAAACAGTTGTTTTACCGCACTTAATTTCAGTGTTGTCGACGTAAAGGCTGTCAACTTATAAATCTATTGTGGGTACAATTTGTTCTTCATACAAGGCATACACTTTACGACGAATAAGATCTTCGTCTGCACAATCGAGCTTCTGAAAAATATTGTTATCCCGTCTTGTTAATCTTGGTATAATAGAATTACTTACAATTTTCCTGACTGTGGATAATGACTTTTTACTTAAACTTGCCGTTTTAGGTAAGGCTTTGTTACTGTTCATGTTTTTTTCGACAAGAGTTTGGAAAACATTGGCAATAGTTTATTTTGCATCAGTAGATAAATGTATTTAATGGCGCTATTCAGGTTCCAATACTTGAATGAGATCACCTCCTTATCGATTTGGTTCCGGTTTATTGACTGGCATAATTGCCCTATTGTCCTCTGGATTTCAGGTACGCCACATTGTTTCATCCAACAAAGGTAAATTTGATTTACGTGGATTCACCGGCAAGTGTACATATTCTTAATTTAAAAATAAACACTTTTATAACAATACTCAAGTAATTTTTTTCCACAAACTGAACACTCAAATGACAACCAATTCCATCGAAAGCAGACTTTTAAGTTTAAGTCTGTTATCGTACAACTCTCTTCAAATTAAAAAACAATTAACGCTAAATAACAGACAAAGTTATATAAATTCCAAGTAATTTATTAATAAGTCTATTGAGTTAAACGTTTACTCATCATAACTGTATATACAGATTTGTCAGTTGGAATGTGCTGTTTGAGATATTACCGGTTTTCCCAAAACTTATTAATTTCCACGGCTGGTCCAGTCAACTTGACTAAATTAAGATCTTCATAATTTTGAGCGCATTTTCTTCGTCCACACTTCTTAATGATTAATAAAAGAATACAATAATTATGGGAAACATTGCTCGAACGATAATATTTGATCTGATTCTATGTACCTACAGTTGACTTGGCTATATGTCGGTCGTGTTAGCTTGTATAGCTGTGATAATTATACAACAATAGAGTATTTACAAGGGATTATTCAGTTTTACAGCTGTTTTGTAAATAACTTTTATATTGAGGCACTAAATTTTTGGATACAGTATAGTTATATATAAGTGAGTTTTAGATGTAATAAAAAATATCAATATAGCCAATTTTACCGAGATAAATTTACAGAAGATTAACAATGAAAAAAGAAATTATAATAAATAACTACATAAGGCCATATGGTAAAAACAATAAAAAAATAAAAACAAAATATTTAAATTAGCACCAAATATTTTTCCAAACATATATTCTACTATAATGCTAGGTAGTAACGTTCTATAGTATTGTAAACATTAGACATACTGATATTGCAAACGTCTTCCAATCTCGGAAAATATAATAAGTTCTTAATAATAGCAGGGACTTAAATAATATCAAACGAGGTTTATCTAAGGCATGAAAATATATCAAACTATTAGCGCCATTTATTTCAGTGATTTAATTAAGATATCTACACTCAAATTAAATTTCTTGCTTAATGAAACTCTGCGTTAATCATCATATTAAAGTGTTTAAAGCAACAAAACCACCAAACGGTTTAAAAAAATGTGGAGCAGGTTGCAAATATGATATTTGCAAAACATAACAATACTAAATAGAGGCATTTGGAATTATATGTCAACGTCACTAAAATTCAACAATTCACTATTTTGTCCTCACCGGCCGCTTTATTTCTTTTCATGTCGTTTATGGATTTTTCGATTTCATCTTCAGTTATTTCTGGTAATACCTCTGAGCCAACATTTTGTATTTTCAAACTCAGTGTACCAAATATAACAGTGAAGTTATATTTTCTAGAAGAAAATACAGATAACCGAAAAATATTTTCGTATCTTAAATACTGTCAACTTCTTCAAAAGATCTAAAACGTACATTTTAACACACATACATAATATTATTATTATAATTATTATTGCAAACTAATATATACTCACATATTGTATCAACTGTCACATATGTTACATAATCTAAATAAGCTAATGACCCTGCGTGGTTGATGCGTTAATAAAAAAAAAAACATGATTTTTTAAAATATCTTACAAAAGACTACCGCTCGTATAAGTTATTTTCATAACATTTAAGCTAAATTATAACTAAAATAATGTCGGCTTATATTTTTCGCAACTACCCTGGTTGAAAATATTCGTTGATAATTTTGAAATTTACTTCATTTATATACAGACTTTATAATATGGAAGCTGAACTGGTTAAGAAGGTTTAGTTTAAAAAAATCCAAGTTTAAACTGAAGGCAATATTTTTGTAATTTCTAAAGAATTCCATTTTTTTTTTCAACATAACTCAACAACTAAAAAATAGATAAAGATAGAGAATAGAGATAGATATAGAAAAAATGCAGTACAAAAGACAGCTTTTTCTTGGTGAAAATTCTGATTTTGTTTTTATTTCTATAAACTAAAAATTAAACGAGACATCACTGTTTAAAAGTTGTATTTGACTGCATTCAGAACCATCATTAAGCCTTTTCAAACTTTTTAACATGAGGCTTGAAAAAAATTTATTGTAGATCACTTTATAGTTTGTTTTAAACGTTATAAGGTGATTTGTATTAACTTATATTAAATTCCTTTGTTTGGTAAAGGGCTTCGCTAAAAGGGCTTGCAATGGGGCTAAACGCATGCGAATACAACCTTTAAATAATCATTTCTCGTTTAATTTTTAATTTATAGAAATACAAAAAATTCAAATTTTTACTAAAAAAAAACTGCAGTTTAAGTTCTAAAAATTTTTATGTATATTTCTCAGTTGTATTTGTTGTTTGAAAAAAAGGTTTTTGATAAATTTCGAAAGTGTAAAATAGTGCCTTCAATTTAAACTTAGATTTTTTTCAAAACTAAACCTTTTAAACCAGTTAAACTTTCAGAAATGTAATGTTTTTATATAAGTAAAGTAAATTGTAAATGAACAACGCATATCATGAATTTGTTGCTTGTGTGAGTCCATTTCAAATAGGTAAAGAAATAATAAATCAGACTTACTCACAATCAATTTAATTTAACTATCCGACGACCGGTTTTGCTTTCTACAATATGCAAAGCATCTTCAGGTCTCGGTACAAAGTTAAACAAATGCTGAAATGATAAAAACCCATATTAGGGTATTGTCTAATAAAGATAAACAAATTAGATGTTATAAATTACAATAATTATGCCAATATTACCTGTCTGTGGTTTTATTTAAATGATTGAGTTGAATAAAAGGTATAAATATTTTTAAAAAAGTTAAAAGGACAAGGTAAGGCCCACAAGTTGTCATAAAATCTCTTCTATTGGAATAAATTAATGAATGAGCAAATAAATAAATGAAATAAAATAAAATTACTTACATGCCGGTACTCTATTAATAGATGGATGGTAGAACATGTTTGAAACTACTGTATATTGTTGAATGGAGAACTCAATACTATCATTGCAGTTGTTTGACAGTAAACGGGAAGTTCTTGAGGAGGTAGATTTGATCCAATGAATTTGAGATGTGTGTGAGATTGTTTGTTAAATGTAAGTAAGATAAAGTAATGACCATTCCAATAATTAACACATTGCCAATAAACTTTATCAAAGTAATTTGATAACTACAAGTTTGGAAATAATTGCACACCCACACAATTTTACATCTACACTTATTCATTGTCATAAATGTCACCTTCATAAAACAATTACTCAATAAATAACACACATTTCAAAAATATATCTCTGGAATAAGTATAAATAACTTTCAATAACACAATAATATATTACACCACTTACATTTAACAAACAATCTCACACACATCTCAAATTCATTGGATCAAATCTACCTCCTCAAGAACTTCCCGTTTACTGTCAAACAACTGCAATAATAGTATTGAGTTCTCCATTCAACAATATACAGTAGTTTCAAACATGTTCTACCATCCATCTATTAATAGAGTACCGCATGTAAGTAATTTTATTTTATTTCATTTATTTATTTGCTCATTCATTAATTTATTCCAATAGAAGAGATTTTATGACGACTTGTGGGCCTTACCTTGTCCTTTTAACTTTTTTAAAAATATTTATACCTTTTATTCAACTCAATCATTTAAATAAAACCACAGACAGGTAATATTGGCATAATTATTGTAATTTATAACATCTAATTTGTTTATCTTTATTAGACAATACCCTAATATGGGTTTTTATCATTTCAGCATTTGTTTAACTTTGTACCGAGACCTGAAGATGCTTTGCATATTGTAGAAAGCGAAACCGGTCGTCGGATAGTTAAATTAAATTGATTGTGAGTAAGTCTGATTTATTATTTCTTTACCTATTTGAACAACGCATAGTTTCAACTAGAGTGGTTTTGACATGGTCGATTTTGGTACTTTCTACGTCACAAAAAATACGTGGGACATTATTTAGGTATAACTTACCTAAATTTTCATGTAAATCACTTTTACCAGTGGTCATTTCATCAAAATTTTTGTAAGATCTTCAAAAAAGTTTGGATAAGTTTTTCATAAAAAAAAACGATTTTTTTTGCTTTATAAACTTCATTTTATATCCAAACAGTTTTCCCAATACAATCAAAATTTTTTAGGCGTTTCGTAAAAAAACTATTTAAAATCAAGTTTTTTGACATGGAATTTGTGAAATTTAGTCACGAAAAAATGCAAACATCTTGACTGTTCAGAAAAAACTCGTCTTAGAATTTACTATTATAGAGACTACCATAGTTTGCTTTTATAAACATCTTCTATTCCCGAGTTAAGGTGGGAACCAACCCTAGAGGGAAAGCACAAATTGCAATAGGGTAGATTTTGATCTTTGAGCTATTTTTTAACTTTTAAAATTACAAGCAAATTTATGTATATAAAAAAATTCAGAGATTTTTAACTATTTCTACCGTCATATCCTGGACTAGAAGTGAATAACGGTATTATCGGAGTTTTATTGTGGATGAAACAAATAAAATGGGTGTTTTTTTAAGGTATATAAATGTCAGTTAGTAAGACTTTTTAACTGTCGGCGATTTTAACAGCTGTCAAGCGGTTTATGTAAAGTTTGGTTTTTCATTTCACCATGTATAGACTTGACGCCCGAACAACGCGTCCAAATTGTACAAATTTATTTTGAACATTGTGATTCCGTTTAGAGAAAGTTATTCAATTAACCATAAAATGCTTTTGCATCACGTTTACTTTAACCTTTATGGGGTAGAATTATTTTTTGGTAATATAAACAAATTCTTTGCAGATTATAGATTAGGAATGATCCGTTATTGAACTTTCATTCGTATTTTCATTTTATTTTCACTCCTTGTTGTTTTGTTTAGGTGGTTGAAATTTCGACCACAGCCTGATTAGGTATGTTGACTTTGGTAAATGTGGTTGTGGTTCCATAATCGACCACAGAAAAAAACACATTAATTAAACATTTCTATTATGAAATAATGGAAAACATTGAATACATAATGCAACCTGGCAATCTGAGCATTTAATACTTAAACGTTTTGGCTTTGGTCTCGTTGAACAGAGTGCACAACGTCTTGATGTTCCTTTTTCTGGCATGTGATTTCCAACATCGCTTAGTCTCACCGTGCTTTCAACGCTAACAGAATTAGTGGTTGCTCTCATTTTCTTCAGTTTATTTCTTCCATTGTTACCTTAGGTCCTGGTCTCTTTCTGTTATAGAAATCACCTATGAGCTCGTTGGCCAATACACTTCTAAAATACAGGTGACTCATTGGTTTCGATTTAATGGACCTCATTTTCATTGTAGTCTTATAAGTTATATATTAATTTACCACTGCTGCATCAATCAAATAGTAAATAATCTTCATATACCACCTTCGGGATTTCCATGAAATTGGATAAGAAGCATGAAGTTGATCTAATAGATCGACTCCACCCATATAGCGATTGTAATCACTTATAACTTTTGGACACTTAACACTTTCTTGTTCACCATTCGGTTTTCTTCGCAAAACTGAAGTAATCTCAAGTGGATTATGCATAGTACTGCCGACTAAAACGCATTTGCGCCCCCGATCTTTCCATTTAACAACAGACATATCATTGGACATGAAATAATCGTGTTCTCCCATTTTCATTGTTTTGTCCTTTTTGTCTTGGAAAACCTTTACGATTTATTCTAAAAGTTCCACAGCAGAACAAATCATAGGTTAACATTTTCTTAAGAAGAGGAAAACTCGAGAAAAATTTTTCGAAATAAATGCAGTAGTTTGCTCCTCTAAGAGACTCGGTAATGTCTAATACCGTTTTAGCGCCTAAACCATATTCAGCATGTTGTGATTGAGATTTGCCTTCATATATGCTAAATTTGTGCACGTATCCAGTTTCGGAGCATGCAACAACCCAAACTTTAAAGCCTCTTTTTATGGGCTTTTTCGGTATATCGTCGTTAGGAATGAAATACCTCCAATGTGCAAATTTCTAGTAATTCAGATTTTAAACGATTCTGAATCGCTATGAAAAGTTTTACAGTCTAGAAAAATATATCCAATGTGCATACCGATTCCTAACTTCCCTAATGTATAAAAATGCATTACTCCAATGTAACATATTATTAATTGTTGGACTGAAATACATCCAATGTGCGTAAAAAACACATTGGAGCTATTATCTATTATAATATCTGCACATTGGAGGTATTTCATACTTTCAAAAATGATTTTTTTCAAGACAAGAACTAAAATAGTTGTACAAAATTCACTTAAGGAAGATCGGCAAAATTCTATCCAAACTTTTGCTCCTATTGAAAATGAAATTTATAATAAAAAATCCAAAAACAGGTGTGTAAACAAATTCACTACTACGGTTAGATATCTTTCATCTCATTATTGCTTAAATTAAGTAGGTAATAATTATTTTTCTTATTTTAGTTTGCCCGCAGCTACTATATTGGAACAGGAAAAAGGCAAAATTTGTTTTTTGGCGATGTACAACAATATTACCAGACGGAATGGCATGTCAGTTAAGGAGCGATGTAACCATATTATAACGTCAAAATGTTTAAAAGAACACTCATTTAGATGTTCTTTAATTACGCAGGACGATAGACTACGAATTTTTAAAAAATTTTGGACATTTACGTCGTGGGAACATAGAAGCACTTATGTTAAAAATCTTGTTCGGGCAAGAGCAGTACAAAGGCGCCGAAAAGATACTCAAAATTCAGACAAACGGTCTAAAAAGAAGAGTGCTCGTAATTTTTTTTGTTTCTAAAGACGAAAGTTACCTCAAGGTATGCCGAGTTATGTTTTTGAACACATTAAATTTGGGAGAAGACACAATGAAACGATGGGTCTCAAGGGAGCCAGCCACTCATGAAATTGATACTTCTAGTGAAAGTCTACAAGATTCCAACATTCAACAAGATTACTCCAAGAAAAATGAGACAAATTTGCAAAGAAAAGAATGTTATGGAATGGTTGCAAGATATTCCTAAAGTTCCTTCACACTATTGTATAGCATCTACTAGCAGAATATATATTGACAACAGTATCATAACAACAAATTATATGTACAGACTATATAAAGAATGGTGCGATGATAGAAAGCAATCAGTTGATCATATCAAGTTGTTTAAAGTTGTGTTAGAAGCAGAGGAAATTGGCATATATAATAAGCAAAGGAAAGATCAATGTGATACGTGTGTTGCACATAAAATGAAGACAATAAGTACTGAAGATTATGATCAGCAGATGTCAAAGCAGAAAGAAGGAAGACGGGCAAAAGAGTTATTAAAAAGTAGCGCAAATTCTGAAAAATTGGTTCTCACAGCTGATATTTAAAGTTTCTTAACGTGTCCAAAAGTATTAGCTTTCCAATCGTATTATAAGCTTAAACTCCAAGTACACAACTTCACCATTTATTCTCTAAATGATGAAGATGTCCAGTTGTACGTTTGGCATGAAGCAAATGGTGGAGTTAGTAGCAATGAATTTATATCTTGTCTTATAGATTATATAAATAATATTCCTGCTAACTATCAAACTCTTGTATTCATCTCAGATGGATGCAACTACCAAAATCGAAAAAGAACTCTGGCTAGTGCTTTAAGTGATTCAGCAAGAGCAAAATCCCTTATAATACAGCAGTTATATCTTGAAAAAGGCCTGACTATGATGGAAGCAGATTCAGTTCATTTAACTTTGGAACATTACTTACAGACTCCAATTAATTCACCGATGGATTACATTGCTAGAATGCGTTTTGCTCGGCCAAAACATCCGTATAATATTAAAAACGTAGATTTTACGTTCTTTAAAAAGTACGCTATTGATAGTAACTTTCGTTCAATAAGACCTGGAAAAAAATGCCAAAGATCCGCAAGTTGTAGATATAAGACAATTAAAATATAGTCCCAATGGAGAGGTATACTACACCACTGATTACTCAGATAACTGGAAGCTACTACCATACAGAAGAGAAAGCCAAGACCTGTCGGTTTATGAAAACTCGCTCTTAAAGACACCTCCTAAAATATCAGAAGACAAGTTCAAACATCTGTAAGACCTCAAATCAGTTATTAAAAAAGATCATCATCACTTTTACGATACTCTTCCTAAAATCAACAAAAAATAATACTTTCGGTGGTGTTCGTAAAAATATAATACACTGATACTACATGTCGAAGTTTGTTTATTTAAAATAAAGATAATACAAATCACTTTAATGTTTATATGACTCTTTTTCCCCTAATAACACCAAATTCAAGGTGTATAGTACTATGACATGCCATACACAATATTTGAAATTCCGGCTATGTACCGGTTCAATCATTTATAATTTCTCCAATGTGCGCGTTTGTAATATTTTTTTTATTAGTTTAATGTTTTGTACTGATTTAAGGAATCAATTTCACCTTAATATCAATATCAATCTTAGTTTGGCCAAAAAAATCAATTACTAATGTAATACAATATAAAATAGCGTTATTTAACTGTTTTTTGTGTCTCCTGTAAAATTAGGATATTTTTACATTGGAGATATTTCATTCCTAACGACGATATATTGTTTGAGAGAACTTAAAAGCAACCATACTTTCATCTACCGCAACATTTCTACTTGTATAAAAGTTCTCTTGAAAGCGTTGCTGCAGTTCTGTTATCAAAGGCCTTACTTTGAACAGTTTGTCAAAATTGTGGTTATTTTGATTTCTTTCCATGTTTTCGTCATTGTTTAGATGGAGAAAACGAAGAATTTTTAAGAATCGTTTTTGCGTAAAAATTTGCGAAACTCTTGGCACGTGCATGTTAATATCAGTTGACCAATAATGTCTCAAACTAGGTAGTTTATGAAACCCCATGATTATAAGAACCCCTAGAAATGCTTTCAGTTTTTCCTCAGTTAGGTCGAGATTATTATGATTTTGTGTTGAGCATAGAGATTTGACTGTGTAATTATATTAGCTATAATATCTTTGCTCATGAACAAAGAAAACACGTCGAATGGTGAATTTATATTGACCGGTTTTGCTGGGCCAAATGGTCTGGTAAACGGCGCATTCGAATATTTTTGTGCATCAGAAGCCTTCTTTCTCCATTTATATGTATCATCGCACTTTACTGTGTTCTCTTGGTTCTCTTCTATTTCGTCTTCGCCTGAGGAAGTATCGACGTCGTCAAAAAGGCGATTTGTTCTTACCTGAGAGTGGAAAGCTATATCATCCATTGAGTCATCTGAATCAACATAAAGAAATTCAACCTTGTCATCATTAGACAATGAAGTAATAGTCGCGTTGGATGCAACCGACGTTCGGTTGGAAATAGGAAGATTATCTTCTGCATCAGAATCACCCTCAAAATCTGAATTTATGGCTTGCTGATATGGAATACCATCTTTGTACTCAAATAAATCATCCGGAGTCATATTTTGTAAATTTTCAAGTATATTGCGGTGTTCCATTTTACTGCAAAAGATACGTACATTGTTGTATACAAATACTTGGAAAATTTAGTTACTTGATCTCTTCTTCTTCTTCTTTGGGTGCCGTGTCCGTGTATTCAGACGTTGGCCGTCATCATGTTTACAATTTCCTGAAACCTTTCTCTGTCGGCTGCTGCGCGAAATAATTCTTCTTCTGTAAAACCACACCATTGTCTAATATTACGCAGCCATGAAAGTTTCTTTCGACTAATCCATCTCTTCCCTTCCACTTTTCCTTGTGTTATAAGGCGAAGTAAATGGTATTTGGGTCCTCTAATTATATGGCCGAAGTATTCTGTTTTTCTCCTCTTTATGATATTTATGAGCAGACGTTCTGAGTTGATCATTTGAAGAACATCTTCATTGGAAGTGTGCGAAACCCACGATATCTTTAGGATTCGTCTATAGCACACATTTCGAATGCTTCTAACTTATTTAGCATTGTGGTTTTTAACGTCCATGTCTCACAACCATACAATAGGATCGACCACACATAACATTTCAGGACCTTCTTACGAATGTTCATTGACAGGTTTCTGTTGCATAAACTGGTTTCCAGGTCATAAAAGCCTTACGTGATATTTCGATCCTGGATATTATCTCTTCATCAGAGTCACAATTTACATTTAACCAGCTGCCAAGGTATTTGAAATGATTTACCCTTTCTATCTCTTCTCCATTAAGAGAAATCAGACCTTGATCTATATAGATCTTTCCAACCGCCATCCACTTTGTCTGTGAAATGTTGATTTTTAGGCCTCTCCGATAACTTGCTTCACTGACTAGATTTAGTAATGTTTGGAGATCTTGTAAACTTTCTGCAAGAATGGCTGTATCGTCAGCGTATCTAATATTGTTGATTACTTCTCCACCTAGTCTTACTCCCTCTTGTCTGTCATCCAAAGCCTCCCTAAAGATTTCTTCAGAGTACAGATTAAAAAGAATGGGTGACAAAACACAACCCTGTCGTACTCCACGTTTGATGGGTATTTTTTCAGTGGGACTGTCTCCCACTTACTTGATCTACCGCAGAGCAATTTAATTCTTGGAAATATTATTCAAGTAAGTCAGATTTAAGTAAAAAAAGAATATAACTGTATAGATTTAAAATAAACAAGAGTGAAAATACATTTCAATAGAACAAATGTAGAATCAGCATATGCTACTTTGAGGTTATGTTTAGTAAATCAAGATATATTATCTTAGCGCCAATAAAATCTGAATAGATAATAAAAGACTCTAATACTGTGATGTGTTACCTCGAGTTTAATGTATAAATCTTTTGTAAATTATTTTTCTAACTTTTACAAACGGCAAAAACCTGTGATCACGTTCAACGGTAACTTACCGAGTATGATGGGTTGTGGTTGGCGAATCGACCACATTGTTGCCACGTTGCCGTATTTTGTTCTGTGGTGTTCATTTTGGGTACAATTCATTTACAAACACTAAATTTGCACTTCGGTAACTTTTCATGTCAATTACTAGCTCATAAGTATTAATAAGAGCAGTTGTCACAATATCGACCACAGACCTATAAAGGGTTAAATGATAATATGCTTTTACAGACACGTCGTACAGTGCAGAAGTAGTTATTGCTGCTGTAGAACGTAGCATACAGGTAGATCCGAATCAGTATATATGCAATCGAGCACAGCATTTGGATACGTGTCCATCAATTTTATGGAAGATTTTGCAAAGAAATATTCATGTTTATAATTTTTATGTATTCATTTATATGTACTTTTACTGTATTAATACCTATTTTTATAACCGTATTGATTGTTAAATATTGGAAATTTAAAAGTAATACCATTGAATTGTTTCCAAATAAAATGAATATTATAATTTTTAGAGTACAAATGTAAGACAACGAAAAATCGTGTTACATTTCCCCTTTACATCTTAAAAGTAATGTATCCGAAAACGTGAAATACTCCTTTCTTACTGGCAGCTTTATCATGTATATTTAAGTTGACGAAAATGTCGTCTAAAGCAGACTAGAGCTCGGCGTATGCAAACAATGTAAATCTTTTAATAAGATGAAAAATGTAAGTACTTTCTCATAGGCTTGTCGCAGAAGCGCAATTTGAATATGAATAAATGAAACGGAAGAAGCGTAATTATTTGGTGAAAATGGATGACTGGATGAAAGGATGAAAGAAAACCGCATATGTATTTTCTAAAGTGTAGTTAATACAAAGAAGAATTTTTTACAAATAGGCCTTAGTAAAAATATATTTATTTCGGCAATGTCCATTTTATTGATGTTATCTTTGAATGTTATATTCTAAAATATAAAATGAGGACCAGATTTTAAAATCTTGCACAGTTTTTCGTATATGGCGAAACTAATTTTTATAAGACTTCAAATATGGCAGTACGAGGTCTGAAAGGCCTCCTCAGAAACTTTCTCATCTAGTGGTTTAGGGCACATATAACCCCGAAAAGGTGGTAGTGTATTTTTAAAAATTGTTTTGTTATAATAAATGAAAATTAAATATTTTTTATATAAATTCATTGTAACACTGTCAAACAATATTTCTTTCTCACAGTCCCTGGATAGTAATAAAAAATTTATAATTGAGTTCAATGAAAGTTTTATAAGCTTGTTATTGAAAAAAAATTCAAAAATACAATGACTGTAAAAAAACGTGAAACTAATGAATTATACATTGTGAACATCGTATAAAACATGTTACACAGTAGGTACGCTTTCCCTCACATACTTCACAAAATGTTATTCAGTTTTTTACTTTTTTATTTACGTCTTTGCTGTAAAATTTTCCAATGCTTTATATCGTTTCTTTGAGCCTTGTTTTCTTACACAATGGGTAGGATGCCAATCTGACCCACCAACCTTTCTTTTTTATCCAGGCTGGGACCGGATTGCTAATATTGCACTGCAAGATACCAGACGCATGGAGAAACAGCATAATGATACCAATGTTCAAGAAATGAGATAAAGACGACCCCAACAACGATAGACGTATAAATATACTGAACACCGCACTTAAGCTTACCACAAAAGTCCTAAAAAACAAAATCAATAAACTAACAACTTTATCAGATGAAAAACAAGGATTCAGATCCGGAAGATCCAGCGCAGACGCCGTATTTGTACTCTGTCAAATTACAGAAAAGACCATCGAGTACAATAAATCAGCATTATGTTTTATAGACCAGACAAAGGCTTTTGATCGCATTAAAATCGAAGACGTCTTACACCTACTGTATAAAAGAAACATACCAATCAATACTATACAATACATCGAAAACATCTACTTCCATAATCGAATACAGTCAAAGGTACATGGAAAACTATTACAGTGTATACCAATACAAAGTGGAGTCAGACACGGTGACTCGTTAAGCCCACTTCTGTTTAATATTATAATAAACGAAACAATACAAGCAGTACGTAAAGGTTATGGCTACATAATAGGAAACAAAGAAATCCAAACATTATGTTATTCAGGCGACGTAGCATTAATCACCGATACAGAAAACAAACTCCAAAGATCAACACGTATCTTCAATACAACAGCCTAGAAATACAATATGATAATATCAGCAGGAAAAACCAAATTCATGACATCTTAATACACACTACGATGTAAAATCGAAATTGATTGGAAGATAATAAAGTAGGAAGCAAGGTTTGAAGCAATCAAGGGAATAGATATAACTAGTTACGGGAATGTTGAAGAGGAAGTACGACAACAAGGCTTAAGAGCAAGTAAAGCGGCGGGATCTCTTAATGACACAATCTGGAAGAAAAAACACCTAAGACAAGACACAAAAATAAGAATCTATAAAGCAGCAATTATATATTAACATACTCGGCGGAGACAAGACCTGACACATTCAAAACGAGACGACTACTAGAAACAACAGAGATGAAAATATTTCGACGAATGTCAGGAAAAAGTCAGTTGGATAAGTAGAAAAGCAAAAACATAAGAAGAGCATGCAATATAGAAGACATAAATGGATTGGTGAAAAAACGGAAACAGGAGTGGAATGAACACATTAGTAGTAAAGGATAAAATAGTACGAATATCACGAGATTAGTCACCAAATGGACGAAGAAGTATTGGAAGACTAAGAAAAAGATAGTGCGACAATTTAAACAATTTAGGAGGCTATATCGAAGAAAAAACAGGCTTTAAAAAGTAATGAAAAATTAATCCAAATTTTAAAGATAAAAAACATAGACCACAGGGATGTACCTGTGTACGCATGTATTACGAATAATAACAAACCTCTACTTGAATCAAAGAGCACAAATCGTAATAGATAACGAACCCAGTCCAGAAATTGAAATTAGGAGAGCAGTTAGGCAGGGATGTATTATGTCACCATTACTATTTAGTATATATAGTGAAGCCATTTTTGAAAAAGCATTACTATCTCAAAGTGAAGGAATAATACTTAACGGAAGATCTATTAACAATATAAGATATGCAGATGAAACCGTGATTATCGCAAGCACTGATGAACAACTCCAATTACTGCTAAACAAAACAAACAGTTTCTGTGAAAAATATGGACTTAAAATGAATATAAAAAGGACCAAATACTTGATAATAACAAAGAAAACAAATATACCAACATACATACATTTGGAAAATGTACCAATAGAAAGAGTTGATAAATACAAATACCTAGGAACCTGGAAATCAGACAATAATGATCAAACAACCGAAATAAGAGCTAGGATAGAAATAGCAAGAAATGCGTTTGTAAAAATGAAAACAATTCTCTGCAACAAAGATTTTAGATTAAAACTGAGAGTAAGAGCACTGAGATGTTAGCTGTTTTCGATACTGCAATATGAACTTGAAAACTGGACATTGAAGCAAGAATACATAAATACGTTACAGTCCTTTGAAATGTGATGTTACAGGAGGATGCTTAAAATAGCATGGTTCTAAATTGTAAACTTACCTCTGTTAGAGCGTTAATAGTAAAAACGTCCCGCCATTAATTTATTGTTTAAAATAATCTATCTTATACTAAAGCATAGAATAATAAACAATCAGAATGCCCACTTTCCATGGAAAATTAAGTACGCCCATCTAGTTCGCGCAGACGTTCCGCAATGTTTTAAAGGGAACTAGGGTTGTTTATGTGGTGTGCATAGAAAAATTAACCCGGTTTAATTGACTTACGGTAATCATAGACATACTATATAATTAGTTTAACATTGTTAAATATAGTAACATAAATATAATAAAATTAAACATAAATATAAACAATTACATAACCTCACAAATCATATGTCTGTGTTATGTTTCCTTCTAAAATACGGCGCGCGTGCTGAAAAACTTCAAAGGCGGCATCTGAGAGTGGGCATTCTGATTGTTTATTATTCTGTTACGAAAGCTTATCAGCTTATTACAGACTATTTATTTGTTTTGGCATAGCAGAATCACAATACACAACAATGTATTTATAAAAACAATTTATTAATATATATTAAACTATGATCACATTGTGTAAGAAATCAAAACAAACAAAATTCCTACTCTAAAACACAGGCTGAACTGTCAAAAAAGCTTAAGGTATTTCCGTATCATTTGCGTGCAATTGTCTAATTTATTTAATTAAAATTAATATTTTGTGAAATATTAGAGTTAAAGACTTATTTTATAAAATTTTAATTATTAATAATAACAAACTAACCCCCTCTGTGGCTAAGTGGTAAGAGCGCCTACCTTTAAACCTAAAGGTCGTGAGTTCGAATCTCATCTGGGTGGAGAAAATTTTCATTTATTAAAAATTAATGAATGAAAATAATTTCTATCCTTGTGCGATCGGTACTCACCAGAGGGACCGCAGACGTTCGGATACAATTAGCGTCTCTTAGCAAAGACAATGACGTGGACTTTGCTAAGTATCAAGACAATTAATCTACACACACGCACTACACTAGGTACCTGACTGTACCATGCCAATGATCATAGTTGTCGAGGCATTAACCCAATAAAAAAAATAATAGTAACAAATCTTTTTGGTAATTTAATCAATATAATTCTAAAATTTCCAATATAATATTGATTACATTTTTCTGATTATTACACCATGTTGACGCCTATGAAAGATCGAGCAGCTGCGTATGGGTTTCGCATTATTAGCTGTGTTAGAAAAACTTGAACTTCAAGGTTGACGTTCTGGAAATTTTAAATATAAGCGACGTCACTTTATATAAATTGTGACGTGCAAGCAATTTTATATGGAAAATGCTATAGTTAAACGAGTGTTGTAAAAAGTTTAATACATAAGATTAACAAAAACTAATTGCAAAATAGTTTTTATTAGGCCGTAACTTGACTCCTTATAATAAAATAAGATAAGAAGTTGTACTTTCAACCTTTCCTTTTAGTTTATAAATAATAATTTTTGCTATTTTTTCCTTACAGGTTTTATCATGATCTCCCATTCAATATTTGTCTTCATCTTAGTCCAGTCATCATTAGCCAATCTAGAAGATTCATACTCAGATACTCCAGACAACTTTAATGTATACTCCGAAGAGTTCCTGGACCCTGATGAGTCTGATATTGAAAAGAGGGACAATCATTTTATGCGGTTTGGTAGAAATTTGGGAGACCTAAAGAACAGAGAATTTTGGTACGACGACTATGACGACATTGATGTTCCCAATAAAAGATCAGGAAATCAACACATTAGATTTGGTAGGTCTGGAGCAAGTTCGTTTATGAGATATGGAAGGGATCATCTTAAAGGCGGAAGAAACAAAGCGCATTTTATGAGGATAGGTAAGTTTTTAAAAGTTACTAAAAACTGGCAATTTTATTTTAACAAACTATTATTTATTGGTCAAATAGCAATTGCCCAATTTAAATACAATTTAACAATATTTTAATACTGAAATATAAAATTTTAAAAATTTAAAACCCTAATTTATTACATATCACAAAATTTAAAACAAATATACACATAAAAGAAAGAGGAAAAAAAAGAAAAATATTGTCACAATTTAAAATCTTCTTCTTGTTCTTGATACGTTTTAAAAAGCAATTCTGGTTATATATTGGCAGATTAATACCTCTATGCAACGTTGTCACTCCATCTTCTGCCGATTGGTGACTTCTATCTATCTAATCAGCCTTAAACGCCCACTCTTTTGCATAGGCCTCCCTGTTAATCTCCATTGGTCTCTATTTTGGGCAATTTGCATTACATTATATTAATAATACATTAGATGTTCATTTGTAATACCATGTAACGTTTTTATTGATTTTTTAATTGTGTGTTCTTTTGTATGCCATACGATAAATAAATGCATCCAGTCCTTTCCTGCCGTTCTCTTAAGATCGTCAGTTCATCTCATCTGTGGTCTTCCTCTTTTTCTTTTCTTTTCCCATGGTCGCCAGTGTAGAATTTGCTTATTCCATCTTTCATCTTTTTGCCGGAGAGTGTGACTGGCGAAGTTCCATTTAAATTTTGCAACCTGTCTTGATACATCATTCACCTTCACCGTTCACCGATTGGTGAGTTATCTCTTGCTATTTTGATGACATGGGTATCCCCCTTTCTGCTTATGTGGTTATTCCATTTTTTTTCTATTTGGTGTTTATTCGTTTATACACTGTATGTTACATTTTTTTTATGTCTTTACTTCTCTTTCGATCTCTTAGTGTATTTTCTGTAATTCTTTTCAGTACTCTTATCTCTGTCGTTTTCAGTATCCTTTGTGTTATGGCTGTGTCGGCTCTTGTTTCTGAAGCATGTCATTAATTTGACATGAAAATTTGACAGTCTATTTTAACTAAGTTGATGTTACAATTTGAGATTATCGCCGTAAAAAAAGCTGATCAAAATTATGAAAATTTTGTAAAAAATTAGAATCTCGATCTAATCTAATCAAATACAGGTATAAACACCCAATGAAAGCATGGTCCGCTAAAATCTTCATTCTACTTCGACCATTAAAGAAAGAAGATTTTAGAGGTTAGTGTTTTCAAACCTACAAATAACAACATTGTCCACTTTACATGACACAAAGTTCAGGTTAAGATTTAAATAAAAAAGATGTAAAACTCTCTAGAGAGGACTTTCTGTACAATACATAAAAGTAACAGTTGTGCGTTGTCTTTGTACCAGTATTTGTAAATTTACAATACATGTATTACAATATATGTATTTTGTGAAAAAAACTTATACAATTTTTTCAAAATTTTGATAACTTTGACCAGCTTTCTTTACGGCGATAATTTCAAATCGTAAGTAACATCAACTTAGTTAAAATAGACTGTCAAATTTTCATGTAAAACTATTTGTAGCTTATCCCTGATAATGTCGATAACTATCGACAAAATATTGGAATAATAAAGGAATAAAGAGTACACTTAGCCTATATATATATATATATATATATATATATATATATATATATATATATATATATATATATATATATATATATTTATATTGTTATGATATGTAAAATCGAGAAAAATATTGGTTTGCTTAAAATATTTCAAAGTTCAAAAAAATTAAAATAATGCAGATAAGTCAAACAATAAACTACAAACATTTCGAAGAGTGAAAATCTTTTAATTTTGGATTACCTGTATTGAACAAAACGTAAGATATGCATAAATTATTTTCTTTGTTAAAATATATTTCAGTGACCTGCGTAAGCTTAAGTGAAATCCTGGACAATGGAAGCGGGTTTTCCAAATAAATTTGTTCAGTAATTAGGACAATAGAATAGATTTTAGAAAGATATGTTTTTGTTAGTTCATAAGAATTGGTAGAAAAAATTTATTTTGTAAATAAGTTTTAGGGAATTTTATAATTGTAGGTAAAAATTTGTTTGGGTTATCGAAATGAAGAAGTGGAGAGGTATGACGCGTTTTGATTGGATGAGATTGAAAAAGGTGGAATGGTTGGTTTGAGAATGAGACTTTAGTTAGTTTTTGAAGAAAAAAAGATAGTCAGTTGGTTTCCAAGGGTGCAAGGTGAACGGCCGTTGTTCTCGGGTAGTTTCCCAAAGGTAGGAAGCAGTAGCAGTGAAAGTTTGTGAGTTTTCGTATAGTTAGTGTATCTGACAGAAGCTGATCCAGTAAAATATTGTAAGTCATATTTTTCTACTTATATTCCAAGAGTCACTGTTCAGGCCAACGAGTGCTTCAGTTTATCGAAAAGAGAAGATATTCCAAGAGTCATTTTTCACTCAGGCCAACGAGAGATTCAGTTTATCGAGAGGAGAAAAGGCTAGCATAATTTAAACGATTCGTGCATTTGCAGGAGATCATTAAGGACGATAAACTTGCAACAATTTGTTTGTAAGATTGCCGATTACCTAGGGAGCTGTTAAGAATAGATAGTATAGGCTACAAGGAACAAGGATTTGGACCACTCATCATCAGAGAGAGATAGTTTTGTTTTTTCTGCAGCTTTGCTTTTATTGATAACACAATTTTTACAATTACTTTAGAAAAGACATAAATATTTTGATTAGTAGATTTAGAATAATAATTGGGATTTTGAGATTTTAACTTATATTGTTTGTACCATTAATTTTGAAGGTTCACGTACGTAGAACAAAATTTTGAGAATCAATATATGAGATATTGTTTATTGAAAACATTTTAGTGTGAATTTTATTTCATTATTTTTTTTCAATATATATAGTGTTATATCATATGTTTTTTTTTATTATTCCGGTATTCTTTGGACCTTACCTTTCACATGTAAAGCATAAATATTGAAGCACGAATAACCCTGAGATAAGAGAATTAAAAAGTGTGATAGAATCATAATCATATCATTTAAATAATTTTAATTAATTAATTAATTAATTAACTAATTAATTGCTTGGCGCACCAAGACTTTAAATATCACAATAACTGGCTTCCAAAACGTGGGGCTTGAAAATGTCGCAGCTTTACATTTGAAGGAAGGGAAAGAGATCTGGAATAAGTACAGGTGATCCAGAGATAAAAACATATAACATTGAGGGAATTTGAATTTGAAAATATTTTGACAATTTTTTTTCCAGTGGATATAAATTTGATTTATTGATTGATCGTAGTTAGTTGATATTTACTGCTATTGAATTATTTGATTTTATTTTACCAATCGTACATTTGATATTTATTTTGAATTATTTGAATTTTACTCATTGAATATTTGATATTTGTCGTGAAAATTTATTACAATTTTGGAGAAATATTGTCGTGTTCTGCAACATATAGAGTGTTGTAAAATTTCACATTTGGCGGGGACAAAAACAGTAACGAAAAGAAACAACATGGCGACCACAAGGAGTCAAAGCAAAATGCAGGAAAGGAAGGAGGATAATAGAGAACAGGAAACAATTGTGGAAGAAGGATCGGATAATGAAGGAAATGTTACAATAGTTGAGGAAAGAAAAGAAACAGGGATGTTAGAAAAATTATTAGCAATGATGCAAATACAGACACAAACAATAGAAAAAAATCAACAAAAAACAAAACAAACAATGAAAGAAAACCAACGGGAAACAAGACAAGCAATAGAACTAAATAACAGGAAGATAGAGCAGCGTTTGGAAAACTATGAACAGAAATTAGAAGAAAATGATAGAAAAATGGAAAAGCGTTTGGACAAATATGAAAATGATGTAAAAGTCTGTTTAGAAAAAGTAAGAGAAGAAACAGAAAAGAAACTAGAGATGCAGAGAAAAGAAATAGAAACTAAAATGAAAGATATTAAGACTGTCCAGAAAAAGGAATTAGAAAAATTAGAAACAAAATTTGAAAACGCGTTACAAGAAGACATGAGAGAAATAGAAAGAAAAATGGAGGAAATCAAAAAGGAACAAAATTCCGGGGAAAGAAGGGAAATGTTTATCCAAGGAACAAGCGAGGTGAAAATACAATTTGGCGGGGATATTAGAAAAACACACCCAGTACCGTTTGTTGAAAATTTGAAAACCAAATTACAACATATTAGATATTTTGAAGATTGCAAAGAAACTATTAGAAACCATCTGAAAGAAGGAGCAGCGTTATGGTATAAAAGCAAAGAAGATGAGTTTGAAAATTGGACAGATTTCGAGAATAAATTTCTCAACTATTTCTGGGGGAAAAATAAACAGAGAGAAATCAATCAAGAGCTACAGAATGGAAAATATCACGAAAAAATGGGAATATCTGAAGAAAGATATGCTTTGCAGATATATAACAACTCAAAATACCTGGAATACAAATATTCTACCGAACAGCTGGTAGAACTGATCAGCTGACATTTTGAGGAAACGTTGGAAGATCACGTGATTTTGAGAAACTATCAAGATATTGATAGTTTGTGCCAATTCCTTCAATTAAAAGAAGCGAAAAGAAGAGAAATGAGAAATAGAAGAAAACATGATCAATATAATGGACCGGAAAGAAGGTATTCATCAAATTATGACCAGAGAAACCGACATCCCAGATCAACAAACGAATATAGGCCGAGAAATTACAATAATTACAATAGACAACACAATTACGATAACAGGAATGACACACAACATAGAACATATGAAAATCACAACAGGAATAGAGATGCACAAAATCCTCCGAAAAGGAATACTTACTAACGAACAAAGGGACGATAGAAATAACCAGAGCTTCCAACAACAAAATAGAAGGGAGATGAATCATGTAGCAATAGGAAACGAAAGACAAATTTCTAATTCTAATCTAATATTTTTAGATGCATTTATAAAACATAAAGCGATTAAAATTGTAATTGATTCTGGATCGGAGATATCGCTAATCAATAAAAAACTAGTAAAAGAATTAAATTTGGACAGATTTGTGTATAAGATTCCTAGGGTTGATTTAGTGGGTGCAAACAATAAAAATTTGTCGACAGTAAACGAAGGTTTGGGAGTACAGATAAGAGTGGGAGACAAATTCCATATTATGAAATGTGTGGTGATTGAAGATTTAAATCACAATATGATAGCGGGAATTGATGAATTGAGGGAAAAACATATCATCATAAATTTTTCGGAAAATAAACTGGAAATCAGAGCAGAACCAGACAACACAGACGAAGAAAAGCAAACAGATAGGAAAACAAATTCTGAAAGGATCAATGCACAGGAAAAACGTAAAGAAATCAATATGACTGTAGAGGATAAACCAAAAGTACAAGAAAAAAATCAAACAGAAGAGAAAAGGAGAATAGATAATATAGTCTACAAGGAACAAGGATTTGGACCACTCATCATCAGAGAGAGATATTTTTGTTTTCTGCAGTTTTTTCTTTTATTGATAACACAATTTTTCCACTTAATTTAGAAAGGATATAAATATTTTGATTAGGAGAGTTAGAATAATTTGGGATTTTGGGATTTCAATTAATATGTTTGTACCATTAATTTTGAAGGTTCACGTACGTAGAACAAAATTTTGAGAACCATTATATGGGTTTTTTTTTATTGAAAACATTTGAGTGTGAATTATTTCATTATTTTATTTCAATATATAGTGTTATATCATATGTGTTTTTTATTATTCCGGTATTCTTTGGACCTTACCTTTCACATGTAATAGCATAGATATTGAAGCACGAATTTAACCCTGAGATAAGAGAATTAAAAAGTGTGATAGAGTCATAATCATATCATTTAAATAATTTTCATTAGTTAATTAATTAATTAGCTGATTAATTGTTTGGCGCACTAAGACTTTAAATATCACAATAACATATATATATATATATATATATATATATATATATATATATATATATATATATATATATATATATATATATATATATTATATATGCTGTACTTTACATACAGCTGTTGTTAACGGTTACACAGAAAAACCGATCCGACATTCAAGAAGGTACCTACTTTCAGTAAAATAGTCAAAGAACTCAATAAAAAAATAAAAAGTCTCACAACCCTTAATAATAAATTAATATTTTACGATCGGAAAGTAACATTGGCATTGATATTGTTCTACTACGTAAAATAATAATTTAAAAAAATCATTTGGTAATATAAAAATGTTTTTAAAATACAGAATAGGTAGTGTGGCGTACTGCAAACGTGCAAAAAGCTGTAAACAATTAATGTAAACAAAATGTTCATTGGGATTGATAAACATGTTCCTTTGATGTATATAAATAATATAAAAGCATTTATGAAAATTGCTATAGAAAAATAAAACAACAGTTAAAATTTATACTACTATAAAATTATTAAAACAACACAGACGAAGTTTCACCCAAAGTTTGCAATTATTTAATGTTCGTCTTTAGGCTCGTTACATTACATACCTCTAAATATTCCCAATTTAACTTTTAATTTTGTTCCATTAGCAGCGCGTTGAATGACTAAAGAAGTTTAGAAATTAAGTTTTTGTAATGACCTTCAGTGCCATTGTTGCGTAGATTTGAATCGTATGTATGTTATCACATCGAAAAGTTATGTTTCAAGCGACATTTTTTGTTTTGCAAAGACGAATATGTTACAGGGCATTTGACTTCTGGACTCTGGACTCCACATAGATCAACGGTGAAACGTTTTAATTTTCATAAATATAAAACCTTTGTACTTTCACTTTAACTCACTTTCGAAAAATTAATTTCTTAATGTTTCCATAAACAAGCGCAGTTCTTGTTTTAAACACTTTCCTTAACAGTTCTCTTTTTCAAAATTAAATTCGTTTAGGCTATAATTAAAGTTAGTAAGAGTTTTTCATGGAAACAGAACCACTACTTTTACCATATATAACTATATACTTCACTCCATTAATAAATTAGCTTTGGTGGAAATAAAATTTAATAATAAACTGAATTCCCTTAACAACCGTTAGGCCTTCTTAACATTACTTTATTAGTATTAAAAATTTAAGTTGTATATAAATATAATATATATATATATATATATATATATAATATATATATATATATATATATTGTTAAGATATGTGAATGCGATGCAAGAAAACTACAAGTTGCTCTTATTTACCGGCTAGCTTTATGAAGATAAAAATAATTTTTTTTTTTTTTTAAGTTGATTAATTTGTAATATTGATAAATTTAGAAATGCTTTTAATAAAAAATTATTGAACGCCTGAAAATATAAAAAAAATTGACAAACATTTATTCTACTCACCTTGTATTCTCTAAATCTCACAGGATACTGTTTGTTTATCTAAAGTATAGAAAGAAACGTGCTGTATTTTGAATTTAAAATTTTACTTATTTTTCTTAGAACATGCAGACTCTTAACTCAAGCGAGTTCTGTGACCTGTAGTGCTTGATAAAGAAATACAAAATTATATAAAGCAAAAATCACCACACAAGAAGTTTTATTTTTAATGTACTGTGCAATTATTCACAAGTGATCAATTAAATATTACACAACAATATCTTGTATAATATATAAAAAAAATTATTTAAGATTCTTCCAATAAATAAGCCAATACTTAACCGTTTAATACTAATATGAATGGATTTAGATTTATGACGTAATACAATATTGAAGTAAGTACATGAAATTAGTGTTTTGTGAAGTTGCAACAAGAAATGCTTGTTCTAATACGTGTTTGTTTGTCAAAGTATTTATAACCTCACTCACTATCTTTTTAGAGCGAAAACAAAGGTTTATAATCCTTCAATTTTTAGTTTAATATCGATTAACTGTTTTGTTTAATGATTTTAGGAAGCAAAAGAAACGGCGAATTATATTTGGTTAATATTACAAAAGCGATAATAAAATTTTTTTGTGAACTTGACTTCAAATTATTTTTTTTTAACACAAAGATGATTTAGAATGATATAGGCTGTTTAAAAAGGTAAGATTATTTCTAAAGAAATTTCAAAACTTGCGTTTAACTTTATTAAAGTTCACTTTCGTCTTTCAGATAATCCCTTCTCTGAAAATTTTATGGAAATCTTCAATACAGTGACGTCTTCTAATGGATTAGGGCCGCAAAATTGTGATATAAATAATGTTCTCTGTGCAAACTATCAGAATTATCTCTCCAATGGTTGAGAAATATTTATAAGTATCCAAAATGAATTTTAAATGATCTTCAGTCAAAAATAAACACCAAACGGTCTCTTTATTCAGCGAGAATTCAAATGAGTGGAAAAAAACTCACCTTTCTGGTAACTGTTGACCTCTTTATGATGGCTGCTAACAATTCCCTTATCGGAAAATGTACTGTTAATCTGCAGGCTCTGCTGAAATTTGATCAGAAACGATGGTTTTCTTATCGGCAAGGTAATTTGAATATACTTTGTTATAATTCAGGACTTTTTCCAGGTTTTTAAAATACTTTTGAAAAATTGTGACTGCTGAAAAATCAAAAATTTCTGGACTCCCTCGTAACTATTGATTTTCTATCTTCATATTTTTCATTGCTTACCAGATCTCCAAGCATTTTGACAATGTTTTTAAAGATCTGACAGGATTTTTGTATATTTTTGACATTAATGAATAAAATAAAAAATATTTTAAATTTTAATAAATTGTTAAATCTTGAGAACTATATTGACTTTTGAAATGAATTGAAACAAATACTAGAGAATTTAAGCTTTCTTTTGGCATATAATTTCTACAACAAATGATAATTTAAATATTAAAATTTTTACTAACAAATTTGACATACACCAATTTTAACATGAATTAGTTGCTTTTATTTTGCTTTTATTTAATTTTAAAGCTATCTGAAAGCACTTTTGATATTGAATCACTGAGAATTGTCTTCAGATTACCTGTCCATTAAAGATTATATCATTCTGAACTCTTATTTATGAGCTATATCCTATTTCACCTCCTAACACGTTTTATTTTCCGAGCTCTACCCATGTTAACTGTATGTTTACTAACAAATTGAAACTTCTTACTTTGTGAATAAATGACTTAAATATTTTATCTATTTTAGGACTGTTGAAGATTCTATTGACTTGTATATATTAGAATTTGGATTATAATAAAAAATGAAATTAATTAATAAATACAAATTTATGGTTTTTATTTCCACTCGATCCGAAGTGGTTTGATATTTGCTTTTTGTATCGTTATGTTGTGGTTATATTGGCTTATTCTGTAAGTATCTCTTACATAAATAATATAATATATATAACGAACAATAACTTAAGTTTAAATAATAATCAATTTCATGATCAACAATTGTTTTTGGTTTAATTTTTTATATATATATTTTTTTTTTAATTGAAAAGTGTTTATCAACCAACTATAACTCAGTGGCTACAATAACTCACGTATTAAAAGAATCTTATTTCTATTATGCTAAATTTGTTTATAATAAACCAACTGGTTTTAATTATAATAATAATAAAATTATTTTGAAAACATTAATTAAATCTGGTGATACAATATAGTCGTTATTGGTTTGTTACATGTCTGTGAATTCTGCTTATTTTTGCTTTTAGTTTCTTTCTTATTGTGGAATCTAGTTTCAACTATTAAATTAACAACAATAATACAATTGTTTGAGTTAAATATATATGTGGTATATTCAATATTGTCATTTTGTTTTATGTTCATACTATTCATATAAAAAAAAACTGTTTAGGAGCTTTAATTTCATAACAATATATATATATATATATATATATATATATATATATATATATATATATATATATATATATATATTTATTTATCGATTTGCCTCATTTTCTTTTGGTGTGTTTTTCTCGAAATAAAGAGTTATTTAATCTGACCATATAAATTAGCGAACATAAAGCCAGACTCTTCGTTGTTGACATAAAAAAAAACTTTTCACAGACCACGGGTAAGTTAATTTGCTTTAGTTGAGAACGTAAAGTGACTTTTAGAGCACATGTGAAGAATTATAAGTTTTTGGAACAACAAAACTGCACTAAAGAAATCGTACAGTACACGATTCTTTCATTTAATCGTTATGTACTTAATCTGGCCAGTATCATCTTTTCAAACAAACTTTCTTATAAAGGTAAGTGGAAGAATAAAAAGACCATTTAATGAACTATAAAGCAACGCTTTATAAGAGGTATTTCGATTAAACTAGCAACAATAAACATTAATAGCCACGAATTAGATAATAACAGAAACGGCTTAAGTAGATGATAGAAATCAGGATTAAGTATACCTAATAATTAAAAATGCCCTAAAAACAACCAAAGGCTATAGAAACGAGAATTATATATCAGAAAAAAAATAGTCTCAAGAAATAATATAGGATGTCGAAAATAGATTGTTCATAAATTTCACCAATATTTTTAGAGATAAAAATAAGTCGATTTGGCTCAACCTACCTATATACAAAAGTGAGCCTAGAAAAAGCTACAGGGTGTTAAAGTTACAAAATAAAACCGATTTTTGTAATATTGTTCCAAAACAGTTTAAAATTTATTTATAAAAATTTATAATATGTGTTAGCATGCCATGGCGTATAACTCCCATTTATGGAAATTATCTTTTTCTAGATTTTTCAACATTTTAGGGCGGTCTAAAACCTCCCCTTTCCCTTCCAACTTTTTGTAGGAGATTATTGGAATAAAACCAGGACATCAGTGAAATGAGATACTTATTTTACAACTTTTTTGTCTCTTTGAATTATCTGTTGCTAAAATCAGTAATATAGATAAGAATCAGCCATGTTTAAAACGGAACCATTGTTGGTGTTCCGTAAAATTTTATCTGGTGTGCGTTAGAAAATTCAGAGGTGGCGTTCGTTGGAGTGTTCACTGTTTGGGATTTGTGTTATACAGGGGTGTCCCATAATTAATTGGACATTAGCTAATGGGTTTTATGGATATATTGAAAACTATTCAATCAATTTGAGTGAAATTTGATATCTTGTTTTTATTTAGTATGCTTAATATGAAAATGATATTAATTTGACCATTGACACTAGGTGGCGCTACCTTCGATAACATTGGTTCATTAATGGGGCCATAATTCGTTTGTCCGCCCTGTATATACATTCTAGGAATACAAACATGAAATAACATTCGGATCTACACAAAAAAGGTATTCCTGTTTTAAATCAATAAAGTACACCGTTTTCGAAATAGACGTATTTTTTAGAGACGTGCATAAAATGAAAAAGTTTTACAAAATTTTATGTAAATTCAAACATTATTCAAAAGGGCTTAAATACCAGTGAATATTAGATGTATTAGAAGTAAATAATTTTTGCAAACAAAATGCATATGACTGAAACAATTATTTTTATTAAACCTTTTACACAGTAAAAAATTTCAAAAAATTCAAAATTAAATTATATTAAACAATTAAGTGAATATAAAACAATGGACAAAGTGAAAAATTTAAATCTAAACAAAAAAAATTCCAGTTTTTTATTATTAGATAAACTACATAATCTAAATCTTTGGTGTAAGTTTTGTCTTATTTTAAATAACGAGTCTTTTTGGGACCTAATTACTTTAACTCCCTCTACAATATTGACGTCATAACTCTTGAGGAAAATTTATTTTTTTTAACAAGTGACTTTAAGTAGCACCATATGTGAAAGTCTAGGGGATTGTTCGGGACTGTGTGCTGGCCATAGCTATATACTACCTCTACCAATCCACCTTTTAGGATAAGTTTCATCTAGATAATTTCTAACTTCTAGGCTGTAATGTGGTGGTGCACCATCATGCATGTACCAAGAGTTACGTCACAAGTTTAGAGGTTTAAAAGAGTTGATTGAAAGATATTTATGGAAAACTCATGTTGAAAATGATGTTCTTGAAATAAATGAGGATTTTCTGTGGCATAGGTATAGTTATTGTGCCAGTTCAACACACCTTTTCTATCTACCTAAATGTAGCTTTATCGGTAAATAAAATTTTATTATAAAAAATTGGATCCTCTAAATGCCGCTTTATCATACACTGACTAAATGGGTACCTTTATTATCATATTGGCGAACAATTTTAAATTCAGTTTCATGCTTTAAGTTTTTAAGACATTTTAATTTTTCACGCTTTTTCACGGGATACTGTTTCTTCAAGTAGGCTTTGACCGTTTATAACAGCCAGGAAACTGAACTTAAGCATTTTGATTCATTCTGTCATAATAACTAAATTTCTAATTAGTTATTAAGTTGGGGTTTCCTGATATAACCGGAAACAGCATATGCTCATAAATATTTTCACTATAATGTTTACGATCAAAAACCTATGCAACTGAATTTTCAGATCTGAAATCCGTTTAGACTGGTAGATACGTCTAATAGGCCACATCGAAAGTAGGGCCCATGATAATAATATATATTTTAAAGCAATTTGCTTAGAATAATTTCTTAAATTATTAAAATACCACATAAACGAGAAGTGTAACAAAAAACAGCGCCTTAAGGTAAAAATGCTAGTGATGAGTTTACCTATCTGCGGTGATGAGTTTACCTAGCTCCAAGTGAGGGATCAGTTTACTGTATCTCGACGGGTCACATAATTTAATGTGGGGCTATAAAGTAATGAGTTCATATACGTCTTATCTCCCCAAGGTCAAATAAAAACGGCAATAATGTACCGCCAATTGGTAAGGGGAAAACCGGTGGATCACTCCAAGAAGGTCAGTACCACCACCACTATACTGCACTCCTAAGTAAAACCACAGCATCTGCAGTACTTATAATAACGAATAAATGGACTTCAACTAATCTGCAACTTTTAAAAATGACGAAAATTACTACAACAATGCGGTTAGACGCGATTTTACTTTATATCCACAAATCTGTAAATAAACTATGTTTAAAAAAAAGTAGTAGTTTATCCTAATTTTATGCTTATTATGACAGATACTGGTAAAAATTGTAAGTAATATTAGGAATTGCTAAAATTTCTCCCTTTTTCGCCAAGTAAGGACGAGGCCACTCTTATCCGCAAGGATAAGAGTGGCCTCGTGGTATCGAGGCCACACGAGCCTACGTGACATCTTGCCGCTTAAAAAACCTGTATACTGCATTGTTTTTATTGCAACCTTTTTTGAATTTGCATTTCCAATAGCTGTCACAAAATCGTTAAAATGTTAGGTTTTCTTTTGTTTTTTAAAGATAGTTTTGCCTGATGGTGGAAGCTCATCGGCGGACATGAAGGTGTGTCCTTTTTCGAAATAATAAATATAAGATCTTGTGCAGATATATCGTCAGAATTTACAACATTATCAAAGAAATATAAAAAACTCCAATTTTTATTTTGACCTGAGCAGTTATCAACCCAAAGGACAAAATGTTCGATATACCTGTAATGTAAAAAGAAAACATTATATGAGTTAATTATTTCTTCATTTCCCCGTCCAGTAATACCTTTATATCATAGACAACCAAAAGTATTTTGTTTTTTTTTTTCTTACCCAGAAGTACAAAGCTTTCATCGAATATCGATGTTCTTTGGATAAATATTTATTTCTTATACATATCGATTCTTAGTAACATTATGACTTATTGTAAGTCGATATAGACTTTAATCGTCGTTGATGTACTTGGTTCATTTGTATCCAAACGGTATAATTCTGTTGAATCTCTGGTACGTTGAATATGTTCTTTCTAGCTATCATATTCACTACATGCTGGATTCAAGTTCTCATAATTATACTCTTTATTGCGTATTTGGAATGTTTTACATATTTCGCACTCTTCATGGCCTAGATTTGTAAAAAATATGTTTTTATTTTTAAGATGCTTTCGATAAACCTTATAGAAGCATTGATTAGGAAGGTAGGTTGCTAAATAATCCTTGTGCATGACCTGCATGGTTAACTCACTAGACAGGTATCTACGATACAGGGCATGTTCACGCCTGTAATGGGATATACTGGGATAATAACTTTCTATATGCGTATCAAGGTTCAACTTCGCCGTTGGCTAATCACAAGTCCCGGATGAGAAAGGAAGGGTTTAAGCAAGGAACTAACTATTCCTTCTTAAAAAAAAACATAAAAAAAAACAAAAAAACACGTGCTAAGCCTATATTGGCCTGGAGCCCTAACTCAGATGGTCAAAGAACTTGAATCCAAAAACATGGACATAACTGCTTTGCAAGAGATTAGATGGACTGGAGAAAGTACACTAAAAACTAATAAATTAGTAGTATTTTTCAGCGGAACCAAACGGGAACATCAATTCGGCACTGGTTTGATAGTCAGGGAAAGTCTTGCGGGGTCGGTCTTAACTTTCAAACCCGTTAATGAAAAACTTTGTTATATCAGACTCAAAGGACAACTACATAACTATTCCCTAGTTGCTGCCCATGCACCGACAGAGGAAAACGAAGAGCATGTAAAAGATGAGACTTATATGAAAAACTAGAGGAACTGATAAATAATCTATCCAAACAGGACATGCATAGTACCTTAGGAGATTTTAATGCAAAGATTGGCAAGGAAGCAGCGTACAAACCAACAAAAGGTAAGCATAGTCTTCACGATGTCAGTAACGATAATGGAATAATATACTTTGCAGCGTCCCACAACCTACTAATAAAATCTATAATGTTCGAACACAAGAAAATACACAAACAAACATGGGTCTCCAACGACTGCGTCACAAGAAACCAGATCGATCATGTTCTAGTAGATGCCAGGCGTAAGAAGCCTAAGAGGAGCTGATGAAGACACAGATCATTTTCTGGTAAAAGCGACGATAAAGACAAGAATAACGTCAAAAAACATACAAGAATACACCAACACAATTATCGAATACCGAAGTTCTACGTAATAAGGAGACAGAACAGAAATTTTAAAAGGCTATAAAAATCGCTCTAATACAGACAGAAGACTATAACAACATAGACTCAGCTTGGAAAAATATCAAATTAGCTCTGACAAGCGTATAAGATGAAATACTAGGACACAAAAACAAAACAACAAAAAAATGATTCGATGATGATTGCCTGAACTCCATAACAGCAAGAAATATGGCTAGAAGGAACATGCTACAAAACCCCTCTCACAATAACAATGCAATGTATAGACAAAGAAGAACAAAGACAAAAAAACTAATGAAAAGGAAGAAGAGGGAGTATCAGGAACAAATATTCAGAGATATAGAAGAAAAACGAAAGAACAAACAAGAAAGAAGAAGTTTTTCAAAGGAGTTTCGGATATCAACACCGGGTACCAAGCAAGAACAGGAAACTTCCTTCAAAACGACAGCGGGCAGCTTATCACGTATGAGAAGGAAATCCTAAAAACCTAGAATGAATACTTCTATCAACTATTGAACGACCAATCTAGCAGAAATACATTAAACATAGAGGTACATACAGCTGAAATAGAAGACCAATACCCGACATACAAAGAAGTAATACAGGCAATTACAAAACTTAAAAATAATAAGACACCAGGTAGCGATGGTATACCCGCAAAGTCCTTAAAACATGAAGGAGAAACGTAGTAAAGTTCTATATACAAGATAATTCAAGGCATTTGGCGAGAAGAAACAATGCCAGATGAATGGAAAACAGGAGTTATTGTACGAATACACAAAAAAGGAAACAAAAAGCAATGTATTAACTACAGGGGAATAATACTCCTAAACAACACCTACAAAATTCTTGCAAACATCCTTCTACAAAAAACCAAAACATACACAGAAGGAATCGTTGGAGATTATCAATGCGGATGCATCAGGACAATATAGGATAAAAACTAACAAAGAGCTCGAAGAACTTTACCCAGACGCCAACATCATAAAAGAAATAAAGTCCAGAACACTCCAATGGGCAGGACACCTCAGAAGACATTCTGACGAACGAACGGTAAAACTGATGTGGGAGAAAGTCTAAACTGGAAGGAGACCACAAGGACGCCCTTTTCTTCGGTGGCGAGATAATATAGCAGGATTCCTAAGCATTATGGGCGTAGAGAATTGGATGGAGGTTGCCCAAGAAAGAAAACAGTGAAGGCATGTTGTCGAGTCGGCTAAAACCCACGAAGGGTTGTAACGCCACGGAGTAAGTAAGTAATAAGTATCAAGGTTTATAGTAGATATTTTGTTTTTACAAGCCGCTTTTACAAGTCCATCTTTTTTAGAGCAAATAGGAGTAGACGATTGAAATAAATTTTGTCTGACAAAATGCTTTTGCTAATGTTTTAGCGGAAGAATCTTATAACTTTGTAGTATAGGGTTCTTCCATAGTGCCACGCATATTTTCGTAGATGCTATGTTTAGTATTTCTTTCAGAACATATATTTTGGATTGTAAATACTGTACTTTTACTTAATAATCATGTAATATAAACTCTCTAGATCTAGTTTTCGCGCTTAACTAATTTTTCATAATTTTTGCATATGCGGTGTTTTTCCTAAGGACGGCAGTATATAACTCAGCCCAGGAAGTACATAATAGTGGCTAATCTGATATTTGTAAATTATTATATTTAAACAATATTTGTTTTGTATTTATATTTTGATTTATTTTTGAACTTGATTTCGTGCATAAACATTATAAATAATTTAATACGAGATATACTATTCATTGCAATATACATGATAAAATATGCGTGTATGCATCAAAGTTCAGGGAATAAGTTACTTCAAACCTGTTACATATTACCTTTATGAATTTGGAATGTTATTCGTCGTAATGCATTTCGAAATGTTAACTATATAATTTGGTTAAGATAGTATAGAACTAGATGGTATAGCACTGCTTATCCGATATATTTTCTTTTATAATTACGAGTGAAGTTAATATTTTACCACTAACATTTCTACTTAGAAAACACGTTACTTTAGAAAATACGTTAAAGAGAAATAAAAATAAAAAACTTACTTGGTCAAAACTTCTGTCCTAAAATAGGAAAGCCATGTTCATTTCTTGATAACATTTTAATTTGTAGAATAAAACGTGTTAGAAAAAAACTGTTACTTCAAATATATACGTTTAAAACTATTTATAAACTAGTAGACTCGACAGACTTCGTTCTGTCAAATAGATGTGAAATGTGGCAGTTTATTTCTTTAATTCTCCTGAACAGAACCGTCACCATAATGATAGGGCGGTGTGTGAGGATCAGCTCGGGTGACCTAACTATCTTCGCTTCCACGAACTTTGGTCAGCATTTTGGACCCACTAAAAACCCCGATTGAGATGTCTGCCAGAGGGCTTCAAACTTGGAGCGGAACTTAAGGTTCAAACCTCATTGAAAAATAATCTAAAGGGATAGTGGGAACCTAAAGTTGACAAATATTTATAAATTGGGTGCTTCAATGACAAAACATAGATATAATTAATTATTTATTGTTAATATTATTGACATAGAGTTAGTAACTGATGTAATAGAGAATAATGAAATAAATCGTATATAAGTATTTTCAGTAATCGCTTTATTGTAAATCAAGTGAATCATAATTATTAACAAAAATCTGTTTTATTTTTATTGTAGTGCTTTATGATGTATAATGTTTTTTGTTTAATTACCTGGTAAATATACAAACAAATCTAATGATTTTCCAATACGGGAAGAGGCAACATATAATGGACCATGTGAAAAATATGGGTTTTCTAGATTAATACCACAAACACCTAATGATTGCCCCTGGAACTTATTTATGGTCATAGTAAAAGCAAGTCGGACTGGAAACTGTAGTCGTTTAAATTCAAATGGTACATCAGTCGGAATCATTAGGATGCGTGGTATCAAAACCTCATCTCCTTTATACTTTCCTTTCAGTATAGCTGCTTTTTTTTGTTAGAAGGGTTGGTTGATATTTTTCAATATTATGACTACCAATCCAACCTTTAATTGAAGATTGTGCGGTGGCAATCCTGATAAATCCAGGGAGTATAAAAATTCAGGTGGATAGTTGACGACATCATCTTGATTAGTAGTCGAATCAATTGATTTATATATCACCAATTCGACTGTAATTTTTTCTTGCATTTTAAAATCTAATTCATTTACATCTATGTTTTTTTCCAGCCAATATAGCGTTAGTTCAACCAATCATGGTTTCTATAAATTTTAAGCAACATTCGGAAACACCTTTTGAATAAGTTCATCTTTTGAGCGAGTTAACTGACAAAAACTTTGAGAAAAGTTAATGCAACCAGTCAAGGTTTCTATAGAAAATTTGCCATTACCAATGTCAATGAGTTGTTTAGAGAATATGTCTTCAGATTGGTCATTTTGCAACTTAACACATACATCTTGTTTAAGTTTAATATGTTATTCCACAAATTTGAGGACTTTAAACATGCATTAAGCTCATCAGCTGACGTTGATCGTGGAATCACTGGCAATAACAAAAATCTCCTGCTAATAAAATCATTGCCCTACTAAATGCATTATGATTTCTCCGTAGATCTTGCAAGGTTTTATCTAAAGCCTTCAAAGATTTTTTATGTGTAATCGTGCATTTATCCCAAACAATCATTTCACATTGCTGCAAAACCTGTGCCATTGCAGAGTTCTTCGAAATGTTGTAGGTTGGAGTTTAGTTGGAGGCTAGCCGAGGCAATAAAGCAGTAAAAAGCCCGAAACCTACCAAAGTTTTGCAGTTGGATGAGTCCTAATGAAACTTGTTGCATTAGATTGTTACTAGTGTCAGGAAATTTAAAACCAAACATGATGATGTGAAAATAAAAAATTTATTATTACACAAGGAAAATGCATTTACCAAAGTGCATCTTATGGAGTTATTGGGGTCACTGGATATGAAAATCATAAAGACGATGGTTTCCGAGGCACCTGGTGCAGCTGAGTCTCATCTCCAGGAATTTTGGTTTGTTTTTGAGGTCGCTTAATGCTAATAGCATATCGTCGATGGTGTGCAAGGCACCTGGTGTCCAAGACGAGTCTGATCTCCTTTAATATTGTAAAAATTCGATAAAAAATTAGTCTACGATTCGAAAACTCCAAAAGAAGAGGCCCATCCCGTTCTCCAGGTGCATCGGAGACCATCGCCTACATAATATTCGTGATAGCGATTTCAAAACTCGTGATAAATGAGATTTTTGTATCGAATTTACATAAAACTTTAGAAGCCGAGGTCGTCTTGCAGCTCAAGTGCCTCGCACGCCATCACCGACATGATATTAGTAGGTACTCAGCGACCCCAAAACCCTAAGTAACGAATTTTTATTAATTTTTTATTTTATTTTTAACGGCAGACTCTTTTAAATTACATATTTTGTTTGAGCTGCCAGTGCTGTAAATTTATTTAAAATTTTGATATATTTCTTCCTCTAGATTGCGAAAAATCTCATATAATACTTATCCGGTGTTTCTTGTTTCCGTCGAAACTTATATTTTATGCATATATTTAAATGAAATGAAAGTCTAATTTTATTTTTTTTTACTTTAAAGATGACCTCACGAGACTAAAATGTGGAAAATTTATAAAAAATGATACTTTACTGTAACTAGGAGCCGAGATGTATTTTTTTAAATTAGTATTTTGTTTATTTATAAACACTAATGTTAAGTTGAAGCTTTTTATTACCGTAGAGTTTATACAAAAAATTACATCTAAATGGTAAAAGTGATGTTAAACAAACTGCAGTTGCTGAGAAAACAGGTATGTGTCATCATCTTTAGGCGTCAAGAAAATTGAACTTGATATATTTCAAGTCGAATCTGGTGGAAAAATCTGTTATTTCTTCGTTATTTGTCGACCTATTTCGATATTGTTAGACTAGCGTAACAGGTAAAAATACTGACAATCATAAAATTGCTTTTATTTAAATTATGAAATTGTTGTAAACATGACTTATTAAAAAAAATGGTGTTTGTAAGAATAAATTTTATAAATTTATCTTCTATCTATCTATACAGCCCTTAACATCCATCCTTGGATATAGGCCTCCTCCTCCTTCTTCCATGCCTCTCTATCTTGGGCAATTTGCATCCATTTTGACCCGGCGTGTTTCTTCAGGTCATCTGACCATCGCATTTGTGGCCTTCCCCTTTTACGTTTGTGATTCCATGGTCTCCAATGTATAATTGTTTTAGTCCATCTTTCATCTTTCTGCCTTAGGGTGTGTCCGGCGAACTTCCATTTAAGCTTTGCTACTTGGGTTGAGACATCTTTCACTTTTGTTTTATTACGGATCCATTCGTTTCTTTTTTTGTCTGATAGTTTAATGTTCAGCATTTGTCTTTCCATGGATCTTTCTGTCTTTGCTATTTTTCCATATTTTCCTTTGTAAACGTCCATGTCTGAGAGCCATATGTGGGGACAGGGAGTATACATTGATTGAAGACTCTCGTTTTTAAGTATTGGGGGTATTTTGAATTCTTTAGAATATAAGACAGTTTTCCGAATGATGCCCAGGCCAATCTTATTCTTCTCTTATTTCTTCGGTCTGATTTTCTTTATTTAATTTAGTGATTTGGCCTAGATATATATACTCTTTTACTTGTTCTATTTTTGTTTGTGCCACTGTAATTATAAGTTCTTCTGGTTGATTAGTCATGGTTTTTGTTTTACTATAATTCATATTGAGTCCAATTTTTGTCGATTCTCTATTAGTTCTTCCATCATTCTTTGTAATTCTTCACTTTTTTCTGTTATTAATACAATATCATCAGCATATCGTAAATGATTCAGATTTTGCCGTTTATATTAATTCCCAAGTCATCCCAGTGTAGTCGTTTAAAAACATCTTCTAGCGCTTGGTTAAATAACTTGGGCGAGATGGTATCTCCTTGTCTTACTCCTCGGTTTATTTTAATAGGCTCCGTTTGTTTCATTAGCTTAATAGTTGTTGTTGCCTTGTTGTAATATATTTGTAATTAAGTCGGTATATCGGTAGTCTATTCTGCTGTTTTGTAGGGAATTCTGTACTGACCAGTGTTCCACACTATCAAATGCCTTCTCAAAGTCAATAAATGCTATGTATAGCGGGATATAATATTCGTTAGTTTTTTCGAATAAAATCTTCATCGTTAAAAGGTGGTCACTTGTACTGAAGCTCTTTCTAAATCCGGCTTGTTCTCTTGCCTGGTATCCATCTAATTTAGTTGTTAATCTATTTGTTAATATTTTGGTTAATAGTTTGTACATTCACATTTAATAAAGTTATGGGTCTGTAATTATTTAGATCCTTTTTATCTCCTTTCATTAAAGTTACGTAGAGTGTCAGGTGTTAGTTGTTCACCACCCGTCTTTTCCTGGCGATTTATTGTTCTTCATCTCTTGAGTGCTCTTCTTATCTCGTTCTTACTGATCTCTGGTTCTAAGTCGGAATTAACATTTTTTATTTTTATTTGTAGTTGCTTAAGGATTTCTTGGGTTGGTTTCTGTTTTGTATTGTAGAGGTTTTTATAATATTCTTGTGTTATCTGTATAATTTCTTTTACATTATTGGTCTCTGTACCTTCTTTGTTCTTTATACTATTAATTTGTATGGTTCCAAGCTGTGGTTTTAAGCACTTCATGTTTTTATTTTGTTCAATTGCTTTTTCTATTTTTTCTTCCTGTACTCTCCTTTTATAATCCTTGATATTCCTTTTGATAGCTTTGTTTACCTCTTTGTAATCTACTGTGTTTCTCTTATCTTGTTCCAGTAATGTTTTTCTTTTACTCATGAAATTTATCTTGCAATTTAAATGTATAGAATATATATTTTATATAACTTAGTTATTTTTTCTTCTATCTATAGTTCTTAATAGACTTAAAAACTGGTTTTACAAAAGATCTAGCTAAGATCTTAGGTTTTTAAGTGTGCGTTCATAACAAGGCGCCGACCCTCGCTCGGACCATAGGAAAAATAATACATGGCATGATAAGTTGATTATGGTGACTAAAATGTCATACATATTATTCATTTTTTATGTTAACTGGTCTTTCTCAAGATATCTAAGTATCTAACTATGATAAATACTCTCGTTAAAAAAACAACACATTTTTCTAATTACACCAATTAAAGTTGTTAATGATGTTACTGAGAGTGTAAAATTAAATGTTACAAAGTGAATAAAAGACGTTAATTATAAGAATTATTATTTTAATTGTACAAATTAATACTAATAATAATAATCTATTTGCAAATCAATTTGAAATTTTAAGTTGGGATAAGCCGGCATACTCGCTTCGGTCACCATCTACGACAGAACCAAAGTGAGGTTGAACGATCTGCATCACCCATATACTCTTATTCCACAGTAACGGTGTGGGGTTGCGTCACGTACCCACTCTGGAAGCTCCTCGGCGGCTACCTGTCTCGAGCTTCGATCAGCGTTTTCCTTTTCGCTCTGGGGGTGGGGATACCAGACGAGTGTTCGTACATAAGTACTATGGGGAGTGTGGAGCCCCGTGATGCTTCTTCTAAAGCGCTACCCGCAAATGGTGATGGACTTGTAAGGGTTACTGGCTAGCTAAAGGTCGTATACGAAGGCCAGGTAGACCTGATTGCCGCCGGCATTATTGTCGGAGGAACACCAATTACTTTATGTGGGTGTGTGTGTGTACTTCACAAAAAGAATACATGGTGGTGTGTGATAATTATGGAGTCATCACTCTACTCAATATAGCCTATAAAGTATTGTCCAACGTATTGTACAAAAGAATGCTCTCCTACATTGAGCGAATACTGGGAGGATATTAGTGAAGCTTTCTACCCAATAATTTAACAACGAACAAAATATTTAGAGTAAGGCGAATTCTTGAAATATTCTAGAGTTTAGTGTCGATATCCACCACATATTGGTGAATTTCAAAGCCGCATACAATTTTCTATTTCATATACCTATGCTCGCTACAGATAGCTCAAAAATTTCAACAAAAAATTAAAGTGAGGGTCTATTAAACATCAATAAGATCAGTGGTAACATAACAGAAGAAACATGGTCACTTACGCAAAATAAACAAAAGCTTCTTAAACGTTTCGAGGAAAAAATCCTAAAAATAATATATCAAGAAATGAAAGAGCAACTGTGCAAACTTCTTCAAGTGTCCTCTCCGCTACGGAGTTTGGCAATCATCATTGCTATTCGTATCTTTGAAGATGTTGCTCTAAATAATTGGTTAGATGTGCACTGGAACCAGTCTCTTAAATTGCGCAACCAAGATATACGTCGTCTCATCACGCTTCGTTTGCCCTAAATGTTTCCTTGGATAATTAACTGGAGCAATCGGTACTTTTTCCTCTCATCACATGACCAAGATATTCCAACTTTCTTTCCTTGATGGTGATCAACAGCTCCCGTTCTTTGTTCATTCTTCGAAGAACTACACTATTTCTTATTTTGTCTGTCCAAGGTATTTTCAAAATTCTTCTATATATCCACATTTTGAAGGCCTTTAGTTTATCGGTATTGCTCTTGTTTAAAGTCATAGACTCTACTCCGTACAGCAGTATCGAAAATATGTAGCATCTAACCAATCTAATTTTCAGGTTTAAGTTAATGTCATGACTTCCCAGAATGTCCTTCGTATTAACAAAAGCAGCTCGAACCTTTCCAATTCTAGTTTTTATTTCTTCTGTGATGTCATTGTTTTTATTAACACTTGTTCCCAAATATTTATATTTGTGCACCCGTTCAATTTCGTTATTGTGAATGTACAGGTTTGCATTCAGTCTTTGTTTTTTTGAAATAATCATGAATTTCGTCTTCTTGACCCTACAATTGCGCTACCACAGATTAAATAGAACCATTGAAATCCATTTACAAATAATGGAAAAAACATAATTTTTTTAACGAGATTGAGTTTGAACATGCCAGTTTAAAGTTTTTTTTTTCGACGCCTAACATTGATGACTCATACCTATTTTGCTAGCAACTGCAGTTGTTTATCTTCTGGTTTTACACTCAAAAATCATTTATCTTTTATTTTTAAACTATACGGTAATATAAAAATTTTAAATAGGTATTGAATTACAATACTTATAAATAAACAAAATACGAATTCACCAAAACAATATTATCTTCTTCTTCTATGATAACTAAAGCACTTTTTTAAAATACGTGTAGAAATTCCAGCTGAATAAAATCGAAAATGGCTATCTTTATTTATTGCAAAGATATTCGCAAAAAAATACCTATAAATTTACTTCATTTTTAATCGACATTTTGTAGGTGAAAAAAATAAAAATTCAATTTTTCCTAAACATATACATAAAATATAAGTCTCAGCAAAAAACGGACATCGGCTGAGCCTTCTACAGGGACGACAACTAGGTAAAATTTATTTGTGATTGAAACCTAAATTTTATTTTATAGTTTTAGAAAATTTTAATAGCGTATATATGCTTATTCCACAAAATGAAATATATTTGAAAATTTTTAAAATTTTGTCGGTTTTTTTGCAGTTATTTAAACAAATTGTTAGGTGATTTTAAGTCGAAGACTGAGTCCCGCATAGGGCGCTTTGTCCCTCCTTGCAATTTAAAGTCTGTTGCGTATGTTATTGTATTAACCCATTTGATCCCACGACATTTTTTGTTTTCGATAATACAAGATTTTTTTTCTTTGTTGAATCTGGGTTAAATAGTAACAATTCATTGTTATTTGACAAAAAAAAAATTAAATTTTTAGCAAAAAGTAGGTGTACTCATACGAGTACAATGGGCTGATCGGGAGTCAAAAATATAAAACATTGTGTAAAAATGAAAATATTTTATTTTCTTCTTATCTATAGGTACATACTTGGTTACATCCTGTATTATAATCTAACGAGTATGAAATTGTACAAAACAATCACGTTCAATACACAGAGTAACTTCACACTTTATACAAGTCCAACGTACTCTTTGATGGCATAAGCGACATCGAAGTTGTTTGTCTATTTTCTTAGGAAAATTACCGCTTCCATCCATTTTTAGACTAATTGGTACAGATCCTGCTAGTCGTTTTTTAGAATAAGTAGATTTCCCAAAACTTCTTAAATAATGACGTACTACATCTCGTTGAAAATCCAAAATATCCATTTCTTTATTTGCAGCCAATATTTGTAACCTCCACGAGTTAACAAGAGCTGAGTTGAGCATGTGGGTAAAAATGGGACCATGTCATACTGACTCGGTAGTTATTAACCGATTGGTCAAAGACATCAACACCGCCCATTGAAGCATTGTATGATGAGAAAAGATTTGGTTGGGGTACATCAATTTTTTGTTTGGCAGCAGCACTCCAACGGTTCACTTTTGAAAGTGGTTCAATACTATCGTAATTTGATGCCATTGTGACAACATTGTTGTCATTTCATTTTAAAAAAAGTAGTAGACTTGTCTTGTCAAAGCGATATTCGAAATATCCACGATTCTTCTTTTTAATTACAGCGGAAGGTAACAAAGGACATTTTTTTATACGATTTTCTCTTGCTGTGCCTGTTACTCTAAAGCCCTTCTCTTTTAAAGTTTCCATCAAATTGTAACTAGTAAAATAATTGTCAAAAAATACTTCGTGATCAGTAGGCACATCAACGACATCAAGCATTTTTAGAACAACTTGTGATCCTAAAGGCAACGCCGCGACTTTTGGTTTATCCACTGATGCTCCACAATATGTGTCAAAATTGTAGCAATAACCAGTTGAACTACAAAGCATCCAGTCCTTGTACCCGAATCTTACTGGCTTTCCCCTTATAAACACTTTAGATGAGTGATGCCCAAAATACTTTATCATCGCTTCATCAATTGATAAGTCTTTGTGGAATATGCCAAATTGTTGAAATTTTTTATTTAGTTTGTTCATGAGAGGCCTCACTTTATACATTTTGTCCCTTGTATCAATTTTCGAATTATCTGCCAAATGTAGGTATTTTTTAATTTCTTGGAAACGGTTCCTTGAAATTGCATTAGCCACGAAGGGAATATGAAGATCCTCATCTAAACACCAATAGTTGCGCTCTCGTGGCAATCTATGGTATCCAGTAAAAAGTAAAACAGCCAGAAATATCTTTATCTCTTCCTGCGTTACATGAAATTGATGGTTATTATTTTGAGCGGCATATAAATTTGTCTGCTGTGTAATATATTCAATAATTTCATTGTCGAAAAATTTCTCAAATATTTCTATAGGATATTTACCTCGGATTTGTTCTTTTATATTATCCAGACGACCCTCGTAACCTGTTGTAGATGTCATACTAATGTCAGTAATTTCTTCCGTCCAGTCAGATTCCTTTGTTTTATTTTGACTCTTCAGTAAATTTTCTCTTCTAATGGCAAGAGGAAGATTGTCTTCTTCGTCGTCATCAGAGTCATCACTCGTGTAATAAACCTCTATTTCTCCGGGAACGTCATTCGGAAGGCTTTGAGTCTGAAGATCATCCTCATCTATGTCGTCATTGTCAGTTTGATAGTCAATCTCAGGAGGAATGACTACCACTGATGCATCTTTATGAGTGGAACTCGCTATGTCATCTGAAGCTAAAGCAAGAGTTCTATAACGTTTTCCATAAAACCCAATGGGACTAATAGGCGGCAATTCTTGAAAATCCATTATAATACCAATATTGAACCTGAAACAATAAAAAACCATTTAATCATTTTGATCTCATACAAACCCACTGTACTCAGACGAGTACAGGTCTATTTTGTAACATAAAAACAAAAATAATAAAAAAAATCTTATACTGAATAAATAAACATTACTAGTACTTACCCTTACAACAGTAAAAGTTAAAAAAATGATAAATAATATCAAAATCACAAAATAACAAGCACTTCAATAATCCAACAGAAATATCGAGGTTAGGTTATAATTACTGCGGTCAAAATACGAAGAAGAGCGCCACCTAGGGTATAATTTGTAAAAATCTAGTAGAACACTTCCTAATAGAATCGGACATACACGTGGAGTACCACTTTTTTGCCAGATGTGTCACTACTAGGCCATTTTTGCTGCTGTACTTAGACGAGTACAGTGGGACCAAATGGGTTAAATGTTGTGCTTTCTTTTTTGATTTATCTATGAAAAGACAGCCTCCCAATTAAAGGCGGCCCATTACAATGCGATATAACTGTCGTCAACAAACGATTTATGAAGAATTCTAAATCAATTAAGTCGCTAAAAATTTTCAAAAATATATAAATGGAAGCAAAGATTACCAAATTTTGCTGATTTTGGATAATCATGTATCCCACACGAATCTGGAGATATTGAAGTTAAAGTTAATTAAGCAAAATTAAATCATATTTAAATGTTTACCTTGCAGCCTCACAGCAGTTACACAATAAAACCGCTAGGTCGATGTATTTTCCGACCGCTGAAGGTTTATTATGATGCAGCTGTGTACTCCTGAAATGTTTTTAATCCAGAATAAATATTTACCATTTATAATGTTCTCAAATGGTTTGGAAATAGAAATAAGCATTTGAAAGAGCAGCTAAAACAGCTACTGAGATCTATCCCTTCAAAATAAATATTTTATCGGAGGTTGACTTGCTACTCTAAGAGATTTCAAATCAACCACCGGATGAAGAGCTATGTGATAATGATCAACAATTAATATTTAATATTAACGAAAATCAGGTGCCTTCTGATTCAGAACATACACTTCATGATCAACCATCCACTTTAGGTTTACTTACCTCTGAAACAGATCACGATATATTACAGAAGTCCCAACATAAAATCACACCCTTTACGAGGGAAGATGATTTTTCTTTTCAAACTCAAGTATCAACTTCCAAAGTTATAGTCTTTCTAATCAAAATACCAATTCAAAAAAGCGTATTATATATAATAGAATTAAAATCACAGTTGCTGACTTCAACACCTAGTAAAAAGCGTTTGGGAGAGGAACTAGCTAAATGTGAAAGGTAATTAGCTGAAAAAACATCACGAGCCTTAAAAAAACGTTTAAAACAAAATGTGACAAAATATGTTTCTCCTACTAAGATCCCGAACATTGAAGAGATTATACTTTTAAGATTATCGAAGCGTGCTGAAATCAATTTTTTAAGATTTCATATTGCGATTGTCTTCTCAGAGGATCTGACTAGTTTTACTATGTACTATATACTGCCCAGTTAACCAAAAGTGCCGTAAGTAACAATAGTAGGATTTTAGAAAACTCGACATAAAGTTTAGAAGAATGCTGTAATTTTGAATATGAAGATATTTTAGTTATTAATAGTTTATTCTTTAAGTACATGTATTTTAAACACAAATTAAAATTTATGTTCTATAATTCTAATTTTTACTAAAAAAAAGTTGAAAATATAAAATGGTGTCATACATACGGCAGTCTTCCTTAATAATGCGAATGGCTATATTTGCCGTATGTACTGCTTTACATTTTTAATAGTTTGTTAAAAGAACCAGCATTTAAATATTTAATAATTTATTTATGTAATAAAAATTAACTTAATATACAGTTTTAGGAATGGACTAACTTAACATATTTTCTAAAAAATATAACCAATACTTTTACATAAGTAGAAGAAATGTCACAATAGGTTCAGTCTTTTGACTGAGATGTTTGTAGGCAAGTCTTTCCAAAATTGTTTTAGTTTTTCTGGTACTACTTCGTTTGTTGACTGAAGGATATTTTTCTTCTTATGTTTTGGAAATCCACATGGTGCAGTGCGATAACTGGGCAGTTTAATCCCTTTCATTCATTTTTTTTTGTGAAAAGTCCAGTTGTTGGTAGGGGTATATTACATCATCGTTTGTCTTGCACAACAAATGATAACTGCGTCGTTCAGCTTTAATATTTTTGTTTTAGACACGAAATTGGGCCAGTGATAGAAATGAAAATGTTGCATTGTGCATACATTGACATTACCAGATTTGGATTTGTTTACTGCATTAACAAAGTCTTTAAAATCATAAGTTTTCTTTTGAGCCTGTAATGATTGCTCTACTTGATGGTGAAAACTCTCTGCACTCATGAATGAATGACCAAGTTGGAAATAGTTTAAAACTATTTCATTAGCTGCAATGTCATCAGAGTTTATTATGTATACTAAAAATGAGTAAAGGCACCAGTTTTTCTTTTGAGAAAAGCAGTTGTTTAACCAAAGAACTATTTTTTTAATATCTCTGTGTTGTTTTAAAAACGTGTACAACGCACTAACATTATCTTCTTTATTGCGGCCTAAAATTCCTTTATGCCACAAAATGGAGTGAACTTTTGCTTTACTTTTTCTCCTTATAGGCGCAAAGGTTTCATTATATGCTACTAAAGGCTTCACAAATAATAGTTTCTTTAACATGGCCACTATTGGTAACATGATAGCCTTCTGCATGTCACTTGACATATTGCATTATTCGATCTTTTCTGTTCAGAAAAGCTTTCATGTGCGTTTGTAGCTTTTATAACTAATTCGTTATGAACTTTTCAGTATTTACATATATCACACGATATGTCAAGATTCTCTTTAATGTGGGCATGAAAAGTAAACTGCTCATGTCCTAGTTGTGCAAATGATATATTATATTGTTCTTTAACGATTCGCCTGTATAAATCATATAGTACTTTTCCTTTAAACACGGGAAAATTTTTATTGAATTCACTGTGCATAAGTGCTACAATAACATCACCTGGAAGGTAACGCACATTTGGAGCATGCTCCCGTCTGTAATGGGAAATCGTGAGATGAAATGTTTCGATGTGTTTGATAATTATTAAGTGATCGGGTCCTTTATTTTTTGATAGCTGTCTTCCACTCGTATTACTGGGTGAAGTTAAAGCACCTTTAGGAGTATTTGTGAGTGTTTAATGCACAAACCTGTCATTATTTTTCTTAAAGCCTAATGCTGCGAGGAAAAAACTCTTACAAACCTCTTGTGTGACGTCAGAGCAATCTTTTAGTTTGTATTGAATAGATATTGATCGTGTTTTTGTTTCAGTGTTTTTACTTTTGCTTTGTTTAACATCAACGTTATAATATGATGACAAAATGAAATGTCTAGGTTCAGACCACGTCATTTCCCAAAACTTTTTGTTTCTAAACTCTCTTCGTTCTGCAATAATTTTCTGTCCACACTTTTTTTGCAAAAAGCATCAACGTTTTTACACGTTATGTGTTTTACTGCAATAGATATTTTCATTTCTTTAACTTTAAATTTTTTTCTTTCTTCCAGACTGGTCTCAAACCTTTTTCTTTTCTTTGTGACAGGGGTTAATTGATTTTCTACGAAGATATTGTCAATATGCTGGTCTATTTGTTTGTTTACTATTTTCATTTGCAGTTATTAGAAAATCAACACTAGCAGCTTGAACACTTAATCTTCTTCCCAGTTTATATGATCATTGTTTGGTTGGACCACATTTGTAAATAGATTTTCAAATATTACTTCAGGTATATCTATAACTTGTAGGTTGGTATGTGATTTTAAATAAACAGATTTATCAACATCAAATTCTTTCAGTGGACATGATATCAGTGTATTTTCACTAAGGTCATAAACTAATATACTATGGTTGTCTATTATCTGTTGAGTTATACAGGGTGAATCATGAGGAACTTTACATACTTCTACCATATGTAGAGTCCCTCAGGGAGCATATCATGTGGCCACTAAAAAATGTCAACTTCTCTTCTTTATTAATTAAGAGGGTGATTTGTGTAATTGACCATTTATTTCATTTTACTGTAGTATTTATACGGCTCATTTGATTTTTAAAATTTTTGCATAATACAGTACACTACTATCAAGCATTCGACTGGTATTAGCTAAACTAAAAAATTCCAAGACTGTCTTTGGAAAAATTAATTTAGGGATTCGTATTAAAGATAACACAATGTATATATATTTTTTTTTTAAATGCAATAAGTGATATCTATATGTTGTCGCACTTTTATTAAATTTTTAGTGAACGATCAAATCTTAATAAAAATAGAACAACTATAATGAAGTATTAAATTATAAGGTAATTAATTTAAACAAATGTTATAAATTTCAAACATTTTAATTGAAATGATAAACTGAGTCACTACACAACAAAAAACAGTAACTACTAACAATAACGAAGAACAATTTAAAAAAAAAAACTAAAAATATGTACACAGTTATGATAAACCCATAAATTAGAACTGGAAAAGATACAATAATGGTAACATCAAAATAAAAATAATTCAAAATAGATTTTCGAAATGGAACCTGCAGCCTGTACACATTTTTGTTGCCGAATTGTTCATTGACGTATTGAATTACGGATACTCTGGGGATCGTTTCTAATAGTATTACAACAATATATAATTCTATCAATTAATTGTTGTCGGTTATTAATATTCACTGCGTAAACTAGTTGCTTCAATCGTCCCCAAATATGGTAATCAACGGGATTGAAATCAGGGGATCTTGAAGGCCACGAAATAGTACCTGCACGTCCTATCCACCTGTTGCCATAAACATTATTGAGATGTTGTCTCACTGCCAGTAAAAAGTGTGGGGGTGCCCCATCATGCTGAAAATACATCCCTCGGATAGCAACGTTCGCGTTGGCAAGCAAATTCGGCAAAATATTTTGTAGAAAGTTCAAATAGACCTGCCCTGTTAAAGGACCATCAAAAAAGTGAGGACCTACTAATTGGTTATTTATGACACCAATCCACACGTTAACCGAAAACCTTAACTGAGAACGACGTTCTCGAATAGCATGGGGATTTTCTTCTGCCCACACATGTGAATTTCGTGAATTATTTATCCCGTCTCTGGTAAATTGAGCATCATCTGTAAATAGTGTCCTGTATAGCGTTGGTCGAATATTGTTAATCCATCTACAAAATTCCAACCTATCGATCTCATCCCCAGCATGTAGTCGCTGAACCATTTGAATGTGATATGGGTATAGATTATTTTTTTGTAACACTCTACTTACTTTTGATTGAGTAACATTGAGTTCTCGACTTACTTGTCTAGTGCTTATTGTAGGGTTCATAGTAACGGCGTCCATAATGTCATCTTCCTGCGCTTCATCTACATGTCGCTCTGTTGTTCCACTAGGAAAAGTGCCATTTTCTCGCAAATAATTAAAAACTGACCCAAATGTTGGATGACTGGGAGTTCGACGATTAGGAAATCTCCTGCGATATTCTCTACTAGCAGCCCTACCATTCCCATTACAGAATCCATAAACAAATATTATGTCTGCATATTCTGTGGTCGAAAACTGATGTGACATTTTGAACGAAAGTAACAAAAGCTCTACCAAAACTAACACAATGTACTTAACGTAGATATGACAAAAGAAATATGTATTCTTGTACACATAAATAAAAATTGATAATGACAATAATGACAATGGGTATAAAATATCAAGAAACGTCAAACGGTCAACGCCAACCTTCATTTTAAACTTTTTTAGATTTATTTTTATTTAGTACAGTTGATGCAATGTATTATTATTTGACATACAATTTTAATCATTTACAATAAACAAAAACTAACACATACAAGAGGTTTGACTTTTTAATCAATTTAATTTATTATTTATCGAAAATAATGCCCCAATACGATCTATGAGTAAAAATTTAAAATTGAAAAACAATTGATTCTATCGTAGAGATAATACAAAGTGACAGTAAAGATGTTAATTTTCTACGTATTAGATTATGTTGTAGGAACTCATTTTAATTAAAATGTTTGAAATTTATAACATTTATTTAAATTAATACCTTATAATTTGCTACTTCATTATGGTTGTTCTATTTTTGGTAAGATTTGATCGTTCACTAAAAATTTAATAAAAGTGCGACAACATTGTCGCATATCTCGTTTTCATTGGCTGTTTATGTAGTTTGAAAATCACTTATTGCATTTTAAAAAAAATATATACAGGGTGTAATATTTAATACGAATCCCTAAATTAATTTTTCCAAAGCCAGTCCTGGAATTTTTTAGTTTAGCTAATACCAGTCGAATGCTTGATAGTAGTGCACTGTATTGTGCAAAAATTAAAAAAATCAAATGAGCCGTATAAACATTACAGTAAAATGAAATAAATGGTCAATTACACAAATCACCCTGTTAATTAATAAAGAAGAGCAGTTGACATTTTTTAGTGGCCACATGATATGCTCCCTGACGGACTCTACATATGGTAGAAGTATGTAAAGTTCCTCATGACTCACCCTGTATTGTTAGGTAATCTCACATCTCCAATATCATCTAACAACGTTATAGTGCAGCTAGATGGTTGAGGTACTTTATTAGCTTCTAATAAATCATTGAAAGGACAGTTTGTAGATAAAATTAGATCGGATTTTTTATCTTGTACAACTGTTGTGTCAGTCTTGGTGCTTTTTAGAGCTAGGTTTACAATAAGTTCAGAACGAGTTGAAACTGTATTTACCTAAATGTAATTTATATACTTTCTGAACCACTTCAACAAGACAAATATTGGCTTATTATAACCTAAACTGAACACTGCAAATTTTTTAGCAAACTCATATGTTACAAATATAACCTCAAAATTTAAGGTGAACATAAATACACAATGCAGTAAATACATCAGCTGTTTAAATAACTACTTAGCAAGAATGCAGTAAGTACAGTGTACTAAGAATAAATGCAGTATGTACAAAGGAGTTACTGCATTCTTGATTAGTCTATTATAATTACGGCAGTCTTGCTTATTATTTTAAAACTTTTGATACACTTACTGCAAATAATTATTTTATATCTCGATCACTGTTGGAGATACAGCAAATTTGAGTAGTCCATTGAAATCTGCATGGTTGAAAATATAGGAAACCTTATATAACTCAATGTTTAACATTTTTGGACTTACGGCACTTTTTCTTAGTTGGGCGGTGTAATAAAAGGTATTATAGTACCAAATAATGGTACCAACTACTTTAAAATACATATCTTTTATTTTTATAAGAAAAAATATTATTATAAATACTAGCGTTTTTTATTGAACTATTTATCCATCTATGCCCTTTTATCACGATAGGGTGAAAACCTCGCAATGTTAAATAAGAAATTACCCAGATATTGTCATATTAATCTTTAAAAAATACTTATCCAACTTTTCACTACATGGACAATAGTAAAACTTGCGGGGCGTTACTACTTACCTACCTATCACATTTTCTTTTGTGATAATGACCATGATAAAGGTTTCAAAATATAAATCTAAACATTTAATCTGAATATTTAAATTAAAATTTTATTAATATTACAAAATCACAGTTTTTGCCTTTTTCATGTTTACTTGCTTGTTCCCATAACCCATTCAAAAAATTTTAATAAAACACATTTGGCAGATCTTTATTAGGAACATTTTGTTCCTAAATTAATCAAAAGGATTCCATTCTTTTTCACAATATTAAATTTTTTAGATATACCTCACCACTCTGTATTTTAAAGCTTACAGTAGAGAAAAACCAACCGGGTAAACAAACAAGGGATGAAATATTTCCCAGTGCGGCTTCCTGAGCTACGACTTAGAAATAAGTATATTTGGCTATACGTCTTGTCCGCTTTGAGGATTTCTATAAAACTTTTCTTTGCATATAGCAAATTAGGGATATACCCAACAACGTGTCGTTTTAAAAATTTCACGGTTTTCCTTAGAAATGTCAGTTGCAGTGTAACGGTGAATCTTAGTTCTTTTTAAATTTTTAAGAAATTGTATTGTTGGATAAAAAACCAGACACTTTCATATTTGCAGATTTGCAGGTAGTAACGTTACAATAAAACTTTATTTTTAAAAACTAAAATTTTTATTTTATAAGTTATATTAATAAATTGATGAACAGTTTAGTATTATTAAGTACGAAACAAAGAAACAAAAATATAAAACCAAACACCTGCTACAATATACTCTCGTGTTTGACATATAAAATCAGTTACCAAAAACAAGTACACAAAAAAAATAAATATGATTTATACAGACAACTACATAATAAAAAAAAATAAAAGAACTTATATAAATATGTATATATTATGGTTATCATGTATTTAAATGCATGTTTTTACAAGCTATTAGATCTTATTTCTAGTTAAGCTTACCTTTACAAAACAAATATGTTTTAATGCGATATCTCAGTGCTCTTTTTCTTCTCCTCAGCCCTAATCCCTTTTGGGATATGGTGACATCATCAGGCCTTTACAGTATTTCACGATTTCCCTAAAATATTCCCTCTCCTGGGCTAGTTGTTCGGCTTCATATATTCCATGGTTAATCAATATTTTTGTTCTTATCAATCTACCCAACTGCTTGAAGATCTTCCCCTAGGTCTCTTTCTTTCAACTCTACCCCCGACTATCATTTTATCCATTGTATCTGTTCTTCTAGAAATATATCCAAAATTTATCCTTTAAGTTATTCTAATAATGATATGTTATTTCGATGATCAACCCAGGATATTCTTAACATGCGGCGGTATACCCACATTTTAAAAGCGTCTAGTTTATTTTTATCCGCTTTCTTTAAGGTCCACGTTTTAAATGTATATGTGGCTATGAATAAAATTATTGCTCTTACCAGCCTTAGTTTTGTGTATATTATTGCTATTGTATGCTGGAATTTTTCCAAATTTTTACCAGTTTCATCATAGCTGTTCTAGCAATAGTCAACCTTCCAAGTATCTCTTTGTCACACACACTTGTTATTAGGGAACCCAGGTATATGAAACTGTTTACTACTTCAAAGCCCCCAATTTCTTTACTGTGTTGAAGATTATTTCGAGCTCTGTCTATTATCATAATCTTTGTCTTACTTCTATTTAGCTTTAGTCCAAATGTTTTGCTTTTCTCCTCTAGACATCTCATTATTTTAGGTCTTGGTTTTTATATCATCTTGAGACTTACACGTCTTCGTCTTAATGATACTTCTATAGTGAATTGGTATTTTTTTATTGATTAACCTTTACAAATTATGGTTAGCTTTTGTTACTAGGCACAAACACGTCTTATGCTGCTGGTGATATATTTCGACTGTGTAAATCGTCATGATATGAACGTTATGCTCGCATACGTGGGATATGAATAGCTGCACATATAAAGTATTCATTAATATTTTAATGAAGTGTAAAATATCTACATTATGTCCTCCATTTCTTCTGCACGATTATTAAAGTGTCATCAACTACAGTCTAAATTCTTCTGACGAGGTGAACTACCTTGGTATTACCCCTGAGAGGAAGTTAACATGGAACTCACACTTAGATAGTAGAGCTAAAAGAGCATCTATTGCCTATGAGCAGTGTCGACGAACAGTTGGACGCACCTAGATGTTTTCGTCACGGGTGATCGCCTGGATCTACACTGCTATCATTAGGCCAATGCTAACTTACGGAGCTATTGCTTAAATACCAAAAGTGCTACAAGCCACAGCGAGAAACAAACTAAACCATATTCAGCGGATGGCTTGCATAAATATAACAGGTGCCATGAAAACAACACCAACTGCTGCAATGGAGTTGATTATTGGCATCACGCCTCTAGATATATATGTCAAAGAGTTGGCGCTATTGGCAATGATGCGACTGCGCTCAGCTGGTGCAAACTTGATGTGGGAATGCCACTGCTACAAGCAGGCTGCGATTCAATTGAACCAAAGTTTGTCTTTAACAAACCCTACAAAATCGAAACAAGATAGTATAGGGAGACAAACGTGGCAAATGCCTATTGCATATTCACCGATGGCTCCAAAATGAAACAAGGCTCAGGATGCGTAATATACTCCAGATCACTGAACCTAAGAATAAAGTAGGGCATGAGCAAAAACGCCAGCGTAGTTCAGACAGAACTGGTTGGTATCTCCATAGCCACAAAAGAGCTAACCCAAAAAGGTATAACATGGAAAACTATAATGATCTGCACAGAGAGCAGACAAGCGCTACCAACCTTAAATACATCACGTGTCACATCAGGTTTAGTAATGGAGTGTCACGAGTCACTAACTCAAGCTTCGGATGGTAATACCATCATCCTGAGGTAAATTAAGAGACACAATAGGAATAAAGGCAACCGCATTGCTGACCAATTAGCTAAGAAGGCGGCAGCCCCAAGACTCTTAGGACCTGGAGATCTTTTTGGTTGGTCAACTACAACAATTGCGGAAATTGTCAAATGTCACTCCCATACGCAAACCGTAAAAAGATGGGAAGAAGGGCAAGGATGTAAACTAGCCTGGGTAACACTAAGTAACCTTGAAGAGTCAGCATCAAAGAAGTACTTGGGAATGACCAGAAAAAACCTACGCTTTACAGTTGGTTTTTTAACTCGTCATTGTCAACTAAGCAAACATTTCCACATACTGGGGATAGCAAACACACCTCTATGTAGAAAGTGTGAACGAGAAGACGAAACTATAGAGCATGTCCTGTGTGAATGCCCGACGTTCGGTGAGTCCTGGCCCAGACCTGCCCACATAAGAGAGATATCTCCTGGTGACTTGTCCACCTTCCTAGAAATGGCAGGATGGACAATGAGCTAAGGGAGACAGCTCCGTGGGAGGATGCACAATGGATCAATTCTGGCCTAAGTGCTGTGAAACTTAACTCGTCTTCCCTACTCTACAGATGCAGATACAGATACATAAAGTGTCATCAGCATATCTCAAGGTACTGGTTTTTTGACCTCTAACTAATATTCCACCCTTCCATCAGTCTAGTACCTTTCGCATAATGTGTTTGCTGTAAATATTAAACAGAGTTGTTGAGATTAAACATTCCTTCCTGACACTTGCCTCTGTTCTGAAATAATCGGAATGGGTATTGTTTATTTTTACTGTGCACTTATTATTTTCATATAAACTTCGAATTAGTTGAATTAGCATGTTCAAGTTCATGAATCAAGCATAGGAGCGTTGAATTCACGAGTTTTTTTAATAAGTTGTCTGCCATTAAGACTGTGTTCTCTTGTGCCTTTTCCTGAGGCAAATCTCGCTTGTTCTTCTAATTTCTAGGGCAACAGAAAAGCTTTTAGTCTTTCATGTACATATTACATAAAGTATAATCGTGCTTCTATGGTATAGTGTTTTTTTACTTACTATTTAATAAAAAACGTGGCTTCAAAGTATTTTTTATAGTTGCTCTTGAGAAAAGAGTAGACAATAGGAAAATAAATTTCCAAAAAAAAACTATAGTATCAAATATAAAGTAACCAAACATGATTATCAGAATAATAAAAAATCAAGCACCCATCAAATCATACATCCAAAATTATACATAAAAAATTAAATATCCAAATCAAAAACCTTTTATTTTGCCCCTGGAGATTTTCAAGTGTATAGAGTCTTCGCTGTTAGATTATTATTGGGAATTATTTGCGTAACATTTTGTTAAGAATCTGCGGAGAATTATGTCGTTTGCGGTTGATGTTGGGAAATATACCTGGATTATTTGTAAGATGCAAGTTGAGACCAAAAATCTTAGATGTTTAATTCTTTAAACTCTAATAATTTTATAGAGTTTTGGAGTCTTAGAGAAACAATTATTGCGACGACATTGCTGCTTTCTTTGGAAATCTTGTCCCCTCCAGTGGGTGTCACTCCTTCCAAGAATGAAGATGCCATGATCTTGGATTTCTTGCTGAGCTTTTTCATTTTCCAATATGTTGTGTTTACCTTTGTATGTTCTAGTTTCCTATTTTGTTAGTTCTTCGGGACAACATCCTTTTATGATTTAATATTCACAATTAACATAGCATCGTTTCAAATAAAACTGAAAAGTTAAAGGACTGCAGATTATATCTTACTTATAATAAGAATGGAATATTTTTAAAGTATAAATTTTTTAAACTAAATTCTTAATGCCAAACTTTTGGACGAAGGAAAGAAGACAAATGCGAAAGTCTCATCGGTTATATTATACAGCCACAATAATGACCATAATTTACATACACTGAATAAGGAAACAAAAATTTAACTTTACAAGCGGCAACCCTCCCTTTAACTAAAATGTCGGTTGTTGATATTAAGTCAGTTGTTTTATATTTACGTACAAACCTTCCTTAAATTTATTTTTTTGATTAACTAAACAATAATTTCTTTGGTACTACCGAAATTTGATAATTAATAATTAGGAGTTTTTCTTATTAAATATTTTATTAATAGCTGCTAGTTTCGTACACTTGTTATTTAAAACAAATTTTCATATCTTTAATTATTTACAATAATCTCATAAAATACACACTTTTATTTAACTATAGATACCTAAGATAATTTTCGTATAATAAAACAATAGTATATTCTACAACAAGCATTTATTGTTTTCCATTATGGTGCGACTATGACAGTTACGACAAAATCGCAGGGTGAGTGTCGTAAAGAATAAATCGTCGTAATGGTTATTAAATGCAAGTAGTATATCTACACTATAGTTCTGTGACCGTTGATAATATTGAAAAATTATTTATTTTTTATAGTCTAAGATCCCGCTACAAAATCACTGTGATCATAACGTTATAGGCCAGGAAAATAAGCAAAGAAAGTACCCTCTTTGTGACACTGAACCGGCTAGGCAAACAATTGTTGTTTTAAGTAGTACGTACATCTGTAACAAGAGGTTTCCTACTGTCGATATTTTTAACTTAATTAGTTATTAACAAATTAAAGTCAAAAACAGTAAATTTTCCCTTTTTTCGCCTATCTTTTCTAAACTAAACTCTTTTCGGTTGTAAAATAGCCAACTAATGGATTTCTTGAAAAAAAAATTGTTGTCGTTGTTGTTTCGACAAGCGTTTGAGATAAAAAGAGCCCCTTAGCCTAATTCCTAAAAAACCGTTATCAGCACAGTTTTTGTTTCTATGGTTTTAACGTCAATTGTAAATTGTTTGTGTATTGGTATCACTGTCAGTGTATTGCAATGAGCATAAATTCTGTTGTAGCAGCAATAATTGTGGCGGCGTTAGAAAATAACCACGGTCAGCGCGAAACTGCAAGAAACGTTGGTGTAAGTCTCTCGAGTGTGCAACGAGTATGGCAACGGTACAAAGAGAGAGATCTGCTTACTCGAAGACCTAATTCAGGTCGAGGTAGGATTACAACAGCTAGAGATGACCGCTTTGTCGTTTCTAGTGCTTTAAGAAACCGAACGGTCACCGAAGTTTCTCTTCCAAATCATCTGCAAGAAGTGAGAAATGTGAACATAAGTGAATTAACAGTTAAAAGACGACTTCATGCTGCTGGTTTATCTTCTCGAACTAGAGTAACTGGACCGCCGCTTTCCCGTGAACATCGAATTGCCAGATTGAATTTTGCACGGGAACACTTGGCTTGGACAATGAAGGATTGGAATCGTGTACTGTTTTCCGATGAATCGAGATTCTGTCTTACGGGCTTAGACAAACGTGTAAGAGTGTGGCAACGTCCAGGCGAGAGATATCCTCAAGCATATGTTGCCGGGCTTCTTCCATTTGGTGGAGGGTCAGTAATGGCACGGGGAGGCATATCGTTTGATGCTTGCACGGAGTTAGCCTTTATCGAGAATGGGACATTGACAGCGCATAGGTACCTGACACAGATTCTGGAAGACCATGTTTTACCGTTTATGGTTATTCTTGGAGACGACGCAACATTTATGCATGATAATGCACGGCCCCACACTGCTAGAATAGTTACTAAGTATCTTGACAAGATTCAAATCACACGATTTGTTTGGCCTGCTCGCGGTCCAGATATCAATCCCATAGAACAAGTTTGGGATGAGATGAAGAGACGTTTACGGAGTCATGTGCCGGCCCCCAGAAATTCGAAAGAGCTTCGCGACATTTTGGTGCAAGAATGGAGTAATCTTCCGCAGAATGTGATCCAAAATCTGATCTAAAGCATGCCTCGTCGTTTGCAAGCTATCACTGCCAAAGGAGGGAATACTCGCTACTGAAGTTCTTAAAATTTATTTTTTTCAACAAAAAGCACATCAAATTAAAATTGTCCCTTTTCAATATTTAGTATATCAAAGGAAAATTTTTCATTTCTATTATTTTTAATAAACTTTAAACGATAAAAAACGTTGTTTTCTTTAAGCAATCCGTTAGTAAACTATATTACAACCGAAAATAGTTAAAACAGAATAATAATTTCTAAAATAAATTCAAATTACGGGGTGACCCTAATTTTATGCTCGGTAGTGTATATATATATATATATATTATATATATATATATATATATATATATTATATATATATATATATATATATATATATATATATATATATATATATATAAGTAACTTTTTAAAAGATTTACGTAAAATGTCCATATTACACAAGATATTGGGTCTCGTATTGCTTAAAATATCAATATTTCAAAGCGGTTGGTCAAACTTTTTACTAGTTATTTTATTTGTTTATTCGAAAATATTTTTTTTGCAACGGCTCTGAGGGTAGTTTTTGTCGAAGACTGTATAATCCATACACACATGCTGAAACTTTTTTTACTCAATATATTTATATATTATGATGCCAATATTTTATGTTAAAAAGTTCACAAAAATATTTTTAGGGCAACCTATTTATTGCCTATGTCTGGAAGCAGCTTGTCTTTCAAAGAAACGCTTAAATTATTTCCTAAAGTAACCTATGCATCGATAACAGCTAATAATTCCTCAATAAATTCACATCAAATCCCAAATATGAACGCTCCATCTTTTTCATATTCCTCTACTCAATTGTCCACTTCCCCCTCACCCCCTAACCAGAACGCCCACCCTACAGTTTCAAACAGATATACAATAATAAAACCTCCAAAATCCAAACGACCTCTCTCTTCATCGCAAGACCCAATAGCAATAGAACATCAAAAAATAATAAAGTTAAAACCCCATGTCCAACAGACCTGGTGGCATTTTCAATTCATCTTCTTATCAATCTACATTTAATGCAGAACAAGGATCCAAAATACATGAATCTCCTAAAGAATTAACAGAGTTAATATCAAATATAGTTATAAGTATTATTTCTAATATGAATCACAAAAATTTTGAAAATTCCAGAAAAATCAGTTTTAATAAATTTAATTCAAACAGTTTTAAGTTCTCTCTCATATAATAATGAATAGTTTGGTAATTTGTCAATGGAATTGTAGATCGGCTAACTCTAATAGAGAAAATCTCCTTCACCTACTAGAAGACCAGAAAGTTGATATCGCATTATTATCAGAAACTAGATTTAAACCAGAAAATTATATTAACTTTCCCGGATATAATATTGTCAGAGACGACCGCTTTTCAGCAACTGTCGGTGGTGGCTCGGCAATTTTAATAAACTCAAATCTGTATTATGAGGAAGTCACCATGAAAGTCAAATTATTCAACATCAATAAAGTAGCCATTAAAATTAAGTTTAAATCATTCACTGTAACATTTATTTCGATGTATGTTCCCCCAGGAGTAAAATTATCGTTACAACAATGGAACAATTTCATAACATCTATGGAAAGACCATTCATAATAGGAGGCGACTTCAATGCTCATCACATTGCCTGGGGCTTAGACAATCATACAGATATAAAAGCAAAATCTTAATGGACTGTATAGATGATAATAATTTGATATACAAAAACGATGGCTCTCCTACTTTCTTTAGGAACTTTTCGAAATCGGCAATAGATCTGACGATTGTACTCCTGACTTAAGTCATCTGATCACTTGGAAAACACTTCAAGACCTATTCGGTTCAGACCATGCTCCTATAAGGATGGAATTAGCGGATCAACCAACTCATATATATATATATATATATATAATATATATATATATATATATATATATATAACCCGTATTCAGAAAAGTGGAATTTAAAGAAAGCCGACTGGAAATTATATGAACAATTTTCGGAAGATATCTTCTCTCAATCTGAAGATATAAATTCATATGAAAAATTTTTGCAGAACATAAATATAACTGCATCCTACAGCATCCCCAAATTTAAAATAAAAAAACCAACTTCCAGAGGAAAATACTGGTGGGATTTAGAATGTGAGGAAGCAGTCAGAAGAAGACGGGAAAGTTTTTGTATATTCAAATATAATCCAAACCAAGAAAACCTACTCAAGTATAAAAAAGATGATGCCCACGCGAAGAAGATCACTAAACAAGCTAAAAGAAATAGCTGGAGAGATTATGTCAAGTCCTTAAATAGGTCGGTTCCCATTAAAGATGTATGGTCAAAAGTTAATAGACTAAAAAATAGAAAAACTAAGAACAAAGTCCGTATAATATTGTCGGAAGCTTCATGGATAGATGAGTTCCACCAAAATATCACTCCACTGTCTGCAGAATTGGTAATTCCTGATCTACAATTGAATGCGCAATACGATTATCCAGAACAAATCCGCTTCTTAATCAAACCATTTTCTGACACTGAACTTTACTTTTCGTTAAAGAAAAATTCAAATTCAGCACCAGTGCTGATGACATCCATTACTCGATGCTATCAAATCTTTCAAAAATTGGTAAGACTGTGCTTCTGAATATATACAATGAAATTTGGTCACGGCGCATAAAGATTCCTGACGATTGGCACGTTTATACTATTCTTCCGATCTTGAAACCCGGAAAATCGTTAAATAATTGGGATTCTTACCGTCCAATAGGGCTGGCTTCATGTATACTTAAAACATATGAAAGACTTATTAAAAATCGTCTGGAATTTTGGTTAGAAAAGAACGACCTATTACCAAAAACTCAGTTTGGTTTTAGAAAAGGTAAATCCACACAAGAAAGTCTGAGTCACTTATTGATAGACATTTATGGTTCATTTACTTGTAAGAAAGCAGTTAGTGCTTTGTTTTTAGATATAAAAGGGGCTTATGACAATGTTAATCTTCACATTCTATATGCGAAAATGTTGGAAATAGGAATACCTGAAACTGTAACATGGAATATCATTAATTTGTATATTAATCGATCAGTACACTTTAGATTAAATGGTGATAAATCTAACACACGTTACACATCTTTGGGACTACCACAAGGTAGCATCTTGAGTCCTCTATTATATATTCTGTATACTGCTGATTTAGAAAACAAACTTCCTCGACACATAAAAATCTTACAGTATGCTGATGATGTTGCAATCTATGTAGAAAATAAGTCAATAGATAAATGTAATGAAAACCTTAAATCAGGATTGAATATTATAAAAAAATGGGCGGCGGATGAGAATTTAACAATCTCGGAGAGTAAATTAACCATTGTTACTTTTACCAGAAAACGTTATTCTCCCCCAAACCACCTACAATTTTGATAATTATAAAATTAATTATAAAACATCAATAAAATTTCTTGGCGTGTTCTTAGACTCAAAATTGAATTGGAAAGAACACACAAATTATATATTAAGAAGAACAGAAAACGCAATGAATATCATCAAGACTGTAAATGTCAGTAACTGGGGAGCTGATCCAAACATCTCAATATTACTATAGAGAAATTTAATGAGATCGATCCTAGATTACGGATCTATGTTTTATGGCTCAGCATCAAACGCTGTACTCCAAAAAATCGAAAGTATAAAAAATAAGGCACTTAGATTAAGCACTGGTTATCTTCGTAGTACTCCCATATTGGTCATGGAATGTGAGCTTAATGAACCTCCACTTTCATTACGCAAGCTAGTTCAAGTTAATGTTCAATTACCTTCTAATCTAACACATCTTTTAGAGTCAAAGAATCTAGATGTATATAAAATTTTATATAGTCATATTAATTGTTTAAAATTAAAGCTCTGATAAAAAAAATAATAAAGAAAAAAAAATGAAAACAAAAGAAAAAAATACTAAGAAGATCTAAACCTCCGAGGTGTCGAATCGGGTTTATGTCTTAACGTAGTAATAAAAAAAAAATAAATAAAAAAATAAATAAAAAAAAATAAAAAAAAAATAAAAAAAATAAATAAAAAAAAATAAATAAAAAAAAATAAAAAATAAAAAAAAGATACAAAAAACAAAACAGCAAAAACAGAGTAATCTAGTAAATAAGTTTCTAACATTTCCATGCCTTAACTGTCAATACAATACAATAGTTTTAAATGTAAATACTAACAATATCTTTTGTAAAGAGAGAACTTAAAACAAATTGACTGGCCAGTTGGTTGTCAAAACCAGTGCCAATAAAACACACACACACACACATATTCCTGCATAAAATTTTATGTATTTTTCACTCTCTTTTTTTTATTAACATCATTATTTAATAAAATATGGAACCAGATTCAAGCGAAATGCAGAAAATCCGAGATTTGTGAATGGCGACATTGGGAATACCGTATTGCGTCAGGGTTTTGCTAGTCAGTCAACAACCCAACTGGAAGCGGTTAGGTAGCCTTTAGTACAGTTTCGTGCGGCTTCCAGTGTTTATTATTGACATCAGGTAGTTGTTACTAGGGTGATATTGTTTAATTGTCGGAGAGGAATTCATCAGCGTCGATTCAACAAAATGACAACCAGAAACCCAAAACGTGTTGACTGCTTGCCAGGAAAGAGAGCCAAAGCAATTATCCTTCGAGAAGAAGGTTACACTTATCAAGAAATAGCAAACAAATTGGGTGGTTGCGCCACAAAATCAGGTGTAATGAAAGTTTGTAAACGTGAAACGACAAAATCAGCAAAAAGATCTTGCAGAAAACCCAAAGTTAGTCACTACGATGTGCGTTAGAATATGCCGACTTTCTTTAGAATATCGTCGCAGATCCGCAAAGATATTTACGGGAGTGTCAAATCAACTGGATTACAAATATCGGACCGCACTATCAGAAGAAAGTTGTGTGAAAATGGATTGCGAGCACGAATTCCTAGAAAGAAGCCGTTCCTGAATAAAAAACAGAAGCAAAAATGCATTGATTGGGCTTGTGGCACACAGAAGGTGGACAGAGAACAATAAAGTAAAGTAATTTGAAGTGATGAAACCAAAATCTCCATCTTTTGCGAGTGACGTAGTGAAGTTTGCTCGCCGCCGACCGGGAGAAGACCTTTGCCCAGTGTACTATGGTCGCTATGAAGCATCCTGTGAGTTTCATGGTATGGGCTTGCATGAACACTAATGGAGTTAGGCGTTTAGCAGTAATAGAGGGCAATATTAATAAAAAATATATCAGGAAGAGATATTACAAGCCAAACTACTGCCGACTATCAGAGATTTGTTCGAAGGGGATACCCAACAATGCATCTTCCAGCAGGATGGAGCGCCTTGTCATACGGCTCAGACTTCCATGGAATGGTTGAGAAACCATGATGTTACTGTTTTGTCTTGGCCTGAAAATAGTCCCGATCTAAATCCAATAGAAAATTTATGGTCAAGGCTGAAAGTCTTAGTATCATTCCGAAACCCAAGCAACATGAGAGAACTGATAGAAGCTATTATTCAAAACTGGTTTAGAGTTATAACACCAGAAGATTTGGCTCGTCTCGTCAACTTCATGCCTCGCAGAATTAAGTCTGTCCTAAAAAACAAAGGTTCTCCTACCAAATACTAATTTTGTTGATAATAAGTACCATTATATTAAATACATCTACTAATAGCTAATGGCTGCTGTTTTATTTATTTTTACATTTTTAGGATTTTCCCCCTTAAAATAGATGTTAAATATTAAGAAGAAGCATTAAACGATATAATCAAATTATAGATAAACTTATAAATAACATAAGTCTTGTGAGAAAGAGGAATGCTGATAACAAAACTAAAAGTTAAAAATTTTTGAAAAGTTTCTGGAATTTTGGCCACTAGTGTATTTTTCTCACATCTGGTTCCGAGCAAATTCTATGTGTCCACAAATTTTACACAAGGCATTGAATACACAGCTCTGTTTTTCTGTTTGCTTAAAATCGCTTCTTATAAATACGCATTCTGTATTTTGGTCGTCTAGTGACTTTTTCAAGATCAATGATTCAAGATCATTGCCAGCTGGAAAAAATTAAACAGAAGCTGCGGAACCGCCTATACTGCTGGTTTCAGATGTTTTTGATTTCTTATGAATTTTATAAATATTTCTGTTCCATTTTTTTCTCTCTGATTGTCTCTAAGATTCTGCGTACATCTTTTATCTGTAATGAAAACAAAATTGTTCTTGAAATTTTATTGCATTTTATAGCTGAAAATAATTATTTCCGGATCTCGTATGTTGTTTGATAATTGTCGGCCTTTAAATCGATACCTCAATTAAGTGGAACGATTTGAAATTAGTAACGTTTACTAGCAAACCCTATCAAATTCTTGGCATTAATTAGTAATCCTTTCATAATTAGAGAGTTTAATATTATCCAACATTTATACGATATTTGTAAAACCAATTAAACATTTGATAAACGATCTGTACTCCAATAAACGATTTTAGTTTATTGGAATTTGGTCAATTAATTATAATATTTTTTTAAGTTTACAACTTTTAGCAAAATATGTGTATGCCTATTATTCCAACGTGATTTATATACAGATAACGACATTGTTTTGTTGACCACAGAAATTAAGATTTATTGCAATCCCATCTCTAGAGTATATTTACTATAATGCTCTAAATCTATTCTTTTGGTTATTTTTTAGCCTTAATAGCAATACAAATAAATAAGTAAGTAATTAAGTAATATGCTTTATTGTCACTGAAAATTGATATTTATTGTTCTATTTGTACTTTATTGTACAAATGTTATAGACAAAGCTAATAACAATATGACAAGAAAGAAGAAAAAAAAAAAACAGAATAAGAATCGTTTGCACTTTTACAAAAAAAAAAACAATAAAATTCTTCCAAACCTAAACATAAAAAATACTACCTAATTAGGAACTTATAAACTTCGTAAAATGTACCTAACTAATAAAAAATAAAAATTACTGGTAGCATTATTTCCGTATGTTTTGTTGAGAGTATCAGAACCTCGCGTGTATCACATTTAGTTATTACTACAACTCCTGAGTCACTTTCTGCACCAATTACCTGCCCCTTTTTTTAGCTTTTTTTTTCAATAATATTTTTTGAATTTCCCTTTCGATTTCTTCGCAAGGTTCCAATAAGGTGTGTTTTTTCGTTCTAATAATTTATGTGCTAGTTCAATACTCGTGTAATAGTTGTCAACAAATACGGTAAGACCGTCACATAGTCCTAAAAACAACCGAACTGGGAACACTAAGTACGCTATTAGTTTTCTCGTTACCACAATAGATTTTAAAGTCATACGTGTATCCATCTTATAAATAATTTAAAGAATTTTACACCAAACTTATGCTATTTATTTTTGATAAATTGTAGAAAAAATGGCCGAACATGAAAGGGAACTAAAGTTTTGTCTATACAAATGTTACCAGACGGCGTTATATAGTTTTGAAATTTTTGTTGGATGTTTTATCATTAGACTTCGGCAAATATGCAAATAAAAATGTAGAAAATATGCGCATAAATATGCACATGTTTACCCGAAAATATGCAAATATTTTACAAAATATGCATACAAATAAATAAAAAAAATCGTAAAAGAGTAACAGTTTTATTTAAAAAAAAAAGTGTACATAACTAAATATTTCCTACTATTCATTAAGATTTACATTTATTTTAAGTAACTACATCATTTTTAAGTATGAATAAACTTATTTAGAATTATGGTAACAATAAATGACCAAGTGGTGTTCAAAATTTTCTAACAAAAACTTGTGGCTTCTGTCTGAGTACATATATTTATATATGGAAAAACTTCGTTCAACATCAACTGATGTAACGGGAGCATTTTTCAAACTAACCAAAACATTTGGTTCTAAATTAATTGTTTCCGAAATATTTCCAGCTAGAACACTGACTACTTCAGAAAGAATATGGTAACCTTTATTTTTTTCCATAGTAGCTTCAAATTTTTTTAAAATATCTTTTCCAATATTACCTCTAACGTTCCGACAACATGACGCAAATTCTTTTATTAATGCTGTACTTTCGAACAATGACAGTTTTGGTGATTCTAACTGAAAACTAAAATTTGATTTTATAAACGAAAGTTCTTGTTGAAGCAAGTTACTCTGAAAAGTTTGTTTAGAATCCAAAAAAAATTGGGAACTTTCATCTGTTAACGTATCAATTATGTTCTTTATTTTAACAAAATGATCTGCATAAAAATTAGCTGCTTCTAACCATGTTCCCCATCGCGTTAAAATAGGTTGTGGTGGAAGAGGAATGTTAGGTAGCATTTCTTTATAAAGTTGAATTTTTATAGGAGATTTAAGAAATACTTTTTTGACACTGGATATCATGGTATTTACAAGAGGAAACTTTTTTCGTATTTCCTCTGCAACTCTGTTTAATCCATGCGCTACACAAGTAACATGTATTAAATCTGGGAAAAATATTTTTAAATTTTGTCCTGCTTTCACCATATAAGGAGCAGCATCCGATAAAATAAGTAATTTATTAGAAGGAATAGTTGTCGAAAGAAAAAAAGTTGCTAATGTTTCTTGTATAAAACGCAAAATTGTTAAAGCATTTGTTTTCTCAAGTTGCTGGCATGAAATAAGATGAGATTTTGGTAAGGTATCTTCTTTAAGAACACCAATCAATAAATGAGCAATATACTTTCTGAGGAATCAGTGGTTTCGTCTACAGATATGTAAAAATAATTATCTGCAATTTCTTCCTTAATATTAATTAACACCGACGAGTATAGCCCGTTCACATTATTTCTTCTTAGACACCGATCACTTGGAACATTAAGTTTGCAATATTTTTTTAGAAACGAACTAAAATTTACATTTGCTAATTTTGAAAGCGGTATGTTTGCAGACACTAATGCGCGACACAAGTCTTCATTAAAAGTTTCTTGCTCATCTAATTTTTTTGAAGTAGATTGGAAACATTTAGCCATTGAAGTTTGATGTTTTCCTCCTATTTTTCCTTTTTTTGCAATGTGTGAAGCAGTTCTCACATGTTGGTCTATCTGAAATTTCTTCTCACATGCTATCTATAAATAAAAATAAAAACCTTTATTTTAACCCAACCTTTAAAATATAAAAATATACAAGGTGTTTTTGGTTAATCAAATAACTGGTTTGGAAAAAAAAAACACTCGCTAAGTGTTTTAAATGCAGTTTTAATCCACAAATTATTTTTGTTTCTAACCATTAGTACATCATATAACTTATTTTAAAATTCAACAAAAGTTTTTTTTTTGTTAATTCAATTACAATAAAAATAATTGTGTTTTAGAATAGCTGACTTCATAAAAAAAGTAAAGATGAAAAATTTTTCTAAATACACACCATTGTATTGTACCATGGACAATTTTTTCTAACTAAAGGAAGCTATTTTTCATTTAAAAACAACCTACGAGTACTAAATTTCAAGTAAATACGTTTATTGGTTTTAAAGTTATTGTTGTTATTAACTAAAAGAATTTAATTTTTTTTAATTTTAACACCCTGTATCTCGAAAAGTAAATAAGTTTGACCCCTCATTAACTATATCGTTTTGTTCAATTTTTCGAGAAGTATATACAGTCAAACGTTGTAAGTGTCATTTGGAAACACCCTGTATGTATGAAATATTAGATATTTAATAGAAAATATTAGATACTTACAATTTTGCCACAGACTGAACAGTAGATTTTTCCCATATCCATAGACAGCTCTTTATAAGGTTTATCCAAGTTGAAGCACTGGTTGTTTTAGGCATTATAAAATCACAATCTTCCTTTTTGTTACGCACAACGAGTGTTTACGCTTTGAATATCAAAACAAAAATGATTTACAAATCTGAGCATCAAATTAGAAATGTTTAGGTACCTAATTCAATAAACTGGGAGATTTTGGAAAATCCCTAAATTAGGAACAAAACTATTAGCCGTTTACCTGCTGTTAAGATACAATAAATTGTAGATAGATTTGGGGATTAGATCATAAAATGCAAATGAGCGAACCCTTAGCGATTATCCAACTGAATGCCTCAGTGACCGAGACTTTCTAAGAATGTTGAGGGCTACTTAAATTGATCTTCTAAGAAATTGTAAATGTTTTGTACCTGTAGAGATTACGTACTTAGATCATTTCTTGATTAAAATGACTACAAAATTTTATACAAGAATTGAAATAAATTGGTATGTTTAAAAATTTTCAAATACAGTATAAAAATCTGAACTTTTCTGCACTTTATGCAAACTTTTATACAAATATGCCAAAATATATGAAATATTTGCACAAAATATGCACAATATGCAAAATATGCAATATGCATATTTGCCGAAGTCTATTTATCATATACTTCTTCTTCAAGTGCCATCTCCGCGGCGGAGGTTAGCAATCATCATAACTATTCGGACTTTTGAGACGGCTGCTTTGAAAAGTTCATTTGATATACATTCATACCATTCCTTCAGATTGCGCAGCCATGACATTCTACGTCTCCCTATGTTTCTCTTTTCTTGAATCTTTCCCTACATAATCTGTTGGAGCAGGGTATATTTCTCTCCACGTGTAATATGTCCGAGATATTCTAATTATCGTATACAATCTTGTGGAAATATGTGAATTTTCGTTATTAGTAAAATGCAAATTATTCATAAAAAGTTCAAATCTGTTTCTTGACATGACTGGTTTTATTTCATTAAAATATAGCACATTAGAAGACCAATGAGAGGATAGTTTTGGCATTTGAATAAGCCCAATCTAAATTTGTATCCCAAAAATATTTTTATTTCATCTATATTCGTATCTTTCCACTTTCTTATTCGAGCATTAGGTAAAAGCGTTTTCTCAGTCTTTTGGGTGGCAATATCAGAGTTTATTTTTAAATTACTAGCAAGAAGCAAAATGATTTCAAATTGTTACATGTGACTTCACTCCACTTGCTAGAACTCGTATCTCGAACAAGTATCTGGTCTGACGAAGAATCGCTGCTTCATTGTAATTTCTTTATAACACCCTCAATGATTTTATCAACGTAAGAAGAAAGACTTGTACTTGGACCTAACTCGTCAACTTACCTGCTGCTTTCATTTACCAACCGCTGTTGGTCAGCTACTTTCGAAGCCAAACAAATGTCTTTTTTTGTACGAGGTACTTTTTTTTCTTCCTTACAGGCCAGCAAGGTTAAGAAGAAAATGTATCACTATCACTATTTATATAACTTTCCGACGAATATCCAAATGTTTCTTCATCTGACAAAATTTCGTTCATCATTTTTTCAAGTTGAATTTGTTTTTTTTTTCGTATTTGCTCATTTTAGATGTACAATTTATTGTACTTATTTATAAAACGACGCGAAATAGACTTAATGCTTGTAATATAAAGCTATAATAATCGACTATGACCAACAAGTTATTTCTGTCGGCGTGAATCACAGGTGGGTCGCGCGGCCTCGAAGAGAGATTTGGTACTGGGGGGCCGCGTGGTGCATACTTGCTTCGCGGTTCAAAGTACGATTTGGAAAAAAATATTGATGCAACATCATGTTTATATATGGAATATTCATGACATATAAATATGTTTTGAGTAACAAATATCCTCGGCCCCGAAAATCATTTATATTGTATACATTGCGGCGTTCAACGTGTTAATATGCCTTTTATAAAAGAAAATTATTTTAAGAAAAATTTATTGTAAACTTTTTCTATTGTTATATAATATCTTATTCTTTCCAGGTCGATCATTTCACGAACAAGACGAAAAAACCCGCTCAAAACGTTCCGTTGACTCCTCGTCCCAGACAGGCCAAGAAAAGCATCCAAAACGTAAAGATATATTTCTAAGATTTGGCAAAAGTCCCTCTTTTATGCGATATGGACGCAGAGACGATTCTCTTCCTGACTCATCCGCTAACTTCGACTACCAAGCTGAAGAAAACCATCCGCTTGCTTTGCTCCTAGCTAAGCTCTTGGCCAGGAGGGAGGGATCCAAACCATGCGACGTAGACGCATAACCGAGTCACAAGGCTGAAGACGCTCTTGCAAAAGGGGCCTAAACCTGTTCGAAAGTTTCTAAGAATGTTTTGGCACAACTTTAATTAACTAATGATGTTACATTTATTGTTTATTCTATATGTCACTTCTTCGTTTTGTAGAAGCTCCAATCTATCCAAAAAGTCAATGAAACAATCATTCATGTTAATAAAAAAAAATAGAAAGTTTAAAATTATAACAACTATATGCTCAGATTAAAATAAATATGTTCAGCTCAAAATATTTTTGTTTATTTATTTTTTAACAGAAATTGTTTCCAACCAAGAAGTTCCAAGCTTAAAATCCGAAAAAGATATCGATAAATTACACAATGTTTAAATAAATCTTTAATAAACTATCTAAAAATAATCAAGAGATATGGTTTTTATTATAATTTTTTTATTGCCTTCATTATTTAATTTTTTTTTCAGATTACCACTTATTACTTTGATTTCTGATATGCAATTTGCTTTTCACATTAAATGATGTTTATTAAACTTCAATATAGACAGCCATAGCTCAGATACTGGCACTTTAAACCAGAGCTAACGAGCTTGAATCTCGGCACAAACAATGATATTTTCTTCCCTAAAAATTATAGGGGCCGTTCATCGTGCTTTGGAGGGCACATGATTTCGTCGATCCTCCTGTGCTAGTGTGTCTCGATATCGATACTAACGACTTAAAACAGGGTTAAAAATGCAATTGGATGTAGAACTTGTCAGAAAAGATCTCCCGGAAAAAATGACACCCATTAGGTGTATCAAGTTTCAATACGGTAAATTTGATGAGTCGGCTGGATGTGGGCTGGTATTAAAACTTCTAATCGTGTGGATTATTTAATTGTTGCCGCAGAATTACTTCAAACGCATGCAGTATACAGTTCAAAGAGTCTGTGGCTTTGAAATGAAAGTCACAAGTTAAATTGACGAGTCTGCTGATGGATGAATACGACTAGTAAGGCCACGGGATAGTAAAGTAGCATTAAGCTTTAAAGTTTATGTTTGATTATAATATAGCAAACCTTTGGTAAATGTATAAATATTCATTTATTTTATATATTATTTCTGCTTGGACGAAAACTTTTTTAAATAAAAGTATTATATTAGGTTATTATATTTAACTAAAGAATCAATTGTTTCTACAATGACTTTTTGTATATTTATGAGCAAATCTTTGTATGTTTATTCTAATATTATATAGGTAAGACCTATACTTAAGAGTTTATAAAAAAACTATTTAAAGTTATATTTTAACTATAGGACAATTCAATTTTTTTTAAATATAATGAACTATTTTACTGAGATATGGTTTGAACGGATTTATTGGATTTGATGTCCTGAGGACATTAAAAGCTGATATTTTTTATTGATTTAATTTTTTTCCTATTTTATTACTTTTAACCTGTTGGTATGTTATTTATTCCACCCATGTTTTTATTACTGAAGTTTAAATTTATTCTGAACTTTTTTTGTGTTAATTTGTGCCAATCTTAAAGAGTCATTGGCGTAGTACAATTTAAAGTTATACAATTTATTTACTACATTTATGGAATATGAGTATGATGACAAATTATTCATATCAGTTCCGTCACATAATATTGATTGAAAGGTATCTTATCATTTATATTGAAGTCTGTCAATGCAATATAAAGGACACTCCAGTAAAATATGGCGAACACTGAGTACAATATCACATACGCAGCATTGTGGTTTTAATTTACTCTTCAGCAGAATAGATGTTTATGGGTGATGGCTGTGTGGCCTATTATAAGACGAGATAGGATGTTTTGAGGTAAACGCTTATTTGGAGCTGATTTTCTAGATAATATCGAATGTTTTACTTCTCGTAGTTTAGATGTTGACCAAATCCACTTAGTCTACCAAGCATTGATTACTTAGTTATTGATTATAAGTTTTACACCTAGATGTGGAATGCTTCTGATTTCTACAGTTTCCGGACTTCTTCATTACCAGAAATTCCAATATGTGAAGGCATCCATACAAAGTTGACATTTATGTTCATAATTTGCAGTTGGTTTAATGCTGATTTAATAAGTGGCAAACTTAAATAGCTAGGATATAAGTTACAAGGCAGTTACAAGAACTTAGGAAATCCGTAGTAGTAGTAGTAGTAAGCTATATTAATATTTTGGTTTTATTAAACATAAATGTATGTTTTAAGTTTTAAAGGACATTTTGAGATACTTATCTGCTTTTCATGTATGGAGAGTTTGATATTGATAGTTGGGATGAAAACAGTCTTAGGAGATACAGTATTGACAATAGAGATCTGAAAATTTTATTTCAAGTTCAGTGACGTACCTTCTGACCCTTTTATATAAACAAGGCTTTGATAGAAGTCAAGTCTAGCGGGTGTGATAAAAATATTTCTAAAACGGTCTGAATTAAACATAGGGGATAACAGTATTCATAAGATTTGCCCGTTTTAATGCCGCATATGTTAGCAAAAATTATTCTTTTTTTAATTCAAAGGGGACTTTTCCAGCTTCACCTTGTAAACTTTCAGTAGGGATAATAAAAAAGGCACCCGGTTTTGCTGAATCATAAGTAATACAAGCGTAATTGAGTTCAGACCTGCTCAATGACTTGTACATAAAAGTGAGAATTTTACTGTCTATTCCCCACGTGTTGTGCACAATAGTTTCTATAATGTTAACTACAGAATTTCTTAAAACTTTGTTTCTTCCTTGCGTATATCTAGCATCTATTTTTTATTCTGTTTTTTCGAGATTTTTTGTTATTTCGTCCCCAATTCGTCTACATGCAATAAACACTGGTGTTATTAGTTCAGTGTTCAGTCCTCCGAAATTTTTTCGCCATTGTATATGTTTAAAAAAGTGGAACTAGATTATCTGGAAATTGTTTTTTTTTTTTTATTTATATAGCATTATTACTATATCGGAGTGTACATTCTAAAGAACTACTGCAATGTTGTTTAGTGCTGCAATGGCATCGTCTCTCTCTGCTTTAATAATGGAAGGTTTTGTTTCTCCTTCTCCATATATTGGATTATCATGTGTCTAATACAGACATTTTTTCTGTTATAGGTTTTCTATGTTTCTAAGCTCCTTAATGAATTTTAGATAAGATTTCCATTGCTACCTTTTATGCTGTTGGGTGATTTGTTGAATTATTCTTGCTTGTTAAAGGATAGTCTTTCTTTAATCATCATTATCATCAACCTTTACGCGTCCACTACTGGACATAGGTCTTACTCAGCTCTTTTCTTCTGTCTTCACCTTGCGCAGCTTGCATCTTGTTACTGCTAACATGCTTCAGGTCGTCAGTACATTTAGTTTTTTGAGCATTCTCTGCTCAGGTTCTTTAATACCGAACTTGAAATAGCATTAAACCAACTTTCTGCCATCTTTTTCTCAAAAGATAACATTACTTGTTTACATATCAATGCGATAAGTTTGAAATTATTATCTTAAGAGCTTATCAACGGATTAGTTTTTAATACTTTTATTATTATAGGAATTTCTGATAAATTTCTTTTATGTCTTTACTTATAGCGACTTTCGTTCCCATGCATTTCTTATGTACATGTCATGATAGGTGTTTCAAGTGTATTTTTATTGTCACTTTCTATTTAGTTTTGTTTTCCTTTATCCAAGCCTTTTTCACAAAGTTAGAATTGACAATGTTTAAACGTATTAAGCATTTTCCTAGCCAACGCTGGGCAGTTGCATAAAACGTGCTCCGCCTTCCCATCACCAGCTAAACAGAATCTGAAATTCGCACTTTCTGTCAGTCGGCTTTTTTTTAAGTGCTTTTGAGGCAACAATGTCCCGTTAGGAGACCTACGTAAATTTGCAGATCATTAATATTTATATCTAGTAGATCTTTGAATCTATTTTTCGAATGTTCATGTATAAAAGCCTTCGAATATTTGAGACCCATTTGTTTATACCAGTAATTACGTTTCATACGTTTTACAAAGGCCGATGTTGTTCTTTTGGCTGTACTTCTTGCTATGGCATTGACAGGTTTTGGGTTCTGACAGTTTCAAACTAACTCGGAATTAAGTCAATTCAATTTTAGTGCATAAGTGCCGACTGTCCATCGGATATAAGTGTTATAGATCTGTTTATGCAACTTCTTTTTATTAGTTTCTACAGGAATATTTCTATAGCCTACATTTTAGCTTGAAAGATAGTAGAGTGATTACCTAGGTATTCATTAACACTTAGCCTTGATTTCAATCCGTATACTTCAGATCTGCTTCTTTCATCGGTTTTAGAGCCGTCAGTATACCAGCATTGATCTGCCATTGATCTAATCTCTATCTAACCTAACCTAACCAAACCTAACCTAACAATTCTCAATTGCTCTTACTTATCTCTTGCTCTTACTTGACGATAATACAGTGGTTTTTTATAAAAAATTTTAATTCTTTTTATAACAAAATTTTTTCCTATTCTTTTTTTGGTTTTATGAATTCTTTAAATTTCTGCGCTATATAATTATTGGGTTTTTCATGCAATGTTTAGACTCTTTTTAAAGAGTTGGTTCCTTGAGTCGTCTAATTTTTCACTTCTTTATGTCGGCCCTTTTCAAAATTTTGCTGCACATTTGTTTATCATCTCATTGTCGAACTGTTTTTAGCAAAATAATATGTCTATATCCATGTGTATTTCAAACTAAGTTAACCTTGCCTTACTCCTTTATCACCGTACTCTGGAATTTACTTTTTATAGAATAGTATACTAAATCCTCTTTTATTTACTACTTTTAATGTAATAAACGGCAATTTTAGTTTAAAGTACATCAATTTTGATGTTTAGATTTCCACTTCCGTTTCTACGATTTAAGAACTTGAACCTCCATTTATTTTTTCTGATTTCCAATCAACAATTTTCGACGTCGTAATCAAAAAGTCAAAATGGAGGTATTTTAAATTAAAACTGGAGTTACTTCTCATTAAATATAGTAAATAATTCTTGTTTCGTCTCCTTCTACTTCTAAATCTGCTTTTCCCTTTTAGCGGTCGCTGTTCGTTACTTTACTTCAGCACTCATTTCTGTCCGTCGTATGTTCTTCACCTAAATACTTTTCTGCCCTGTGTCTCCGTCTTCTGCCACTCAGTCCTTCCATCTTTACTTCGGTTTTCTTTGCGTTTCTTCTCATCAAATTTTAACAACTCCATTTTTTGTCCCAAATAATTTCTACATTCTACATTCTACGATCACCCTGGTCTTTCCCCAATCACGTCGTTTCTGACCCTGTCCCTTCTAGTCTTACCCAACATTCACCGTAACATTTTCATTTCAGCTACCTTCAACATCTTTGCCTGCATCTTCTTTACAGGCCACACTTCATCGCCGTACACCAACGCAGGCTTTACCACACTCTTGTATATCTTACCTGTCAACACTTCTTTAACTTTTATATCATATATCCCGCTCAATCATTTTCAGTTATACCGACCAGCTCGTAATCGATGGGCAATTTCTCAATCTAAAGTCCCATTTTCCGTTATGTAGAAGCCATTTAAGACCTGCTAATATCAGGTCCTCTCTGTTCAATATAAGGTCCAGATTTAAATTCAGAATCTCTAGAGATTCCCGCATTTTTTCTTTCTTACAATATGTTGGCTACCATTTTCGCTATCGGGACTTTATTAACAGCAGCTCTAAATAATGTTGTAGTTGATTTTCCATAACATTGCCTTAGATTTTTCAGCCATGATGTTCTTCTTCTATCAGGACCATGATTACCTTGGATCTTTCCCTGAATGATCAGATGTAAAAGATCATATTTTTCAGGGTGTCTCATAATGTGACCGAAGTATTCCAGCTTGCGTTTCTTTATTATATTGACCAGTTGTGTTGTTTGGTTCAGCCGTCTAAGGACCTCCTCATTTCTAAGTCTGTCGACCCAGCTTATTTTCAGTAGTCGTCTGTATACCCACATCTTAAAGGCTGTCAAGCGTTTAAGCATAGCCTCAGTTAGAGTCCATAGATCTTGTGGTGAATTTTTTATTTGATATCAATCCTAAAGTACAAAAACATATTCTATCGTTTACAAATACTGTCATTTGTCCTTATTGTTTATTCTGGCGTTTCCGTCCAAAAATTTATATCTCCAAAATATATTTGGACGTCTATAAATATTTGTATATTGCTTGATAGTTACTAATTGATCTACTTCTAATTCATGTTGTAATGCACTTTGTTTTAGAGGCGGAAATCATACTGTTATAAATTTGAACGTTTCATAAAATCTATTATAATATCTCTTTCTCTATAGTCTATTTTTGGTATGTAGTTACACTTTATAGTCTTTAACTGAATATGTTGAGGAGTAGAGAAGTGTTTACGTCAAAATGGTCATTCAGAATAATGTCTGTATTTATTATTTTCCATAGATTCTAGTAAAGGTAGCATAAGGCCTTTATTTTGAAAGGGAAGAATTTCAAAATCCTTCTTAAATTCATTCATAAGGTAAATGCAAATGGCAATAAACAATGGGTATAACGAAGCAACAGTTAATAAAATTATAAATAAAAAACTACATAAGAAATCCCTGAAATAGTATTTTCACTACCAGAAAAAAACCCAGTACCTTTTGCTCGATTACATATACATGCAAAATGTCAATAAAAATGGCCAAACTCATAAAAAAGAAAGGAATAACGCTTTTAGAACAAACAACAACTAAAGCAAATATATTAAAAACAAAAAGAGCCAAAATGAAAAGTACTTACAAAGTGTTTATACATACAGAAATGTGGCGACTCTTCAAAAACTTACATCGGCCAAACTGGTACAATTTTTAACAAACGTATAGTAGAACATAAAAAGGCTTTCAATAATAGAAAAATAGATTCTACATATACACTGCACCTTCTAGGTCATAATCATTCATTTAATGACAAGTTTAAAATTCTTCACATCCAAAATACAGGCCTTAAAAATAGATCACTTAAGAAAGGCACTCTGCCGAAACAGCTGTAGTGATAAGATATTATATTAAATTCTGTGGAAGTTTTGAAAACAACATTTTTAGTGTGTTATTGTTATATAAAATGAGTTTCCATTAAGTAACGGTCGAATCCATCATCATTTGTTATTTAACATAGATTGCATATCGTTGTCCACTACTAGCACTGCGTCGTATGAATAACTTAAAATGTTGATCTCATTTTCTTTTATTGTATATACTTTCAATATACAAAATTTTCTTAATATTGTGTCCATGGCTCATCGATAAGTCCCATTCTCAGCCAGCAGTTGAGTTAGTTTATATTTTACCTACGCAGAGATTTGTTTTGCTCTGTACATACATATATTTTATATAGTCCTTATAAGTTTGTGCAGTATTTATCTATAATATATCATTTGTATGGCATCTCTTAATTTGATATAATTAATTTTTAGTTATTCGTCTGAGGACAAAGACGGCATCCGTACAGGACGTACCTTAATAAACTCGTGTTGTTCATCTTCTAGAGAAATGATAATATTAATTTTAATATAATTTTAAAATAATAGTAGTATCATTCGTCATTAGTTTGGAATATTATAGTTAAAGAAAATCTTCTGTAGTATTGTCAAGGCACTAAAATGTCTGGCTTAATTCGTTTAAAATTTCGCCTTGGAAGAGACTTTCCCTATTATGTACTTACCTTCAGTTAGACTTGTTTTAAGGCCTACATTTTAATTTCAATATTTTTATTAAATATTGTTTCTCATGTGTCTCATATGTTTTTCGTGCATATAATGTATATTAGTCAGTTCGTTTTGGTTGACTGAATCCAGAATGTTTATTAAATTACACTTTGTCAATATATTTAAAAAATAAAAATGAATTGTCCTAGCATATTACTCAGGATTGTGTAGATCTTTGTGATATACCGTTTCTCGACTCTGTAACTTTTTGTGATATTTTATGTTTGGTTTAGGTCTAATTATGTATATGTCTCCTCTATACCTAGATCCATTCAGTTGTGGCTGGACAATTGATATATGTCAAAGTTATTATATAAATGTAATATTTTATGAACTGCATTTTATTCGTTGTAAATATTCAACCCCTTCTAAAAAATAAATCAAAGGCATTATATTTACAATTTAAGGCTTTCAAATTTCTTCACTTACTTCTTAAACCCTTATAAATAGAAGAGTTGAAAAATAAACCAAATATAACTATTTGAGAACTTTAAGGTACCAAAAGAAGTTGCCAAGCTTCACTGAAACTAAACAGCTATTATTAGTAGAAACAACAGAGAAACAAAGCCAATTAATATCGAACGAGGTGTAAGATAGAATTATTCACTCTCTTCCACCGTCCTTAACGTATATTTTGAAAATATATTTTGGTATCAAACAGGAATTATCATACAAGTAGGAATAATTAACAATATACGACAATACTGTTATTCTTTCAACTAATCAACGTAGTTGACATAGTATACAGAAAATTAAACAGGTAAGAAACACATTTCAAAAATACAAGCCTTTTTTTTTTCAATAACTAACTAAATTTTAAAACACATGAAAAGTTGGCAAGATGTATGGTCTGTACTTTTATATGAATGTAGAACTTGGAGTTTGTATATCAATACCATGAATAGATTAGAGACATGAAATGTGGTTATATTGAAGAATATTTAAGCTTTGGTTGACTGGAATGCGGTACCGGTACATTGCGATCGTAATAATGCGATGAAAACCGTTAAAGTGGTGAAATATTCAGGGTTCTTTATTGCAGCAAAGATATATATACTCTCAGTAAGCGCCATTTCCGTTACCGTTTTGAGCTGAAAATTAGTGATTATGGACGATCTCGATGTTGCTCTTTTAGTAGTGCTAGATCATGAGGAATTAGGGCAAGAGATTATTAGAAGACGTAAATCTAACCTTTTTAGATGTAGAACTGTAGAGGGTTCATGCCAAACTTTAATTTGTTGCCATCCACATACTAACGAAAAATAATTCAGAAAATATTTTCATTTGACGATGGTAGTATTTGTTCGTTGTTCAATACCATCAAACCGTGTTTCAAATCTATAGACTCCTGAGCAGAATTTATGCCTGCTCTTAAGGTATATATTTCGATTATTACTCACTACATCAAACCCAAAAGTATTACATGTCATGCCTTTATTTAAACAAACTTTGTATTTGATAAAAAATTAAATTAAATCGATTATTGTCGAAAGGAGACAAGCGACATTTTACAAGTTTTGAGAAAAATGCAAGAAACAAGTCTACGCTAGACTAACTTATTTCCGTTTATTTTGTAGTTGGCCAGTTAACAATATCGTTATAAAATGATTGGTGGTTTTCTGATATATATTTTAACACCCATTTAATATGATCTATTTTGGTTTCTCTAATCAGAATATTGCTCTTATATGCCTTATTCGACGGCCATCTTACGATGCCAGCATTAAGCATTTTAAGGTAAAAAGTGTTAACGTTAAAAGGGCCATTAATAAAGGGGGAAGTACTAAGATAGACAGGTTTAAAAGCATCCTACTTACAGTGGTGAAACTGTGAAACCGAAAAATTTGTTTCTAGAGAAACGACATTCCTTTTATAAAAGTTGATATACCAATTCTTAGAATCCAAAATGTCAGAATTTTTTACTTCCTTTACAGTAAATTTTCTACTCACACTTAAGGTAATTATTAATTCGGTATACTTTTGTACAGAAAAAATTCTGTCGAAGAGCTTCAAAAGTTTTTTGACAGTACCCCAAAATCCTTTGTAATTAACATATGAAATGCCTTTTATTCTGCTCTTCTTTATAATATTTTTCTTATATTCGTCATATCTCACACCTCTCTTTCTCTGTTTACCTTTGGTTTGTTCACTGTTCACGTTTTCCACGTTTTCACGTTCATGTTTTTCCATTTTTGTTTTGCACATTAAATACTTTTTCATTTTTGTACAATAAAATGTATTGTAGTTAACCATCCACTGTCTAATATATTGTTTAGTCTTTTCTTACATTCATACTTTATGTCAACTTCAATTGCTCTCAAACTAACATCCTAATTATTATAGACATGTTTGAGTGTGAGATTTGGATTATTCAATCTACATAAAAAATATACTATATAATTTTATATTTCATCAGTTGATTTCCTATAGTGGTGTCAGTTGGACCTTTGGTCAATACTTAGTTTCATACAATTTTGAAAGGTGCAGATCACATAACTTCCCTTTACAAGCTGTCATTTGTCACATGTCATCTCAATATTTCCGCCAGACCGGGAGCCCATTCTGTCTCCGGCTTCTATATAACATGTAGCTTCTCCTTCTTAAAAATTTTAAAGTGTTTGTTTGTCTTTGTGTATTGTATTGTTATGTCCAAATTTACATGTATGACATTCTACTCATGTCGGATAGGCCACAACTGACGAACTAAGTCTATAAACGTTTATCACATAAAAACTTTTTTCAACCATAAACTTGGAGTTTTTTATCCAAGTGAATTAATTTTCCTTTTTATAAAAAAAAAACGTTTCTTGGCTTATTTCAGATGCCCCTGAAGATGATCTATTGATCGGAAGTACTTGGGCAAGATTTAATTAATTACTGTGTTCGATAGTTGCCTTGTATACCATCAAAGTTTAAATATATTTAAAACTATAAAAACTCAGATATCATCTTACTGTATAAAGATATTTATTTTATTCTATAGCACATAGAGCACAAACAATTATATACAATAAAAACAAATATACATAGAGTCAGACATATATAACACGAGTAAGAAGTCTATAAAATACTAATAATATCTAAAAACATGTTTCTTAAATTAGACTCTATTGGTAAACAAGTTTTTAACAAATATTTTGTACTTTTTATTTAAACTTATAGATATAACATAATAACTTGTCTGGTGGGATATTTTAATGATTTTTCCAGTAACAAAAAATAAATCAATGGGAAGGTTAGAGTGTTAAACTCAAATTTTAACAATAAGAAAAAATCAACAACAGGCTTGTCATAAATGTTTAGTTATTATATGCAGAACTAATAGAAATTATACAAAACAAGGTTTAGAGATTCACAAAATCTAAAAATATTTTCGATTTTATATCGGACTTATTAAGTAACTTAAAAGAAAAGTATATCAATGAAAGTACAAGGAAATACAGTAACTATGTTATAAAGCTGACACAGTGGCAATAGGCGATGATGATATATAAACAATTGTATATCAAAATTAACGCCAAGGCTAAGAAATTCAATACGAAATATCACCACAAAAACAATAATAATCTTTCAAAGGAATAAGAGGCACCGTATAATTATACTATAGAACAGCACATAACACATAACAGATTACCAAGAGAAAAGAGAAGAAAACACAGTTGTCCAGAACTGAACTTGTGTACTAAGGGAAGTAGAATAGAATAGATTAGAGAGAATAATAAAATGAGACTTCTCGTGTGGTTACAAACTAAAGAGAGAGAATTTACTTTAAATCCAAAAATTACATGCCCAGTTCTATTTACGGAAAAATTTAAGTAAAATTTTGAAATAATATTTAGTCAAACAGGGGCATTAAAACGTCAAATGAAAAGGTCAATAATGACCTGCTTTCTAATAATAATGTTTATATTTTTTTATTTGAATAAAATATATTAAAATATCCACCAACAGAAATATACTTGGTAACTTATAGTTGATCTTACGACTGGAAGGCCATATATCTATAGATAATATCGATGTAAATATAATTATAATAGAAACACAAATATGAATCGTGATGGTGAGAAATTCTCCTAAAATGTGCTACGTAATATGTTAATGTGTGTCATTCAAAAATATAATATATTCGTTGATCTTAAAGTCTCTTTGATAATAAGTACAGTTTACGGGAACTTTAGGTGGATATGGTTCACATTTCCATTTTAAGGAGACGTCTGTTTGGCACCTGTTGGAGTTTATTCTATTGATTTGAACAGGTAGCATGAGAATATCATCCCAAGGATCTGAAAAAGAAATTATATATAAATTAAATAAGGCATAACACATCAAATTTATGTTATATAAATTTATTTTCTAAACAAACGTTTTAAATATGCGAAATTTATTAATGGTATTGATTTCTCTTTTCTCTCTGAAAATTTCTTTAACCCAGGAGGACACGTGCCTTAGTTCTACCAGGTTTTTCCAAAAATCATCTGGTGGAATTTTTAGAAGACATATTTATTTGCAATCCTATGCTTTATTTTAAGTTAAGAACATGTTTGATTATGCAGTTCAGTGGATCCAAAACTCAGGCACGTATTATTATTATAGTAAAAGCCACAATTAGCGATGCCGCTTATGTCGGCACAGTGGTAGGTGTGTGGTAGTTTGGCGATATATTGAAAAATCAGGACCTTACAAGCTTAGTTTCAAAAAATTGTACCCATTAATTTAACTAAGTTAAATAAGAGAATAAACAAAAAAACAACAAATGAATTCTATAAAATATGCATAAATACATAAAATATTTAATACTCGTAAATACCTATATGCATATATACAAAAAATGCAAGTAGTTTACACTATACGTCGAGATAAATATATAATACATAAAATATACAAAAAGATTATAACTAAAATGTACTGTACGTACAGTACGAAAAAACAAAGGAGCATAAAATCTGAGATATTTCTCGGTAATTAATACTAATTGCAATCCATGTATGAATCCACCCTCACCCTATGGATCATCTCCTATACTAATTATCACTGGTTTAAGATCTTCCTGCAAATTGTCCACCGCAAACATATTTTCATCTAAAGAAAGTAGATCGGATTAAACATAATTATGTGAACCACGTTTTCACATAATTATGCAACTGCTCTTTAGATACGCGTCGGTAACCTTCTTCTATCACAGTTCTACTCTTTTTTTCTTTAAAATTGATGTTGTTTAAACCACACTGACTTCAAACTATCTCAATCGGGTTCAGCTCGCAATGGTAAGGCGGCAGTCTCAAAATCTTAACGCTATAACATGGCATTATATGATGATTTTGATGCCTCTTATGTAGATAGAACCATTAGAAAGATATCTACTGGAATTTCAGAACATTTTTTGAAAAGAACAAACTCTTTAAATTTTGGTAACACTTATTATCCAGTAAACACAATTATAACATCAATACTCGTTCATCTATTTTACATGATATTAGTAGAAAGAAAAACTAATTGGAGTTAGATTTATTAAAAGATTTGGAGATTACAAGAGAATCAAATGAAAAATCTCACTGTCTTATTCTTCTTCTTCTTAACGTGTCCTATCAGGTCCCCTTGACGTTGGCGATTAACATGGCGAAACTGTCTGTGTCTCGAGCTATTCTAAAGAGTTGTTCAGCTTTCTTTATTCCTGTCCATTCTCTGATATTCTTCAACCAAGAGGCATGCTTTCTACCAATTCCTACTGTCCCACTGTCTTATTACTCAATTAATTTAAATTGTACTAAATTTAAACATATTTTTATAACCTTTATTGCAGCTTCACCTCGTGGGGGACCAGCCCGGATGTATAGACTTCCTGCACTGCGTATACCCATTAGGAATTTATTAATTTCATACTTTGATTAACATTACTATTTTATTCTTCAAAAATTTACAAAATTAGCTTGCTCAGGATCAACATTTATAGTTGGCGTTGATTACACTCTTCATATAAGTGCGTAATTTAGATATACCATCTCCACAGTTGTATATTTCAACATCTCCACTGTTGGTCAGTTAGTCTTAAGTAATGCTTTGACATTTTAATTTTATGGTTCTCCCATTGGCTGTGGGTTTAACTAAACTATTTGGATTATACCCCATTTATACACTCTGCTTTAAATTTTGATTTTTAATTTTTAGTATTTTAATTTCATTGTTCGATTTCTTCTTTTCTACAGTATTGATAGTGCTTGGTAGACCCTATTATTGTAATGAACCACATTTCCTGCATTCATACTCTACGTCAACTTCAGTTGCCCTCAAACTAACACCCTAATTAGTATAGACAGGTTTGAGTATGAGATCTGGATGATACAATCTACTTAAAATATTTTATATAACTTCATATTTCATCAGTTGATTTCCTATAGTAGTATCAGTTGGACCTATGGTCAACGCTCAGTTTGACCCATTGTAAAAGAAAACAAGGCTCAAAGAACCGATATAAAGCCTCGGAACCAGACGGAACCTAAGTTCTTTAGCTAAAAACCAAAAAGCGCACATTCTACAAAGCCCAATTTACTACTCGAATGCACTAAAACAATTCAGGGGCCTCATCATGTCCGCCTTTTAAGCCTATTAAAAACACCTTAACAAACGTATCCCTATCTCAAGGTCACTAAGATGTTCTTCCATTTTTCCAACACTATGTCCGACAGTCATCCAAGATTCATCCTAATAAACGACCGTGTATCATTGGGAACGAAAGTTTTTTATCTCACGCAAATACTGATGCCTTCATTTTATAATATCGGACCATTCCATCATGGTTGACGGTGATTAACTGGGCTGTAGAAGCTAGTTATGTTTGCAAGTTAAAGTTTTGGTCTATGGCCATGATTTTAGTTTAAGTAGTATTAATTTTTAAGGCTGCTCTGGTTACTTTGGTAGTAACAGTAGTCTTTTGTGCTATCTGTTATCACCACTGTGTCGCCAATATTTATCTTACATAAGATAAGGACTTAAGGTATGGATATAAGATATGAATATATAGCTTGTTTTTGTATGTTTTAGTGCTCTTAGATAAAGTATTCTATGAATAGAATGAGTATAGGACACATCCTTATCTAACTCCAAGGTTAATATTTTATGTTGTTAGACCGTTCTCCAGTCTTACTGACACTATTTGGTGCCTATACAGGTAGAACACAGTCTGTATGTCATTTTGTTTAGTGCTTTTACGCCATACGTTCGCATTAATAGTGTCTGTCATAGTATAAAGCTTTTACGTAATCTCTGAAGTAAACGTAGACCTGCTCATTTTGATCTTTTTATTTTTGTTAAAGAATCGAATACTGAACAACGCTTCTGTGGTTTAAATGCCGATTCTAAAACCAAATTGTTTTATTGTTATATGGGTGCAACACTTCCAAAATATTCTGCGATATATTATTTTTAGATATAGTATTACGGTAAGACTCAATCCAATTATTAGACCGAACTCGTTGATTTGCTGGCGTTAGACTTTTTTGGAATAAGTCATAATAAAATATGTCGGCAGTTCTCCTACTTGATGTATATAGTTGAAAAGCTCTAAAATTTTAGAGTACGAGTATATTTCATCTTGTTCTAATGCTTTGTCCTTTTTTGTTTTTTTTTGGGGGGGAGGGGCGTAACAATTTCAATAATGATTCGTTGCGTAGCCCAACATATACCGGGTGGTGAATCGTCAACCGGGCCATAGTAAACTCAATGGGAAATTTTAAATTGTTGAATTCCTGCTTCCCTAATTATTTTAGATCAAATGTCATAAACAACTATTTGTAGAGAACTACAATCTGAATTAAAGGCAAATGTTAAAACCTTTCTACGAATTAAAGGTACTTCAAAATTTTGCAAAAATATAATACATTTTTCAGGACACCCCTAAAAGTTAGGCCACACGTAGGGCAAGAATGTATATTATGACTTGTGTGATTTATTATATTGATGTCAGATATTCCACAATATTTGAATTGTCAATTTTTTTATTTTATGATTAAATTATAAACAATGAATTTTACTACACCTACTACTACTACTGAACAATAAATATTACTTTGTGAATAATAAATTAAATTGTTTACAAATCAATAAATATAATGAAATGTACTCAGTTGACGAAAAAAACGCATACTGTTGTATTCAGGCAATAGTGCGGACCTTCATTTTGTCTAAGGTGCGAGCACTACCAGATCTTTATTTAACGTAAGATATTTTAATACACTAAAATTTAATTCCAAGTTATAAAATAATTCAATAAATTCCAATACAGTATTACTGTGATACTTATTCCTAAAAATAAATTATGATAATTTCTAAACATAAAACTATAACAAATGTTGTAATAAAACATGAATAAAACCTTTTTATTATTGCCCGTTTCGTCTCATCTGAGTACATTTTTTAATCAACTTAATTTTTTTTAAACAGTAGATCACAAAAAAAAATGTTGGCCATTTATATCATAGATAAATATATTACACTTAATTTAAATATTGTCAAATATCCGAAACATCAGTATGAAAAAAGGCAACACGTAATACACATTTTTCACGGCGTCTGGCCTAACTTTTAGGGGTGGCCTGAAAAATGTATTATATTTTTGCAAAATTTTGGAATACGTTTAAATCTTATTTATATAACAATTTTAACATTTGTTTTCGATACATATTTGAGTCGTCTACAAATAGTTTGCTATGACTTTTGGTGTAAAATAATTAGGGAAGCAGGAATTCAGTAATTTAGAATTTCTCATTGAGTTTCCTATGACCCGTTCGACGATTCGCCACCCTGTATATTGTTAGAGGAAAATCAAAAAATGGTAGAAACTTAAACAATAAAGTGCAATTAATAATATTAAGTCTTACCATAAGGCATGCAACGACAACTCCAGCGGTGCCAATAACAACAGCATGTGCCTTGACATATTCTTTGGTAACATCAAGACAACCTCTTTCGTAAATAGTGAATTCATTGTTTCCAATGACACTATGACAAGGTACTCGATTACCATTACTTGTCGTTTTGCAACACGAGGTAGGAATATTATTTTGCCAATCCCTGTAGCCGTAGATTCCACAGCATTTTAATCTAGAATAAAAAAAAATAAATTTAGTTATATCATAAGATATTTTAGAGACACTTGAGATAGGCCAATTATTCTAAAATATTAAGAACAATTCTGGTTATACCGGAAGTTGACTGAAACTTCCTTATTTTTATTTTTACTGCTAAATATCCCCTCGTATCTTTTGAATGGTTATACTTAGTGAAATTTAGAGGGAAATAATCAACAGACATAGGCTCCTTAAATAGTCATAATGACGTAATAGTGAAAAATGACGTTACAGCGCCACTGTGACAAATAATTTTAAATAGGACCTTATGGCAAGTGATACCTCGTTTGAAAGCTATTGAAAATACCTATTCAATCATACTAATTTTATTTCAGTTTAAGCTCATTTTGATGAATAAATTAAGTAAATACTAAAATTGTAGTTTTGCATTTAATTAATAAATATTGAAACCTCCGTCTCTGGTTACTTGTTAAAAATTTGACGTTTTTAATTCTATCATTGGTTTTACGTCAACGTCAACTTTTTTGACAATTAACCAGAGGCGAACGTTACAATATTTATTAGTTATATGCGAAACTACAATTATTTTAATATATCTATTCAGTCATACTAATTTTGTTTGAATTTAAGATGATTTTGACAAATACAAAATAAATGCGCTAAAAATTCTAGTTTGGCATTTAATTAATAAAAATTATATCGCCCGCCTTTGGTTATTTATCAAAAAAGTTAACATTTATCAATTTTCTAGTTGTTTTTAGTTTGCAAAAGCATTTATAGCTCAATATTTAGTTTTTGTTTCTGTTTAGTTAATTCTTCAGTTATTTTTAGTTTGCAAACGCGTTTATACCTAGTTTCTGTTTCTACGTAGTTTAGACAATTCAAGTTTAGTCAAATTGTTCTTAGTTATTATTTAGTTCAATTATTGTTTATTGAAACGTTTACTTGTATTTTTTCAAAAGCAGAATGGCACGGACTGTAGCCGACAAAGTAACAGCTGTGTTAATAATTGGTGAATGTGAAATAATTTCGATACAGCATAACGTTTTTGATGATAGGTTTCCCGATCGCCCTACATCGAGTGCTTATTTGAGAAAGCTTTTTCGAAAGATTAAATAAACGGGTAGTGTTTAAGATGTCAAACGATCTAGTCGACCAACAATTAGTATAACAAAAAAAATTACATAACTTCAGAAATTAGTGAACCCTACTTTTTCTACAACCCAAATTGGATCTATCTCGGTCACCGGACCTTACACCTAAAGATTTTTTTCTGTGGGGATATTTGAAATCTAAAGTTCATGCTACAGCACCTGACATTAATAACGTTTTAAAAGAACTAATTGTTTGTTAAATAATGTAGAGCAATTTTCACTGGCACATTTGAACGAGTGGCAAGAGTTTAGAAATAGTATGCATTATTATGAGGAGCACATTTGGACACTGGAAGGGTTTTAAAATATTTATTAATTAAATGAGAAACTACAGTTTTAGTATTCATTTAATTATTTCATTAAAATGAGCTTAAACTTAAACAAAATTATTATGTGAGTGAATACGTAATACCTTTCAAACGAGGTATCACGTGCCATACGGTTCCATTTAAAATTATGTCAGAGTAGCGCTGTACCTTCTGCGCTGAACTCTTAAACTTTCTACTAAAATTACTGAATACGTATTTTCAATAACTTTCAAACGAGTTATCACTTGCCATAAGGTTCCATTTAAAATTATCTGTCACAGTAACGCTGTAAGTTCATCTGTTACTATTACGCCACCTGTTATGACTAGTTCAGAAGCCTACGTCTGTTTATTACCTCTCTTCAAATTTCACTATCATAACAATAATTAATCAAAAGACTGATATTTTTTGTACACACTTATGACAAGTCGAAAGAAAATGCAAAAAAGTATTTTTGAAGTGTGTATATTTTATTATATTATTTTAAAATATACACACTTCAAAAATACTTTTTTGCATTTTCTTTCGACATAACAATAATTGTTTAAAAGATACGGGGTGGAACGGACTTTTAAGAAGCACTACATATATATATATATATATATATATATATATATATATATATATATATATATAATATATATATATATATATATATATATATATATATATATATATATATGTATATATATATAATAATAATAATAATAATAATAACTTTTATTTCCATGAAATATACAATTAATAATATTACAATAAAATAATTAAATGACAATAAATTATGTACAGTTTAAATAATATGGGTCCTAGTACAGTCCCTTGTGGTATACCAAAATTTATGCTTTTGGCACTACTCAATTTCCCTTCTAGTCGCACTCTTTGATATCGATTTTTTAAGTAGCTTTCCATTAAGTTAAATGTGTTTCCTCTTATACCAATGTCTGCTAAGCTGTAAGTGACTAACCGTATCGAACACCTTTGCCAGGTCTAGGAATACACAAGCTGTTGGTGTACTGCTGTCAACTATGTTGTAAATTTTATTAGATAGGTACTATATTGCATTTTCCGCGGATACTCCCTCCCTAAAACCATATTGTTTGTTTGAAATTAACTTATATTTTTCTAAGTAATACTAGTTGATATTTTATAGCCTTTTCCAATGTCTTGCAAACTGAAGTGATTAGTGAGATTGGTCTGCAATTATTTGTTAATTTTGGATCGCCTTTCTTATGAATGAAAATCGCCACTGTTTGCTCAAGTCATTTGCCATTTGCCGCTAGAAAATACATTATTTAATAAATAAGTAATGGGACCAGTTAGTATTGGCGATAGTTCTTTAAGTACTTCAGATTTAATACCATCTATTCCTGGAGCTTTGTTCGATTTTAATGAGGCTATATTGCTTCTCCCAATACACCACCATGTTTTAATTATCAGATTCCACCATTTTAAAATATTTTTCTTCTCAATAGCATTTATAAATCGGCAAATATTCTTCTTTCTTTATTGCTTTCTTGTTTATTCTTCTTTTTAATAATATTTTTTTTCTCTTACAATCTCCAATCACCATATAAATAACATAATTTTTAATCTCTTCTAATCTCCATATACATAATATAATTTTTAATCTCCAACCAATACTCTCTTAATACTATTTTTTTATTATCCATGTAGTATACTTTTCAATACTATAAAACTTTCATACTAAATCAATGATAACTGACTACTGTCTTGAATACTGCTATCCTAATACTGACCATTGACTACTGTATACTCTCCACTGTATACTCCCTTTTCTCCTCCAAATCACAGAGTATTTATATCATTTGAATGTTCACGAATATTCTTAAAATAAAACATATTTGAATCCTTCTATTTCATAGATATTTGAATCTTCGCGAATATTCTACTACGAAAATAAGGTTAAATTCTTTCTATTGACGTCTTATTTTAAAGGTCCAGATAATTCTTTGCTTTTCTATCGAGAATTTTATGAAAATTTAGGCTTTCAGATCAGAACGTAAATTTATATGTAAATTAAACATCTTAAATTAATACTATTTTAAATCCATAATTATTTCAAATATCTGCTTTGGTAAAATTCATTCTTATTTACAAAAGTCATAATAATCATACTTACTTCAGTGTATATTTGGTTGCCTATAAATATGGCGCACTTAAATATATTTATAATATCATAATTATTAAAATAATCAAATAAATTGAAAAATAAAAACTTTTTAAACTTATTATTATGCTAATTTCTTAAGAATACCCTCATATAAATACTTTTTATAATACTCTCTAATATATAACTTATAAATTATTTCTTTAATCACTATTTAAGTTCATTTTAGATTACCTTCGTTTCTCCCATATTTAATATTATCTCAATATATTATATATATATATATATATATATATATATATATATATATATAAATATAATATAATATATATATTATATAACACAGGCCATAAAATAAACTTCGAAAGTTGCAAACAAATAGCCAACATTGAACACTTCAAAACAAGAACCATCAGAGAATCTATAGAAATTGAAAAAGAAGGTCTTCTTAACAAACGTGACGACTCCTTAAATCTGCCCCAAGCTTGGAAGTCCATAATCTCGAGACGCCAACATCAAACTGACTGCCTGAGCTTCGCTCCCCAGGGGGCGGGGCCTAGCGGCGTAACGAATACGGCCAATCAGCGACGATCCGCTCGAACAGCGCACGATATAAAAGAAGTGAGGACTGAGCGCAGCTCATTCAGTTACCGACTACGAGACCGAAGACAACGCACAGAAGATGCCAAGTGAGACCTTGGCGAAACGTCTGCAATTAAAAAATGACCAACGGATATTTTCCCGGAATAATTGTTCAACATATATATATATATATATATATATATATATATATATATATATATATATATATATATATATATATAATATATATATATATATATATATATATATATATATATATATATATATATATATACTGAACCCTTAAACTTCGTACCGCCTACTCAAAATTTAATAATAAATGTCTGAAAAGTTATCAGAAAAAAAGAAAACAAAACAGCGAAACATGGTAACTCTAAATGAATTCCAAACGCACAGAAAATTGTAAACGTTTAAAATCAAATGGTATGTTCGTTGGAATCATGGATATACGCAGGATCAAGACATCGACTCCTTCGATAACTCTCTAGAATAGTTGATTACTTCTTCTTGATTTATATTTGTGTCAACTGATTTGAACAAAAACAATTTTCCCTGAACAAAAATTCAGAACAGTCGCATTCAGATCATCGACATCTGTACTTTTTGCTGTAAATATTGCCCGTCGAGTTACGGTTTTTGAACTAGTGAGCTATGCCCGGATAATCACACTGAAAAATCTCGGTCCAGCAAATTAACAAAATTTACTTGAGAACTACACTAAGAAAGTAAAATGATAATTGTATACGGCCACAGGCCAATGAAGGAAATACTGACTATTAGTTTTAATAAAAATTATTTTCAAGTATAATAATTTATTTTTAAATATAAGTGGTAGGTACTTTGTAAGTTTTTTAGTCGAAGAGATGAAATCATTTTTTAACATATCGTTTATCTGGCTTTGGGATTTATTTAGTTTTGATGACAATTGAAGCAAAATGATGTTTAACTTACCTAGTTTGAGTTTCGTCCCAGGCATTTGTTATTTCTTTCATTTGTCCATAATCGCGAAGAGAACTTTCCATTCCAAGTCTAATAGTCTGATCAATCTTTCCACGGAAAACGTATCCCAAAATTCCTCCAACAAGCATCGTGACAAATATTAGGAAAATGATGATAAAGTACTAAAAAAAATATTACATAAAATATAAAAGTTACTTTCGATGCAAAGCTGTAAGGTTATTGTTTTTATTATTAAACAGAAGGCAAGTTCACTAAATGTTAATTAAATAAACAGAAAGAAATGAGTATTGAGGGATCCGACATATTTTTAACTTACCAAGAAAAGAAAAGACCTGGTATTTAGACCTGTAACCTCATACCATCTTATCGGTTTGGTTTTAGAGAAATTTATTTGAACTTGGATCAAACAGATAGAATAACAATAATAATAATATCAGATGGTGTTTGTATTATCGTGTATAAATACCTTGGACAGACAAAATAACAAATAGTGTAGTTCTTCGAAGGATGAACAAAGAACAGGAGCTGTTGATCACCATCAAGAGAAGAAAGCTGGAATATCTTAGTCATGTGATGAGAGGGCAAAAGTACCGATTGCTCCAGTTAATTATCCAAGAAAAGATTCAGGGCAAACTAAGCGTGGGGAGACGACGTATATCTTGGCTGCGCAATTTAAGAGACTGGTTCCAGTGCACCTGACCAATTATTTAAAGTAACAGCTTCAAAGATAAGAATAGCAATGATGACTGCCAAACTCCGTAGCGGAGAGGGCTCCGTAGCAATGATGACTGCCAAGCTCCGTAGCACTTGAAGAAGAAGAGTATTTGTAACGGAGAGATCCTTTCGGATTGTTCCGGCTCCATTTGCATATTTAACTTTGTTTCTGGTAACTAGTGTCGATGCTCAGTAGCCTTATTCTTAGTTTTTTTCCTGAAATATCCTTGTATTTTATTATTTCCTTATAATTTTTTGGGTTTTCCTTACACCCTTTTTTTCTTCAGGCTTTCTTTTATTTTTATTCTTAAGTATGTAAACTCGTTTACATTTTAAATATTTTATTAAATATATTTATATTTACACAGTAAGATACCTCTTTAACAGTGATCTTTGTAAGGGCTGCTGCCACAGTCATTTCTTCATACAATCAAGTCAACTACACTTCGAGAAGCCTTCGACGATAGTTTAGTTTAATATCCTTTAAAACTTCTTGGTCCAGAGGTAGAATGAGAGGTGTGACGTTTGGTGGCAAGAAAACAGCTTTAATGTCAGCGCTAGATATCGAACGCGCTCAAGTAGGCCTCAAAAACGCAAAAGAACTTGCCAAAAAACCAATATTTAAAAATTTGGTGATCCATCCACGCACTACATTGATTCGTGTACATGGTGGGTAGGCAGTTTACTTAAACATTTTTAAAAGCTCTTAGATTTTTCAATTTTACAATAATTCCTTAATTTTAAGGATACAGAAGACTTGTTATACATCAAAAGAGTTACTCGTTCTTTGCTTTTTTGTATCTTAGGCGCAGTTTTTTCACTTTGGGCTGCCAGTGTTTTGATTGAAAGTAGTCTGAAATTTGGACCCATTTCGTCACAACTGAAGATTTCGTCTGACGTGAGGCCACGCTTTAAAATGAGATTTTTTAACTTTAAATTAAATGGCTCAATTTTAGATAAATCGACGATGAAAAGTTTTTTACCCAAAATGTTTAGTTGTCGGATGCCATACCTATTCTTCCATCTGTCGAGCCAATCATCACTTGTAGTTAAATTTTGCTTGTCATCCTTAAACCATTTGTGAAACTCGACAGCCTTAGCTTGAAGCATGGGGCTACTAATTGGACTTGCCAACCCTCAAAGATTAAAAACCATAAAAATAAGGCTTTATAAGTCTCTTCGTATTACAGTCACTTCTCCAACACCTAGGCCAGCAGCAACCATCTTTACTGACTCACCTTTATCCAAGCGTTTTATAGCACTTCATTTGTTTATAAAGAATCCACAACTCTTTTACATTTTAAACTCATATTGCACTTCAAGTTACGTAGAAACTATATAAAGGGAAAACAAGAATGAACTTGTAGGAGCATAGAGTGCGACAAACCGAACAGCTAGCTGTGATGACTGAAACTGTTGGATGGGGGAGTGGGTGGGGAGGCGGCCAGTAAAAATTTAGTGGCTAGAACAATAACATTCTCTAGTGACTCATCTCTTTGGCGTAGCAACAGCTAGGGTACACGCTCTCATTTGATCTCGCTCTCCAAGCTAATTTATTATATATTTTTTGTTCTTTTCAATTACTCACTCGGTTAATCGGGACTCGGATAATCGCGAGTCTACTGTACAAATAACTTTTACTATTTTTGTTGTGTACTTCTCCTAATCATATATTTTGTGGAGGCACTAAAACTGCTTTTTTGTGTTACCTTTTTTGTGTTCTGTTACCTTTTTTTATATAGCCCTTTTTCTATCCGAATTGTCGAATAAAGGCCTCTTCCATTTCTCGCCATTCATCCCTGTTGTGTGCTAGGCGTTTCCACATTGGTCCTGCGACTCTTTTGATATCGTCACTCCAGCGCATTTGAGGTCTTTCTCTTGGTCTTTTCGCATCGTACGGTCGCCAGTTTCTGACTTCTTTGTTTCATCTACCATCTTCGAGACGTTCGTTGTGTCCAGCCCATTTCCATTTTAATTTAGCTGCTTGTTTCGCGGCGTCCTTTATTTTTGTTTTGTTCCGGATTGCTTGGTTCGTTTGCCGATCTATTAGTGAGATACCAAGCATCTGTCGTTCCATGGCTCGCTGAGTTTTCGACTCTTGTCCATGTTCTTTTTTGTGAATGTCCAGGTTTGAGCTCCGTAAGTGAGAACGGGAAGGATACAAGAATCGAACACTTTGGTTCGAAGGTTTTGGGGTATCTATTTGTCTTTCAGTCTTGTTCAGAAGTTGCCTTGGTTAACGTAAAAAAAATATTAGTTAAAGCCTAGGAGCACGATATAGATATCTACCAAATCTTTGAAGATATTCGACAAGCCTATAATAACATAAACATAGATAATATTACTTAATTATGCAAGAATTTAATACATAAATTAAATATACTTAATTATATTCACACAGAAGCGCAAATACAAGTTTAAATCGATTGACTGACCCCTTCCAGATAACAAAGGAGCTGAAAAAAGGAGATGGGCGGCTACGACTCTGATTACCATATTATGTGTTGCAGTTTTGCAACTGTATATAAATGAAAATTTTTAAAATAAAAATTTAAAAGAAGAAGGCTAGGGGGAAATCGAAAGAGGTATGGCCATATTGAGGGAAATATGCAAAGATAAAATGAAAATTCTGCCTTCTGTATTTTCAAAAGAGAAATCAAAACAAAAAAAAGCAGTCTGACTGGCATAGGTAGGTCACTGGAGCGTTATTAAGTGGTACAAAATAAAGCACAGCAGGTGACCAAGCAAGGAGGGTTTCTATAGTAGTCGAGAAGATAAAATAAAATGTAATGCTTCACTAGCAAATATTGGTGACATGTTCACTCAAAGGTTCGTTGAAAACTGTGGAGCTTAGGAGGATGAGGCGTTTTTCATGTAGGGGAGCGCATGTTGCATCCATTAAAGCAGTTGCAGAACCGCATGGCGTGAGAAATTCGCGAACATAGTGGATACCTACCTTTAAAGCAATATTTTATTTATCTAGGATTATACCACAAGTGTATACTAAAAACTGCATTTTAAATGTGTTTTTTAGCGTGCCGAATTCCACTTTGGAATCGTTTTCAAAAATATTTTTTAAAAATGAGTTACTTTAGCCTATCCTAACTGATATGTAACTTACTTGGCCTGGATTTTGTAGGCAAATAGTAATGATGCTTTGGGTTGAATATTGAGGATGCTATCAAATTCTGATTTTTGTGTGTCTTTATGTATTATTTGTTTATGTGATATGTATATGTGTAAATGATAGTTCTGGCCTTCGATTATTCTATTATTGTTGGAATATTCTTCTTGTTGACTTTTTCTTTTAGTTATGACAACCAGAGCTTACTACACTCTGTTGATGGTTTTGCTACACATTTTCTTCCTTAAGTATGATGAAGGCTGCTTTTTTTAATTTTTCACATTTTTCTGTCTTTTTCTTTTATGACTAGTGATAAATCTTTCCATTGTACTCTATACTCTGTTTTTGATGTATGATTCATGCTCGTTTATCCTGATACTTAATGGCATTGCTGTTTCTCCTACATAAAAATTTAAAATGTAATGACTATCTGCTTTCTTTTCTTTTTTTATTTTCAATATAATTTGTTCTACTTTCTATACTATTTTATTTTTATTCTTAGAAGTTTCGGTTTTGTATTGCTAGTATTGTTAGATTATATTTAAAAATTAAGCAATTATTGCTTCCTTCTATTATCTGAAATATTTTATTTTTGTTAATTGTTTCTTTGGTTTAGAATCTACGCAGATTGTTAATAATATATTGTTATATTCATAGAAAGTAGTTTTTTATTTCCTTTAGTTCACAAATTTGGCCCTTAACTCAGCTCTTACTTCTAAAACCTGCTTGTTTTTCTGCGATAGTTCTCTGCGATATTGCATTTTTTTAACTTATTAGCACCTATGTATATCGGCAATATGGTATAGATTTTTTTAAAACGTGTGACGCATTCGTAGGTAATTTAACTGGAATTGTCTCCAATTATTATGCGTGGGTGATTGCTTAACACATATACCTACAATTTTGTTGTCGGACATCAAAGTTAAAGCCATAAATTATCTAAAAATATTCACGGGAAGTTAAACCAACAAAAACGTAATTTTCATAACTAAACCAAAATAAGTGTTTTCGGAGAAACTTATTAAAGAAGCAAAAACTTTTTCTATAAAAAAGATACTCTAATTATACGATATAAGGAAAACAGTATACCATTATATGTATATATTAAATATATAAAATGTTCAATATGGTATATAAAATGCCCAATACTTTACGTTGAACCAATATTTACAGTGAAACACATACTCGAAACAATTCTTGATAGTTAAGCACATTTATGACCGAAAGTTAAGGACATAAGCAACTTATTGGATGACATAAAAATGACATAAAAAAGTTAGATAATGGATATTAGCTGCTAGAGCTAATACGTCATAAGCTAAAATAGCATAAACTTTAAGACAACAAGAATTATCTCAAGCAACTAAGCAGCTTACATACTGTGGCTAGTTACTTATATCTCCTCATGGTAACTTTTGGCAATTGAAGCAAATATTTGTCAATGTTTCCAAAACTAAGTTTTACAAGGCCCTATTGGAATCAAGTTTCTCAAACCTAAAATCTCATGCTAAAATATTAATAATTGAGATGTTTGCTTCTTCCTACATCATGAACAGATGTTTTCTACTAAGAAGACTTGCAAAAATAGCATTAAAGAACGATTAATTAACGAGTACTTAGTTTACTCCTGCGAATAACCTGAACCCAGTTGCTGCCACATTATGAATCACTTTTAGAAGCTTAGTTTCATATGTCACATACACCTTCATACACATAAGATACTTGTGATGTAAAATTGAAATATAAAGTTTATCACTAATACAAACTTGTTTTATTAATTTTTTTTCGGCCAGCCTCGAGAATGTTGTTATTTTATGTGGCCCTCTACTTAAATAATTTGACTATGTGAGCACTAGAAAGTCTGGGTAAACTTAAATATAGTTTAAAGACCAAATATTCAAAAAAACTGCAAAAAATGATAGCATATCCACTACAACAAAATATAAACGATGTCTTACTGATGTCACTTGGAGTATAATTAAATGCATTAAAGAACACAAAATTGTATCGGGTACAGATTATAAATATATACAAAGACAAAGAAGTTTACATTTTCTAAATATGTACAGAAATTAAAGAACACAATAATTAGCAATTTAGCCAGTTAGCCACTTTAATAAATTTCCTCACCAGAAAACTTATTATGCAATACTATAGGCTCTCACAGATGATGAGGTTCTATTTGAAAGTATATTACCAAATAACTATCACATAGTGAGCTTTGTACTACTTTCAGAAGTAAAATATGTATCATCTCGTTGATGAATAACAAATCTAGTATTGATGCTATATGAGCCGTACGATTTAGTAGCAGTACTAACAAATCGTTAGATGACAAAGGAATACGGGTTACCCACTCCATAGTGTCGCTAAATGGAATATGGTAAATAAAATAATAAATGACTTTAATAAATCAAGGTGTAAATTAATTACTATTAAACTGGGAATAAGCCACAATTAAAGGTTAAAATAAGTTTACTTACGTTTCAATTTCCACTTCGGAAATCGTTCTCAAAATACAAACAGTATTTTGTTTACATGTTGTTGTAATACAAACAAAAAACAAAATTTGTTTAATTTACTGTTTGTATTTTGAGAACGATTTTCGAAGTGGAAATTGAAACGTCCATAAACGTATTTTAACCTTTAATTGAAGCTTATTCCAGTTAAAGAGTAATTAATGTAAAATGCCACAAGAAAATAGCTTCAGAACAATATTAAATCAAGGTGTACTTGAATCTATATTCAATTACAAAAAAAGAAGCTACTAAAAGGTACGAGAACTATCTTGCTATATATCCATAAAGATAGAATAAAAGCTAATCTATATGCACTTAAGAAAACTGAACCTGCAAAAACGTTAAAGGGTCGAAACAGTTTAAGTTACCAATGATAATACATTTCGTGGACTATAAAAAGTCATTTAATTACGTTAATTTTTAAAAATTTATGTTGAAAGGGAAATTAGACAATGGTGCCGTCGTAAACTTTTTAATCCATATCGTGAATCTGTCCTGAAGAAGTTGCTAGAAGGGTCTCACTCTCTTGTCGTTTCTCCGTTACTGAGGATCGTGATTTCTTCCTAAATTCCTAACAATTTTTCTTCATTAGTCTCTATCTTCAGTTGCTCTGAGAGCTTCGCAGAATGAGTTTCCAGCTGAATTTTTAGTTTTGTCGGACCATCTAGTTGGGGATCGTCGTCTTAATTTTCTTTTCGGAACGTTTTCGGAAACAATTAATCTCTCCATACTATCGTCACCTCTGCGAACCACGTGACCAAAAGTTCCAACCGAACAGAGTCCAAGTCTCTATATTGTATAGAAATATTGAGAATACAAGGGCATTCACCAGTCTCATCTTATTATTTTAAGAGATCCGTCTTTCTAAATTTTGGTTAGGCGACTTACCGCATTTTTTGCCCTACCAGTACGTCTCCGAACTTTTGCTTCATAGTTACCGTCGTTAATTATACTAGATCCGAAATAGACAATCCACTATCTGATGTTTCTGTAACATTCTAGTCAGTTTAATAGTGTGGAATCTGTCGACTACCCTATAAAGGGGGGCCAGGTGAAGATATAACTTTAAATTTGCTAAGATCACTACAAGAGCAAGAAATTCAGGATCTTCTTCAGAGAGTAGGATCCAAAAATAAAAAAGTCAGCATAAAAATTAATCAAAGTAAGACAAAGATATTGGTAATAGACAGATTTTAAATCCTGCAAGTAACATAATACTCTAATTATTACCAATACTTGCCACGATAAAGTTCGAAGGTAAATCGCTATGGCCAAAAATGCAATTGTAGATATCAAAAGGTAGATTTATCTTCTAAGCAACGAAATTGCGACTAATTAAAGTCTTGTTAATATTTCTATACAATGCCGAAACTTAGATTTTTCAGTCACTAAAGCACCAGAAGATCGATGCATTTAAGAAGCGGTGTTAGAGAAAAACTCTCCGAACTCCGAACATACTTAATAGTAAAATTATTATGTCTACAATTTGTTCACAGAGAGCTCTTTAGTTCTGTGGGCTTGTGATCAGAAAGAATTAAAACAGTTTAGAAATTCTGGATTTCCGAAAACGTTCTAGAAAGGAGATTAAGGGAACGGTCACCGACTCAGTAGACTGACCACGTCCGGAATTCAATGCGCCATTTACTCCGCGAAAAAATTTAGTACAGTTGAAGATATTGAAGCATCTTATATTTAGTACCTGTGCTTCCCCGAATTAATTTAAGTGTCCTGTGTAATACTGTGTTCTATCAGGCACAGCTCAACGAGTATCCTCCTGCGTTTTATTATTATAAGATACCTATTGTGAACGCGCACCCCTCGGTGTTTGAAAGATTGACTTAATGTATAAGAAAAATTCTTTATAAAAGGTATAAAAAGGTATAAAAGGTATAAAAGGTAAGAAAAAAAGTTTTTTTTATATACCTGTTATAAAGGATTTTACACAATTTTTTGTGATATATGGTATACAGCCAGCTACAGGAACTTAGTTTCCTAGTGGAATTTTAAATTTAAACATTAAGTTAAATTATATTGTTACCTAAACTACTACTAAGGTATAAATTGTGAAAAAAATGTACTTACTATAACCAGCATACACCGAACTTCTTTGACTGATCCCCAACATCCTAAGCATGATATAAACGTTACTAAAATGCCCGTGGCTAGTAAAATATAGGCTGCTCCTGCATACAAGTTCGTTCCCAATAAGTCATTTGCAAATGATTTGTCGACAATGGTCCAAATTCCTATTGCGACAACAATAACACCACCCAACTAAAAAAGTTAAATAATTATTCTTAAACTATTAGCAAACCACATGGTCGCTTAAATAAATAAGCACTGAGATCTTGGAAATGTTTATTTCCAAATATTAAAGGAAGATTAAACGTAATAAAAAATTGGTTTTCTTAATATTGTAAGTTTTTGTTTTTACTATAATTGTAGAGTTTTGAAAATAAGTACAGCTATTGCCCACCAAGACTCTTCTAACACAGTTCAATCAGATATAACTTTAACTATGTTTGTAGTTTTTGGTTTAAAGTAAAAGTAATTTTAGGCATATGCGGTAATCGCTGCATTGTCTTTTTTTTTTGGTTTTTTTTTAGGGAGATAAATAAAAATCGATGTTAACCACTCTGACTGATTATTGTGCTTAAGCACATCAATGTGCTTCTCATCAAGAATTTTTGGATTTCTATAGGAAGCATCTCAAAACCAGTGCTTTTCCAACTCTTCCTTTTTTTTATTCCGTGTAATATTTCTTCTTTTGTAATAAGTATATGGACTTATTTCTTCCGACATAATTTCTCCAGATCTCCTCTTTTATCATCGAACAATTCGTCGATATATTCTACCCATCTTAGTACTTTCTCGTCCGTATGTGTTATAGTATTCCTGTGTCTATCCAAAATTGCAAGAGTGAGATTTTGTTTTCTTAGTCCTGCCAGTTCTTTAACTTTCTTGCGTAGGTTAATCAGATCATATTTGTTTTGAAGGTCTTCAATCTCTTGGCATTGACCTTCAAAGTATTTTTCTTTTGCCAACTATATCATCTTGCTAATCTCGTGGTTTATCTCTCTGTATTTATTGTTGTCCTTGTTTTTAAATTGTCTCCGTTGTTGCATCATATTAAGTATGTCGTCATTCATCCATTCTTCTTCTCTCCTTGGGGAAGTCTTTACTATTTCTTTACAGGGTTCCAGTAGACAATGTTTTAGTCCATCCCAGTACTCGTCACCCAGCTCATCACCACAAACTGAATGCAAGAAGCTCAAGATTGAAATAGATGGAAAATTTTACGGGAGGCCTACGTTCAGCAGTGGACAAATATAGGCTAGTTTATGATGATCATGATAAGTAGTCGTTAATATCATTGGTGTTTGTGTTCAATTTGTTGCAGTTCACATGCAGTCCATGTTGAAGGCAATCTTTTACTTTAGGTGCTCTACCACCTACCAATTCTTTCGCCCAGAAACTTTGATTAGCAAGTGTGGGATTGCTTATACTGGCAATCGGTCAGTGAAATTTTCGCCATATCTGGCTACCCTCACTTAGTTTAGCCTGCAGACCAATGCATTCGCCCGGGGTGTGGCACGTGGAGCCATAAGTGAGAGTTAGGTGTCTTATGAGGACCAGTTATCAAGAACCATCTCCCGTCTATGACGCTCGATGTGGTCGTTCCGATAAAAGGTCAAAAGGTGCTACCTCTATAACACAACCCTACACACTCGGAACATACACTAGGCGTCGTCAGACTGGTTGCAGCCAGTCCAAGACTAAAACACGTATTATGGATTTTACTACCTTTTTATATATTTGCCTTTATATTAGCGTTGCCAGTTTTGCCAATAATATTTTTCATTATCTATGGTTTTACTAGTATTAGCATTTTTTCATATACTTATATAAATAAATAAATAATATATATATATATATATATATATATATATATATATAAATATATATATACATATATATATATATATATATATATATATATTATATATATATATATATATATATATATATATATGTATATAATACAATTTTTTATTTCAAATCGATTAAATATCTATGTAAACTCTAGTGACGTGTTTCTTTTCAGCATCACGTGCCATATTAAAAATTGTCAGCATTCATTATAATTACAGCAAGCTAAGCTATTTAAATACTTTATTGTGTGTGTACGAGCTATTGTTCTAACAATTTTTAATGTAATAGGAAAAACCATATGTATGTATAATTCAAGCGACAACGTCGCGGTGTGTTAATTTTTCAATCGATTTGGTTTGGTGGTTGACCAACCGGGACCAATTTGGAAATCCATTAGCGACACTGTTGAAGTAGTAATAATTATTATGTATAGGATGTGATAAGTAGTAAACATCGTTTTAAAAACAAATTTTTACTATTTTATCCAAAGAGTAGTCGATAAATATTACGTTTTTCAAAGATCCTTCTTCTTGAAATGATTTGCTTTTAAATATTTTCCATAAATATTATTTTACTAAAAAAACGTACCAAAGCTCACACTTTTTAATAATTTTCATTATCATTAGTTCCATCGTAGCTTTCTAAATTAGCGCTGAGATGATTTTCCTAACCACTATCATATAATATGTGTTTAAATGCAAATCTGTGCTAGGTTTTGTACCTCGTTTTTAAACTATATTGCTTTCGAAATATAGCGATATCTTTAATCTTTTTAAGGTGAGGTTTATCTGGAAACTGTTAAGTATCTTTACTATTTTCTTTTGTTGTGCTTGATTATCGTGTGTTGTCTAACAAATTGGCTATTACTGTTTTTTTGATGGTAGCTTAAAACAGGGATGTAGAGAATCCGTTAAAAACACATCTACAGGTTTCTAAGCCGTGACGTTCTCCTTTGGCCTGGTTCACTTCTTCCGTCGATCTTGACTTTTATTATCAAAGGAAATATATTATAGATCTTTGAGAGACGCTTAACATGGCCAAAATATTTAAGTTTTTTTAACGTTGACCACTTCTGTAACTTCCATTTATTACAAAACCGACTGGTTAAAATTTTATCTGGTTTTTTGGGAAGCGTACCCGTTCAAATCCAACCTTCGACACCATATAAAAGAATAGAAAACATATAACATCTACTAATCTGATTTTCAGTCTCAAAGTGATACTGTTTCCACATAACCTTTTCTTTATCTTAAAAACCTATTCTACTGTACTATACTATACCTATTATAGTTTTTTTCGAATATCTTAGTTCTTATTTAAATTACAAGCAAGTTAAGCCATACCGTTGGTTTTCTCCAATTATTCTTTGTACTAGTAGCTGTTATTACTTTCGGATGTAATTTATACAATCCAATATACCCTAATGCTTCCACAAATAATCAATAAAAATCAAAACAAAACGCCGATTACTCAAAGAGTATAAATAATTCCAAGACACCCTTATCAAAACAAAATACAACTGCATTTTAGCGTCAATAATCCTGGAAGTCAACAAGCTGAAGCAAAAACACTAGAGGCAAGTTACGGCCAAGCAAGAAGGTTCAACATTATGAAAAAGAAATGGAATCATCAATATTTTACAAGATAAAGCCGAACTATTTAAAAAGTTATTCTATGGTCTTTCCTAATAACCCCAATTTTAGCGAGCGATTTAAAAAAAATACCGAAAGAAGAATGCAAGACCTATTCTACTACCCTCCAATGCACATGGGACCCCATCCTTATCCGATGGTTCCTATTGTGCTAGAGAACACCGTCAGGCATATGCATAACTTAGGTGAAAACAGATCTCCTGATGGCATTCACAGAAGATGCCTCAAAAAATTCTTTCGCTGCTAACAAACATAATCAATCAATACATGCGTCTTATTGAACTACTTTTCTACTTCTTGCAAGGTAACCAGTCATAATTGCCAAACCAAAAACCTACCAACCAACATTGAATCCTGCAGACCCATCTCTCTGCTCAGAATTCTGCTAGAATTCATAGACGCACATCTTAAAATTTTAGTTTGGATTCAAAGCTAAACACTTTACAAAAAATGCATGAATTAAAGCAGCAACCTTTACATCACAAGCCTTTAATGAAACAAATATCAAGACTTCAATATTTCTCGTATCCAGAAGACTTTAACTAGGATTTGCACATAGGCCTGATCGAAAAAACCCACCTTGCTAGCCCCTTTGTAAAAATATTTCATTCCTTTTTCTCCAATACGACCATTTGTGTCAAAGTCTTTAACATGCTATCAACACCATTAACCCCACAAGCTGGAGTGCCCCAGCGATTCAATTCTAGAACCAATATAAAACAAATAGAGAGTCAAACTAGATCCTTCCAAAACTCAAATAATTTTATTCAAATACCTTCTCAGCCGCGATACTGCGAGGAACCAAGTAACCATTCTATAAGAAAATCTCGATTAGAAAGTCGGTATCCTAGTTGGTAGTTTATTTTAACAGAACTCTCAACTAATACATTGACATTAAAAATTGATAGAGTAAGAAAAAGAGCTAGACTCCTGGGCAAGCTGTCTGGAAAAACTCGGAAATACCTCTACTAAAACTCTCTTTTAGACCAACAAGACTTTCATCAGGCCCATCATCAAATACAAGAGTGTCTATGTGTCACTAAATTCTCGCCAAACCAACGATATTGTGGTACCTAACAGAAAGGAAAATCCTCAAAAAGTGTATGAGGAAATGTGTAGATAATCCGTCAACACTAATTTACCAAATTGCGAATACACCATCAATAAAGGATGGAGTACACTCCCTCTAAGCAAATTCTAAGGACTCCATGTCGCCGCGGAGGGCAAATACTCACCAGGCTTCTCCCAAATAAAAGTTACATTCCCTCCAGCCATGCTTCTACACTTTGCTGGTATCAAAGTTGATTAGTATTGCGACATCCTCGAAGTAACCTCCGTCAAATATCGCTGGTAAACTAACTGCACGCCAAAAACGATCATTTAGAGCCGTTAATAGTATGGCTGGTAAAACCGGAGGAACCTTCTGCTTAGGGTTTACCTCGCTAGTTTATATTCTCCCTCACAGCGCTCGATTTCCACATCACAATCATTAAAGCGTCCGTTCTATAGCCGCATACTACCTTAAAAAATACTCACTCGCAAAAGTTCGCCAAAGTTCCTCGCCTCCCTCAAAAGCTCCCGCACAATAGGGAACAGTCCATACTTGAAGAAGCGTAAGCTTAAACAAGGCATTAACGCTCAGATTATTTATTGTTTGTTAGGTTTTCATTTAAGGGAAGATGCTATACTGGCGTTGTATTACTTTTGCTGAGATGAGAGTCACGGAACTAGCGCCAAGAGGATAAAGCGTCACAAGTTCGTCAGAAAATAGCGGTTCTTCACATCAATTCAATAGTCTTGATTAATTAGTGTCTAGTTAGTATATATTTATTCTAAGAGGATTAAAATTAAAACTGCAAGAAAAATAACTAACAACAACAAAACTGTAACAAAATACAGACATTAAATGAGAAGTAAAGAGTTAAAACACGATATATTAATAAAAGAGTCGATTTTTAATGATTGTCAAAATTTAGAACTAATAAATGTCATCCATTAATTAGCAATATTAACACTAGAAAGTCGGAGGGGCCAATTGGCCCCTCCTGTTGCGATTTGAAGTTATTGTAGTTCTTTTATTTGACACAATAATAATTACATATTTTATGACTTTTAATATTTTGATACAAAGTCTTATTTAATGCAAAAAATATTGTTTACTAAATTTATTAAATGGATTTTCTAACAAACATACCATAGAAGTCTGAAGGGGCCAAACTGGCCCTGTATTAATTATTATCGTTGTCTCGCAAATTTGACGATTTCTTTTAACTTTTTGTCGGATAGATAAAATTATGTTTATGTACGTTTATTCCTAGAAGGTATTTTGTTACATACTGTTTGTTCCTTGAAAGTAGTTTGTTTATTGAGCGGTTTATTAGGTTCTGCTGACTTTCGTTTCTGGAATATTGAAACATTCGTTCAATTGTGAAAATTCAAGACGACTGTAAAGATGTCTCGTCGTGGACTATCAGAGCTTGAACTTCTTGAAGAAATACGAAAAATACAAAATGTTTTGGGAGGTGAATCTGAATTTGCAGAAAATAATGAGTCAGACGATGAACAATACGTACCACCACAAAATAATGATTCAAGTGACTCTGATGCTTCAGAGCAGTTAGAAAGTTTTATTGTACAAGACTCACCAATTTATGTTTACACTGCTTCTTCAACTCAACAGCACGAGTCAGCTAATTTTATCGTGAATCCAAGTGCATCTAAGCCAAGTCACAAGAGAAAAAGAGGTCAACAAGGAAAAACTATTTCAATGGGAGACACCGAACAATCGAAAGACGGAACAACGTGGAAAGTTATTGATTCTGGATTAGCACCTGGTAAGATTATGATTTTTAGTATCTTCATATTCATTGACAGTTTGCTCATTACAGGACGCCGTGCTCAGTACAACATTTATCGAGAGGAATCAGGTCCTACGTCGTATGCCAAAAGAAACGTGAGGAACAATTTGTGTGGTAAGTGCTTGGAATGTAATAATCAACGACAGCATGTTACGTCATATAAAAGAATGCACTATTGCAGAAGCACATCAATGTTTGAAAAATGACACATGGACTATAACTTTGGAAGAACTGGAGGCTGCCCTTGCTATTATGTACGCAAGAGGAGTCTAAGGCGCCAAAAATTGCCCAACTAACAGCTTGTGGTTAACAGTATGGGGTCCTCAGTTTTTTAGGCAAATTATGCCATCTCAGATTTGACATAAATCAAATGAGATCTAAATGATTGAAAACCGACAAATTTGCTCTAGCCTCTGCGGTTTGGAATGGATTTATAGAAAATATTGGTGCATGTTACAAACCGGAAATAAACCTTACTGTGGACGAACAACTACTGCCTTCTAAAGCCAGGTGTCCGTTCACACAGTACATATCAAATACGCCGGATAAGTTTGGCATAACATTTTGCTGCATACCAAGGAAAGAGTCACAAAAATGTGCTTTTGTTGAGCTCATTACATCAATCAGTGGATGTTGCTGTCGATGGAAAAAAACTTCCTCAAACAGTAAGTTTTTATAGTAAAACAAAATACGGGGTTGATGTAGTGAACCAAATGGCTCGTCTTTATACTACAAAAGTTGCTTCAAGACGATGGTTTATTCTTCAGCTGTATGAAGAATTACGGGCTTTATACCTTGCCTCCCGAAATCTGGTACTATACCCAGCACGACCGGATTTACCAACCACCAACACTGTTACTAGCCAAAAAAGAAAAAAATGTCAGTTTAAAATGTTTTTTAAAGGAAATCATACTTCCAATGAGTGCTACGGCTGTAACAAGGCAATGTGTGGCAAATGCCAAAAACTGCAAACTGTATGGTGTTCCAAATGTTTAAAATGAAATTAAGAAATTAAATCAAATTCTATCGTCAAGAGTTTATATAATTCCTTAAAACTGTTTATTTTTATTTTTTGTTTATTCCAAATAAATAGTTAATTCTAAACTTGGTTGTTATTGATTTAGGAACTTGGGGCCAAAATGATCCCTTCGGGCTTTCTAGGTAGGTATGCTAAGCCCGACTTTCTAGTGGTAAGACATCTTTTAAAAATTTTTATGAGACTTCTCTTTATTAAATAATTGCATATAAATATAATTATTATTTTTAAACATCGTATTTAGTTTATATAATAGTTTATATATATATTGATAATTTCGTCTGAATTCGACAGGTCGGTCAGGAGTAAACAACGTATGCTTTGTTAATACGTTAGCAGTTGGCGTTAGGAGCAAGCATAATAATTTCTTGAAATATTTGAAAATATAATTTGTTTACAATATAAATTAAAAAAAACAAATAATAAAGTGTCCTGCCTTATTATGTTTCTATGATCTTGTCCATTGCTAAGCTAAAGACTCGTAAACTCGACTTATATTCTTTTTTTCTTCTTTTATTGTCTTTACTATTTTTATGATTCTGTTTTCATTTTTTTTTTTGATATCGTCTAATATAACGCTGTCAAAGGTTTTAGACAGATCTACAAAATACATTGTTTTGTTATATTCCAATTATGTAATTTGTTTGACTAGAACTATAGCATCTATAGTTGATATTATATTTTTTTGAAAACCTTGTTGATCTTTAAGGATTATACTATTATTATTAAGCTTGTTGGCAAATATTCTGATTACTAGTTTAAGTTGTGCTAGATCAAGTCTATTTAAATATTTAACGGATTTTTTAGTGCTTTACAACAGTCAGAATTAAGTAGTGTGTATTATGTCAAATGTAAAATTGTATTTGTAATAATCTTATATTGTACTACACTGTCATCGTGCAATTATCAAAATATAAAAGTTTTAATCAGCGGTTTTTGTCTTGAACAAATAACTAAAATGTTTATATTTATACTTACAAATATTATAAAATTGACGATGAACAAACTGTATTTTATAAAATTGCCGCAACCATCCAACTTCGATCCCCAACCCATTTTGATTCTGAAACAGAAATAATTTAAAAAATATTAATAAAGTAATATTTCTTTATAGTTTTATTAAGACTTATTAACTAGAAAAAATTTATTATGCAGGTCGCCAATACTATGTCAAGGATGATTGAAATTGCTAAAAAGTACTTAATCAGTTAAAAAGTTTAAAAAGATTTTGTTGCAATAAAAATGTATTACAAATTAGGTATGTGAACTTGATTTACCATGGTCAACAATTGATAAGGTTCAAAGTAATAATTTTCGCCAGAAATAGTCGAATTTTGTAAAAATTTATTATAATTAAAATAATATTAATACCCAGAATTTGTTATCAATTTTAAATGTAGTAAAATAACTTTTTTCTTTAAACGTCAAATAATGACGGCATTACTTATCAACTTGATCCTGTCAAAGTTTGATGTCTCTGCCGGCAGCAGTTTTTTTCCCATTTCTTTACGGCGGAGGGAAAAATGTTGTCATGGCAACAATATGAAACATGTCACAAAGCAACAATACAAATGTCATTAACAACAATTAAACATCAGTTTTATTTATAGTAATATTAAAAGTACAATTAGTTAATGAGGCACTTTTAAAATTGAAACCGTGCAAAAATGTTCCTGACTCTTGATACGCATTGGTAATTGTTGATGATACTGATGGTCGAGAACAACTTTCAGCATTCATTCCCGATGTTGGCGAATCAAGAGGGTTTAAGATTTTTTGAGCATTATCGTTCTTATTTCTTATTGAATCCTCTATTATATCCTTCTGCAACCGTGCTTGATTTCCAGCCCCCATGTCGTTTGAGGCATTCTAGATTTCCGCCTCCATCAATTAAAAGTGCTGCTGAAGTTCGTCGTAAAGAGTGACCTGTGTATGCGCTTGCATCGTTTAAATTTAAATAACTAGCTACGTTTTGGGCTACTGCGCTGATCGAATGTATTCCCATGACGCTTCGGTAACACTTTCCATTTTGGTACTTGATAAAAAATCGGTTTTTTGTGAAATTTTCAGGCCGCAGTGATGATTACTTTTTATACAGTTTAATGTAGTTTTGACCAATTATCGTAAAAGATCTAATTTGTCGTGTTTTACTGTCTGGAATTTTGATAATTATTACATTTTCTTTATCATCAATGTCCACAGTCTTCATTTTTACCATTTCATCGCATCGACAGGCGCCGGTAACCCCAATTAACAAAACAATCTGAAATATTTTTATAATTTAGTAGAGTATACTACATTTTTTGCAATATAATTTTTTTTACCGTTAATCCTAACTACAACTTATCTGGCGCTTCAAACAAAAATTTTTTAAACTCGTCTTTAGTGAAAACTTTAGACTTCTTTGCAGTATATCCTTCGCTTGTTTTTTTCAGAAAGGCACGTAACTTTAAAAATTTGCTTATATCCACATTTTTCTAATAACTAACTCGGATTTTATCATAGAGTATGGTGACCACATCGTAGAAGATTTCCATTAATTTTCATTTTCCATTATATTAAAATATGCCAGTAAAACGTCTTCGGTAACTTGCGGTACTCCTCTTGTATTGACCACTCTTGGAAGTGTTTGTACGCTAACCGATACTTTATTCCGGACTTGGAGGGCCCCAAACGTGCTACTGCATCATTATCCGCGGACTCAATTTCGTTTAGGTTTTCCACTTTCGCACTAAATTTGCGCTTGCGGTTGCAACAACAATAAGCTGTCTTTAATAATTGCAAACAACTGTCAAACAACTCTAACCAGGGAAACGCAAATCCCACCGACGACTTAATTATTTTAATTTCTAACATCTAGACTACTTTGATAGTGGTCACAGTTAATTTCGAGTAAAAATAGCGTATGAATTGTACTATTTATGGTTGAAAATTGCTACGTTTGAAGAAAAAATATTATACTTTATTCGGCAAAGAAGCGACTTTTCTTGACTTGCCCTCTATTACGCGCCCCACTTCGTTCGGCGCGTAATATCGGGCGCGTCAAGAAAAGTCATGTTTCTCAGCCTCATAAAGTAATATACTATTGTTATTGTGGCCATCCGTTTTTTTTTACTATGGTCGCAAAAATTTTAATATTAAAGTTGTTTATTTTCATTTGATAATAACACAGTTTGGGTTTAGTTGTTTTAAATAGTATAATATTTTTATACATTGAGATATTGTCCAAATACAACATATTGTGAGGTGGATCAACGAAGGGTTTACGGAACGTGAAGCTGCTCAACGTTTGCGGTTTTTACAAAGTGTTGAAAATAGAGCTTGGAATCGTTATGTCACAAAAATGATGTAGCCTCATATCTTGATTGTGGAGGGCAACAATGGAGTACCAACCCTGTTGATGACCGATATATGCGAATTATTGCTAGACGGATCCCAACATATACTGCTTCTCTCATCAACAGAACATTGCCTAACTACACTAAAAGAATAATTAAAAAAAATCGTTAAAACAAGATTGAGAGAACAAGGTTAAGAGCAAGAAGACGTCTATCTAATCCAGTACTAATCAGGTAACACCGCGGATTGAGAAGATTTTGGGCTGAACAATACCAATGAATGAAGAAACTGTTAATTTGCAGAAGAATCTAGAATCTGGATTTTGTATAAACAATTCCGTTGGTGGTATTTTGATTTGGAGTAAATGAGAAGAGAGGTATATAGGGTGCCTACAACTGCTTTTGGGGGCGGCTCTATTCGCGTTGGAAGTGGTATTTGTTTTATAGCCGCAATAATTTAGTGGTACTGACAGATTTTAACGGTATGTTTGTCTAGTAGCCCACAGTGTTAATATGACAAACCACAATGTTCGTGAATTACATAAATAAATCAATTTATGGAACAATGGACTAGCTTTCGTTGAGACGTAATATTGCTATATTACTTATTTCTTATCCGAAATAAAAGGAATCAGTTTACCAAATAAACTAGTTTTCCAAAAATAAGTATAATATTCATCATTTATATAGATCATTTGGTTATGCCTTAGGCCGCTTTTATGTGTCTTATCGTGTGGCGAACAAAAACGTTGGTTTTGTATAATGAAACAAAATTGAACGTATCTTCATAGTCATAATCATAGTCATAGTCATAGTATTTCTTCTAGTCATACCTGTCCAATGTCTCAAATTCTTAAGCCAGGATATTCGGCGGCGTCCTGGTCCTCCATTTTCTTATATTTTCCTTTCTAGTATCAATAGGAGGATTCTGTATTTATTTTCATTTCTCACTATATGTCCGAAGTATACCACATCTCGAAAGACTGCAACCGTCTGCAAGACGTATCAGTGAGAGTTATTCTCCTTATATGTCCAAAATATCTCAGTATATTTTGGTTGATAGTTGCGATGAGTCTAGTGATGATCTAAGCTGAATACTTAATAAATCCAAAAGCCATTTTCTGATTCTGAGATAGTGAACGAATGTATGGTGGCAGTTGCTAACTCACTGTTTGAAGAAAAAAAAGATGTTACCTCAGAATTCAAATCATCTCAGTGTCAGCGCGAAGTAATACACAAATAGCCTACCTTGCTACGCCATAGCACTTGTCGAATCATGTGACATTGTTGGTGATGAACAAATGTCTGTTTTTGTAAGATTTCTTGATATTGAGTGTCAAATTCTTAGGAAATAGTTGCTAGCATTATTGCCGCTGAAAGGTAACACTCGAAGAGAAGATTTATTCAAGGTTATTGATTAATTAATTTCTAAATCTAACGTCAGTTATAATTAGGTAAATGATTTCGCTCTCTACTGATGGGGCCCCAGCAATGATTGGCAAAAGAAAAACGTGTAGTAAATAGGATTAGGGAAAAAAATTTAAATTTAATAATATATCAGTGCACAATACACCAGGTAGCTCTTTCTGGAAAACTTAGTGCTAGACTTAAAGAAGTCATAGAGAGTTTAGTGAAGCTAATTAATTTTATGAAATTTGATTCTGCTCTTCAGTACCGACATTTCAAGAAGTTTCTTTCTTAATGTGATTCAGCATATCCTAACTTACTATAACACAATAATGCTCGTTGTTTAAGTGCAGGTCACGTTTATTGAACGTTTTGGCTAATAAAAAAACATGAGATCTCCTTCTTACGAAATGTATGTATATACGCAGGGAGCCAGGTCATATTTTGAGTATATAACAAATAGGCGCAACATGCTGGTTGTGGCTTTTCTAAAAGATATTTTAAAATATTTAAATGCGTTTAACACAGAGTTGCAAGAAAATAGAAAATTGGTATGTGATCTGATACAAAGCGTGTCTACTTTTTGTCCGTAAGCTGGATAATCTTTAAAAAAGATATTGCACAACAAAAATTCATTAATTTTTAACTATTTTTGAATATAATAAAAATAAGGAGTACTCCGAAGAAGACATTGCAGTGTTCGTAAAATTTCTGGGCGATCTTAGGAATAAATTTGCTTCAAGATTCCAAGACTTTGTACATGTAAGCAAACTATTTTTATTTCTAAAATCACCATTAAACTTGATGCAGCGGCAGGGACAGATGTGTCTGCTAAGCTGTTTAATCTATCAAAAGCATTACTTCAAATGGAGATTATTAAATTACAAGAAGATTTGTCCTTGCACGTTTATAAATTCGTATCCGCCGAAGAATTTTGGGCCAAACATGTGCCAGCAAAATATGAAAATTGCTGACAACTTGCAATCAATTTGGTCACTATGTTTAACTCAACGTATGTGTGCAAAACGTCTTTCTCAAAAATAAATTTTTTGAAAAAACAAATATCGCTTCCGATTAACGCTCGCCCACCTAGAAGATACACTTCAAATTTGTTGTTCGACTCGAGAACCAGACTACAAACCACTAGCTTAAGACCGTCGGTCCAATTTTTCGCATTAATTTAAGGTCTTTTGATTTGTTATTAGAAATGTACCAAAATAATACGCATCTTGTCATTAAATGTTATCATTTGTTTTTTTTTTCTGGACCTTGTTCAAATTTTCTTCTAGTATCCGGACCCCACATAAAATTACTTGCCGACCCCTGCTTTAGATACATATACACTACATGAAGATATGAGGCAATGGTTTTTGTAATAATAGGTTCCTATCAAACCATAAGCGATAATAAACGCGTTGGATAAAAGCACGAATTAAATTCAACATACTTATAAAACGCCTGTCGCTATGTGTTCTCTAATTCAGGGAGACAGAATTTGAGAACATTACGGCAATACAATAAATAAGGTGGCCGGACAATGGAAACATAAGAATACACAAGGCGGTCATTTTCAGCAGTGGAAACCAGACAGGAAAACATGAATTCGGCACAGGTTTCGTGGTCCGAGAAGAATACTTAAACAGTGTTATAAATTTTACGTCCATCAGTGAGAGACTGTGTTATATTAGACTGAAAGGAAAATTGTACAATATCTCAATTATATACGCACATGCTCCGACAGAAGATAAAGAAGAAAAAATCAAAGATGACTTCTATGAGCAACTCGAAAGAACGCTGGAGAGAATTCCCAAACAAGACATGCAAATAATATGCGGAGACTTCAACGCAAAAATTGGCAAAGAACTTAACCTAAGACCGACAATAGGACAACACAGTCTCCACGATATCTCAAACGATAATGGAGAAAGGCTCGTAGAGCTAGCATCGGCTAACAATATGCTTGTAAAGTCTACTATGTTCCAACATAAAAACATTCATAAACCGACTTGGGTCTCTAATGACAACTCCACACGGAACCAAATTGACCACATAATTGTTGATACTAGACACAGAAGTAATGTCCTTGACGTAAGAAGCCTCAGAGGCGTAGATGCAGATACAGACCATTACCTAGTAAGAACAAAAATCAGGTTGAGAATATCATCACAGAAACTTAAAACGAACGAAGCATTGGGACAGTGGAACATTGAGAAAACGCAAAATAAGGAAATCCGAGACAATTACGTACAGGAAATGGAACAACATCTAAACAGAATAGACCAGACCAATGATGTCGAAAGGATGTGGCAACAAATGGAAAAAATCAATTACAGAGTCAGCAGAACTAATATTAGGAAAAAGAAGGACGAAAACAAGGAAATGGTTTGATAAAGAATGCCAAGAAAAAACCACAAAACAGACAGAAAAAGTGAAACATTATGCTTTAACAAGAAACAACAGAAAGTAAAGAAAACTATACAACATCACGAAGAGAAACAAGAAAACTAATTAGAGAGAAAAAAAGAAAATACGAACAACAGCAGTATGAAGAAATGGAAAGAAATAGACAACAGTCAAATAGTCGAGCATTTTACAAATCTGTGTCAAACGAAAAGAGAGGATTCAGACTTAACTGCGTGTCTGTACTGAGGAAAAAATAATGATGAATTAATAATTAACGAACAGGAATTACTCCAAACATGGCAAGAATATTTCAAAAATTTACTTAATATACACCAAGATGAAGAACATGGAGAGGATATATACCTTGGGGTGGACCTACCGGTAGAGTACCCAAAAATAGACGAAACATTGCAAGTAATTAACAAATTGAACAACGCAAAAGCTCCAGGCTCTGACAATATACCAGCCGAATTTCTTAAGTACGGAGGAGAAACTTTACATAGACAATTATACAAACTAATAACACTTATATGGAACGAAGAGAAAATACCAACAAAATGACACGAAAGTGTAATAATTGTAATGTGAGCGTAGCAAGTGAGTGAGAAGTTGGCATAAAGGAAGTAGCATAGAAAAGATAATAATTATTCGAGATAATTATTATATATTCCAAATTAAATAAGGGATAATTAATACAGTTAACTTATACATTTAAATTATACAAAGTATAAACAATTGACCTAGTTATTGCATTGTTTGATAATTGTTTTAAACGTATAAAAAGCACGAAACATCCGTGACCCAAATAGGCAGCAATAATACCAAAACTGCAACTCAGCGAACCTACGACCTTGGTACTAGAACCGGCGTTGAAAGTACGACCACAATAAAACAAGAAAAAACGACGGACGCCAGACAGTCGGTAGTCAGTAGTCAGTAGTCAGTCAGTAGTGACAACGGGGGCGCCGTAGCTGCCCGCTCAGGGCAGTGATCGCCGGACGCGATAGCGTCCAGTACGCGAGACAGTCGGTGATTTTCCGGGGGCCGGGTATCTTCTGTCAGAATTCGCGTGTAGTCCGGTTATTGTGGCAGCTCGAAAGTTCGCAACCCTCAACTGACCGAGTTCCAGAAGACTGAACGTGTCGTGGTTGAAGCCCTAATATACACATAAGGTAACAGATTTCTTATACTAACCTGTGTAATTATATTTGTACCTCTGTCAACTTTTCACTATCTTGCTACATCGTCTCCCGACGCGCAGAATAACGTGTTAACGATTGTATTAGGAACTTCAGGGTAGATTCAATATATTGTTGACTCTAATATGGTTTTTTTTTAATGTTCCTTCGTCCGACTCACTAGAGACTAGGAGAACACGAGAATTCTGCGTATACATATCTCCGGCTTCCAAAGTAAGCCCATAACCTCTACTCTTTACAGGACCTGAGACCGAGGAGTTCTTACCCCTATCCCGAAATCCCTTATCTTCTCGTAAATCCACGAAGACGAGCCAGCCCTCCAGACCAGTGTGACCAGTATTCCTTGCAGCCGCTCGCAGGGTTAGCATCCCTTGAGGATCTATTGTATTTTACATTTGGTGACAGTCTTTACAGGACCCTATACATAGAAGTCCTTAATCCCTCTCCACTTCTCGTAAATCTGTAGTAGATTATTACATTGGTGACAGCGGTGGGATAAATTCCTTTACACCGAACAATCCTACCAAAGAGAAACAGAAAAGTTATACTTAGACACAGTACTACGACGATGCCAAACAAAGAGATGCAGCAAACACATACAAGAGACCAATGTAGCAGAAGTATAATGCGACAAAGCAAAGCAGTAGCAACCTGAGACGACCACCCAGCAAGGACAAACCAATGGAGGCAGACAGCAGCAGGAACGCATCAATATAGTTAACTCGACACGTGGAATTGGCAAACGGACATTAAAACAGCCAAGACGTCGCGAGTGAAGTGCGGATAATTCCCACAGGGATACGCGATAAAGTGAACGCAAAACGCGAGTACAATCGTATAGAACAGTTAGAATACGCTTGTCGTAATGGACACATGTAATCACAAACAATTGTAATAAGTAAGGAAAGTTCTTTCACTTGTTAAGTTTCAATAAGATTAATACAAGATTAACTCAACTTGTCATACACATAGGTTCAATACGGGGGCAGCACGATACATTCGCTGACCACGGTACAATAGCCTATAAGAAACAGTAAATGATAAAATATAAATTGGGACTTATAAAGAAAATATATATATGTATGTATATATATATATATATATATATATATATATATATATATATATATATATATATATGTATGTATATACATATAGTAGGATATAAGTAATAAATATGTAAAGTTTATTGTTGGAAAAGGAAAAGGCCCCTCGGCCCTTTTCTTTTTTTGCGTAGGGAGTAATGTAATGTGAGCGTAGCAAGTGAGTGAGAAGTTGGCATAAAGGAAGTAGCATAGAAAAAGATAATAATTATTCGAGATAATTATTATATATTCCAAATTAAATAAGGGATAATTAATACAGTTAACTTATACATTTAAATTATACAAAGTATAACAATTGACCTAGTTATTGCATTGTTTGATAATTGTTTAAACGTATAAAAAGCACGAAACATCCGTGACCCAAATAGGCAGCAATAATACCAAAACTGCAACTCAGCGAACCTACGACCTTGGTACTAGAACCGGCGTTGAAAGTACGACCACAATAAAACAAGAAAAAACGACGGACGCCAGACAGTCGGTAGTCAGTAGTCAGTAGTCAGTCAGTAGTGACAACGGGGGCGCCGTAGCTGCCCGCTCAGGGCAGTGATCGCCGGACGCGATAGCGTCCAGTACGCGAGACAGTCGGTGATTTTCCGGGGGCCGGGTATCTTCTGTCAGAATTCGCGTGTAGTCCGGTTATTGTGGCAGCTCGAAAGTTCGCAACCCTCAACTGACCGAGTTCCAGAAGACTGAACGTGTCGTGGTTGAAGCCCTAAATATACACATAAGGTAACAGTGTAATGTAAGCGTAGCAAGTGAGTGAGAAGTTGGAATAAAGGGATAATGGAACAATAAGTAGCATAGAAAAGATAATAATTATTCGAGATAATTATTATATATTCCAAATTAAATAAGGGATAATTAATACAGTTAACTTATACATTTAAATTATACAAAGTATAACAATTGACCTAGTTATTGCATTGTTTGATAATTGTTTAAACGTATAAAAAGCACGAAACACCCGTGACCCAAATAGGCAGCAATAACGCAAAAAAACTACAACTCGGCGAAAACGTAACCTTGGACTACAACCGGTCAACTAGGACACCATTTGATAAAAACCGAACCAAAGTAGTCGGTAGTCAGTAGTCAGTCAGTAGTGACAACGGGGGCGCCGTAGCTGCCCGCTCAGGGCAGTGATCGCCGGACGCGATAGCGTCCAGTACGCGAGACAGTCATCCGGCATAGTTCGCGTGTAGTCCGGTTATTGTGGCAGCTCGAAAGTTCGCAACCCTCAACTGACCGAGTTCCAGAAGACTGAACGTGTCGTGGTTGAAGCCCTAATATACACATAAGGTAACAGATTTCTTATACTAACCTGTGTAATTATATTTGTACCTCTGTCAACTTTTCACTATCTTGCTACATCGTCTCCCGACGCGCAGAATAACGTGTTAACGATTGTATTAGGAACTTCAGGGTAGATTCAATATATTGTTGACTCTAATATGGTTTTTTTTTTAATGTTCCTTCGTCCGACTCACTAGAGACTAGGAGAACACGAGAATTCTGCGTATACATATCTCCGGCTTCCAAAGTAAGCCCATAACCTCTACTCTTTACAGGACCTGAGACCGAGGAGTTCTTACCCCTATCCCGAAATCCCTTATCTTCTCGTAAATCCACGAAGACGAGCCAGCCCTCCAGACCAGTGTGACCAGTATTCCTTGCAGTTGCTCGCAGGGTTAGCATCCCTTGAGGATCTATTGTATTTTACATTTGGTGACAGTCTTTACAGGACCCTATACATAGAAGTCCTTAATCCCTCTCCACTTCTCGTAAATCTGTAGCAGATTATTACATTGGTGACAGCGGTCCCGGTTTGGGGGAATTTCGGTAAATAGGGATAATTAAGTCACTTCTTCAGTATCCTTGTAAACTTTTGCAAGTTTTGTAGCTATAAGAAGCCTTCATCGTTTCATTTCGCCAGTGACATTCCAATTTTTTTTTCTTCTCTTTCCTAAGACGACAACAGATTAAAGAAACAGTGAGGTATCCAGTAAATATCGTGTGGAGTGCAGGACTCCCTCTTCTGGAAGAAAATCCTTTTTCTCTCTTTGTTATATAAACTTGTTAGTGGTTTTACACAAATTATTCGTATATAGTAGATTTTTTTTTTTTTGTCTTGTATCACTGGAAAATAACCTCATATCAATTCCTTCCCGAGACTTAGAATCCTAAATTAAGATAGGTGAATTGCTTTTATGATATATGTGAAGAGATGACAAGTACAAATTTTTTTCAAAAATACATACTAACACATCATATGATGTTCTCTATATAATTGTTTTTTAATTACCATAATATTGCACTAAAAATATAAACTATACTGTCTAACAGAACATATGATACAATATGGCATAACAGAGATTAGTAATTATCAGTCGATTATATGAATTGGATATAATTATTCGAAGAAATAATAAATATATTGTTTACTAACTAGTTGAATATAAAGAATTTAAGTTAGTAGGTCAAGATCAAGTTCATTTGAGTGTACGAGTTTATTGCTTTCAAAAAGCGCAAAATATAAATTCTTTAAATATTGTTTTACTAACTAACGGTTTACATAAATATTATCAAATTCTTTTGTTTAATGTATCAAGTGAAAGTGAAATATGATACTATTTGCTCGACGTGTGTTTGAAAAATATTAAACGCGCTTGGTCAAGTAATATACACTGAAAAATTAGATATGACTTTGCTAAAGTAAATTGGGATATTTGGATTTATAAATAAACGTTCAATTCGTAAAAAGGAAAAGAATTTAATAGAGTTTAATTTTTCAAAAAAAAAAATTAATACTAACACCTTATTTGATATTTAACTATTGATTGATTGATCGATTATTATTTGATTTGATTATTTGATATTTCCTACAGATTTTTTTTAAGTTCGGCAGCGTATATTTCTAAGTTCTTTATTTTAACAAAAATTTGGTTCTTTATACAATTGTTGGTTAACTTCATAAATTGGCACATCATACTGAGATGGACATATAAAAGAGGGAAAAGAGTTTAATGGAGCTTTGGAAGATAATTGACCGTGGCGTCAGAGGGTCTTTTTCACTATTTTGGAATGATTTCCACGAACATATGAGTTCGGGAATGGATTCATTATGGAAGAGTCAATATTTTGTAGGCGTAGAGCTTGCATCGCATGGAAAATGCATAGAAGCACGTAAAGTGGTTCTTTGGGCTGTGGCCCATATTTAAAGAAAATTTGAGTCGAATCGTTGTCAACGTCCTATAGTGATTTTGACAAACGTAACTTGCGAAACACTAGGAGACTTGCTACAGTTTATGTACCAGGGAAAAGTACAAATTGGACAGGAAGACCTAAGGGCCTTCACTGAAGCACTGGATCGTTGCTAAGGCAAGGACTCGCTGGAGACGGAAAATTCATAGTTAGTTACTATCGTTAAAGTAACATTATGGAACCTTATTTATGTATTTATGGAACGTACTCTGAATATAGAAGAGTTTAAGCCAGTTTCTTTGCTTGAGACAAAGAAGCAGAACCATAAATAAGAAGGAATAATTTAGTGGACACAGGTGGGATGCCACAGAAATAGAGGCATATCTCACACAGCATGCGAAGGTGAATACAGTGCCAGAAGTATATTTTTTAAGGAATGTAGGCAAGCTGCATATAGTTCGACCTTAAGGGGTGAAACTTACGTCAAGTAGGAGGCTGCTAAGGGGAAAATCTAGGGTGGTACTAGAATCCCAACCCGCTAAGAGTCCCGCGGCTCCAGTATGACAATACAGTATCTACAGGATGTAATAAAAACGCAAAACGAATCTGGAATTGTGATTTTCGTTAATGAAGTAAATGGAAAAGTAAAGGAAAAGAAGAATTATAATTATTACCTTCCACATGTTACAGGAAGGATATGGAAGAATAAATAGGATAAGTAGTACAGAAATATAAGAGAATATTATTTCTGGAACGAATTATGAAGAAGTATTGGGAAATATGTGAAATGTGAAGAGATGCGACGACTGCCAGGGGCACGAGCATGAGAGCAAAAATGAGAAAAGTTATAGGAAAATATGGAAATAGGAAACCCATGGACAGGGGCATGGATGAAAAATGAAAAATGTGAGAAGAAAAACAGGAGAATATAAATATATAAAATTTGAATTTGAGAGAATTTGAAGATGGAGACAAGGTATATTTGAGAGACTTAAGTAGCACGACAGGTCTTTCAAAGAAGTTACAGAAAAAATGGTACTATCCATACCATTTCAAATTATAGAAAAAGTTGGACCAGTGACGTATGCAGTAGGTACAAAAAAAGGGAAAAATAGACAGGTAGTGTACGTCAATAGATTAAAGAAATATTACGAGAATAAAACAAGTAATTATTCCACGGAGGAGGAAGAAGAAATAGGAGAATCCAAAAGAAAAAGAAAAGACGGAAGAAGAAGGAGTTGACCCTTCGAAGGTGGCAACACTGCTATTATGGGAACCAGGAATCCCAATTAACAAACCGCAGAGAAGAAGAAAAGGAAGTCAGGGAGACACCAGCCAACCAAAAAGATCAGAACGAATAAAGAATAGACTAGGCAAGATGCCCGAAAGAAAATGTTGCGGCATATTCCACAAAACGAAAAAGAAAGGATGGAACACGTACAACAGAATAATAAACAGGAATGAGACAGCAATAATAACACAGAGCGATGAGGACACAGACATGTTTTTCGACGCAATAGAGGAATAATGAAAAAATATCAAAACAACTATAAGAAAAGTTGAAAGCTTGGTATTACAAGAGACGGCCGCTCGAATAATACTAAAATTTTAACAAGGAACGAAAGACAAAACACAGGTAATATAAGCATTCATAGTTAAATATTAGCACAGTTCAATGAAAATAATTTTTTTGAAAACATAATAGTAGATCATAACTAAAAGCAAGTTTTAAGAAAGAGAAATAAGTAAATTAATTTAAAGTTAATAGGGGTCTAAGCTGCTGTTGATTAGTAAGAGCTGGATCGGTAAGATACCATAACGCCAATCCTTTATTGCTATGTCAAAACTGATTGACAGACTTGAATTCCTATCAACTAACAAAGTAGTATAAAGATTGAGTCAGACCACTGGTAAATAAACAACTAATAAAGGTCAAGTTTAGAAAACGTAACAATTAAATAAAAAAATAAATATTTTAGTTTCTAACAGACACCAAGAGTTCAAAATATTAGTCAGTATCAAATTTCATCAACAATGTGAGTATATAAAAAATTCAACTCTCAGCAATATGTAATTAAATAGCTTTGAAACATAAACATCATAACATTGAAAACAAGTCATTGTGTTTGACGAGAAATCAAAATAAAGTTCACCTTTGAATTAATTTAAAAAGATTTGGGAAAGAGTGGGAAATATTACAATAATTTCTAACACTTTATTAAGAGTAAATATAGTAATTAAAATATTTTTCAAATAAGGAAAATTCGTTACACATACGTAACTATAAACAATAAGTGATGACAAGTTGAGAATTAAAAAATATACGACTCTAATATACAGGGTATATATATAACAGAAAGATGATATATTAAATTGTAAATATTTAAAAAGTACAAGTCCCAATTATTAACATATTAATATTGGTTTAGATATCAATTTATTTATCAATTTATAGTCAATAGGCATACTAATATGCAATACACTGTAGGTTAGTTTATAAGTCAGATTAAGTAAAACTATCGCTAAAATTGTCTGCAATAAGCAGCTATACATGTATTTATAGGTTAAGGTGCGTTAGGAATTACGCGTAAAAAGTACTAATGCGAACTAAAGTCTGCTTACGGGAGTGCGACCGTTCGGGAAGTAATAACAGTGCGATTTGTGACACTGGAGAGACTCATCACGATGGAGAGACTCATGTTTCACTGTTTGATGTACAGCCACACGTCCATAGTCGATGGAGGACTAGACAGCTACATCAAGAAGACAGGAGCAGAAGAATGCTGAAATATACACTGCTACCGATCGATACAACTCTACAAGAAGACAATAACGAAATCCACCTACGAGAAGGAGTAACATGCTCATTCATCAACTGCTATTGCTTCGACTCTACAATAGGCGAAATAACATGGAAGAACAATACAAAGACAACAGTTGTGAAAGTCAATTGTCACAACTTTACAGAGGGCACGTTGAAAAGATCACTAACAAATAATCACTAGAAGAATTGGTAATAGTAGAACAAGATAAAAAACATATTTGCTCTAACGTTACACAAAAGGGCTATAATATGTAACACAGAAGTATGGCAAACAGAACACCCCTAATCCTAATAAATTTCCTAGTAAACACAAAATAAATCCTAGTACGCCATTCCTACCTCAAAACGTAGACCTTATGACCTACATCAATAGCAAATTCCTTTACACCAAACAATCCTACCAAAGAGAAATAGAAAAGTTATACTTAGACATAGTACTGCGACGATGCCAAACAAAGAGAGAAATTAAAAAAAAAAAAAACAGATTACTAATGGCCCCATCCTTACCTAACGCCGTCAGTCAACTCATGCAGAACAGGCCAGGGTACACATGCAGCAAACACATACCAGAGACCAATGTAGCAGAAGTATAATGCGACAAAGCAAAGCAGTAGCAACCTGAGACGACCACCCAGCAAGGACAAACCAATGGAGGCAGACAGCAGCAGTAACGCATCAATATAGTTAACTAGACACGTGGAATTGGCAAACGGACATTAAAACAGCCAAGACGTCGCGAGTGAAGTGCGGATAATTCCCACAGGATACGCGATAAATTGTGAACAGTGAACGCAAAACGCGGAGTACAATCGTATAGAACAATTAGAATACGCTTGTCGTAATGGACACATGTAATCACAAACAATTGTAATAAGTTAGGAAAGTCTTTCACTTAGTTAAGTTTCAATAAGATTAATACAAGATTAACTCAACTTGTCATACACATAGGTTCAATACGGGGGCAGCACGATACATTCGCTGACCACGGTACAATAGTCTATAAGAAACAGTAAATGATAAAATATAAATTGGGACTTATATAAAAAATATATATAGTAGATTATAAGTAATATAATATGAGGGTAGATAAATTTATTGTTGGAAAAGGAAAAGGCCCCTCGGCCCTTTTCTTTTTTTGCGTAGGGAGTAATGTAATGTAAGCGTAGCAAGTGAGTGAGAAGTTGGAATAAAGGGATAATGGAACAATAAGTAGCATAGAAAAGATAATAATTATTCGAGATAATTATTATATATTCCAAATTAAATAAGGGATAATTAATACAGTTAACTTATACATTTAAATTATACAAAGTATAACAATTGACCTAGTTATTGCATTGTTTGATAATTGTTTAAACGTATAAAAAGCACGAAACACCCGTGACCCAAATAGGCAGCAATAACGCAAAAAACTACAACTCGGCGAAAACGTAACCTTGGACTACAACCGGTCAACTAGGACACCATTTGATAAAAACCGAACCAAAGTAGTCGGTAGTCAGTAGTCAGTCAGTAGTGACAACGGGGGCGCCGTAGCTGCCCGCTCAGGGCAGTGATCGCCGGACGCGATAGCGTCCAGTACGCGAGACAGTCATCCGGCATAGTTCGCGTGTAGTCCGGTTATTGTGGCAGCTCGAAAGTTCGCAACCCTCAACTGACCGAGTTCCAGAAGACTGAACGTGTCGTGGTTGAAGCCCTAATATACACATAAGGTAACAGATTTCTTATACTAACCTGTGTAATTATATTTGTACCTCTGTCAACTTTTCACTATCTTGCTACATCGTCTCCCGACGCGCAGAATAACGTGTTAACGATTGTATTAGGAACTTCAGGTAGATTCAATATATTGTTGACTCTAATATGGTTTTTTTTTTTAATGTTCCTTCGTCCGACTCACTAGAGACTAGGAGAACACGAGAATTCTGCGTATACATATCTCCGGCTTCCAAAGTAAGCCCATAACCTCTACTCTTTACAGGACCTGAGACCGAGGAGTTCTTACCCCTATCCCGAAATCCCTTATCTTCTCGTAAATCCACGAAGACGAGCCAGCCCTCCAGACCAGTGTGACCAGTATTCCTTGCAGCCGCTCGCAGGGTTAGCATCCCTTGAGGATCTATTGTATTTTACATTTGGTGACAGTCTTTACAGGACCCTATACATAGAAGTCCTTAATCCCTCTCCACTTCTCGTAAATCTGTAGCAGATTATTACAACAGATTTCTATACTAACCTGTGTAATTATATTTGTACCTCTGTCAACTTTTCACTATCTTGCTACATCGTCTCCCGACGCGCAGAATAACGTGTTAACGATTGTATTAGGAACTTCAGGGTAGATTCAATATATTGTTGACTCTAATATGGTTTTTTTTTAATGTTCCTTCGTCCGACTCACTAGAGACTAGGAGAACACGAGAATTCTGCGTATACATATCTCCGGCTTCCAAAGTAAGCCCATAACCTCTACTCTTTACAGGACCTGAGACCGAGGAGTTCTTACCCCTATCCCGAAATCCCTTATCTTCTCGTAAATCCACGAAGACGAGCCAGCCCTCCAGACCAGTGTGACCAGTATTCCTTGCAGCCGCTCGCAGGGTTAGCATCCCTTGAGGATCTATTGTATTTTACATTTGGTGACAGTCTTTACAGGACCCTATACATAGAAGTCCTTAATCCCTCTCCACTTCTCGTAAATCTGTAGTAGATTATTACATAATTCCTATCCATAAAAAGGGAGACCAAACCAATTGCTCTAACTATAGAGGCATCTCTCTACTTAATACGGCGTACAAAATCTTATCGAACATCCTATTAAGTAGTCTAACACCTTTTGTAGAAAATTTCATAGGGGAATACCAAGCCGATTTCAGAAAAAATAGATCGACTATAGATCAGATTTTTACTTTCAGGCAGCTGCTGGAAAAAGGATGGAAATTCGATAGAACCATTCATAATCTCTTCATAGATTTTCGACAAGCATACGACAGCATTAAAAGGGATCAAATGTGGAATGCAATGGCAGAACTTTCAGTTCTGCCATTGCAGTAACAGTAACAAGCAGTAACAAGCTCTCAGAGTCGTTTGAAATAAACAGTGGACTGAAACAAGGAGACGCGCTGTCACCGCTTCTTTTAATATAATCCTGGAAAAAGTAGTAAGAACCGCACAAATTAGAACAGAACTACTGACAGTAAATGGACCAAAATTACTACTAGCATACGCGGGATGACATTGACATTGTAGGAAATACCGTCACCAATGTAAAAGAAAACCTTCAATAAATTAGAGAGAGAGGCAAAAAATACCGATCTAAGGGTCAATGAAGAGAAAACCAAATATATGTCCATTAACAGACAAAAGAGACGAGAAAGAATAGGACAAAATGTAACAATAGACCCCTATAACTTTGAAAGAGTGGAGAGTTTTAAATATCTCGGAGCGACTATCACCACAGATAACGATATCACGGAAGAGATAAAAGGGAGAATTCAGGCAGCAAATAGATGTATGTATAGCCTCCACAACACTATTAAATCCAAAAGCCTAACACGAACATCAAAAATCAGGATATCTAAAAGAACTTTGATGGTACACAAGGCAAATATCGAACACAATAGTTAATCAAATCTTGCCCAAGTACTTTCGATCACAAGATCATCCTCAGGGGCATTTCGTCAGTTGTGGCCTATCCAGCAGTAATAGAATGTTATAAATGTAAATTGGGACATAACAAATACACTAAACAAAAACAAACAAACACTTTAAAATTTAAGAAATGGAGAAGCTACATTTTATATAGAAGCCGGAGACAGAATCTGTCTCATTCTTTTCATTTCTGTTTGTTTGTCTTTGTTTAGTGTATTTGTTATGTTTCAATTTACATCTATAACATTCTATTACTGCTGGATAGGCCACAACTGACGAAATACCCCTGAGGATGATCTTGTGATCGAAAGTACTTGGGCAAGATTTGATTAACTACTGTGTTCGATATTTGCCTTGTGTACCATCAAAGTTCATTTATTCGAACATTCAACCTTATATTAATATATAAAACAGTAATTAGACAGGTGCTCATGTATGGGTGTGAGACGTGGACGCTGACAAAAAACAATGGAAAGTAAACTCAGATGCTTTGAGAGAAAATCCTAAGAAAGATCTCCGGTCCCTATCACGATCCGAATATTAACCAATTCCGAATGAGAACAAATGCCGAGGTCAAACAAATGTATAGTGCTAGCAACGTAGTCCAAGAGATTAAATCCCAACGTCTCAGATGGGCTGGCCATGTTCATAGGCTCCCTAATAACCGCCTTACCAAGTTAATCTGGGAAGAAGTCCCGATAGGGAGAAGGCCCTTAGGACGTCCACGAATGCGATGGAGAGATAATATATGGTCAGATTTGAGAACAATGGGGCTACTCACTGACTTAAACATCATGGACGACCGTTCGAGATGGAAGCAGGTTGTGCAGTCAGCCAAGACCCACCCCGGGTTGTAGTGCTACCAGAAGAAGAAGAAGAAGAATTTGAGAACGCAGCGACACAGACATGGAGAGCCTCACCGATGTTGATGCATAAAAGGGCACATATAAGACAATTCCTTTAGAGAAAGCCGCATTTGTTGTAGCCACGGGACACGCGGCCTTAGGAAGAACATAAAATGTGTGCAGTAAGTCCCAAAAAAATGCGACACAGATTTACATATTACATGTTTTATAATGTACCATATCAAGTATAATTTTAGTAGTGGAGTTGCCGAATGTCCTAATATTATAGTACGGCTTTAAATTTATGTTTTTGTAAACAATTTATTTTTTTGCAATTAATTTTTGTGTTGTTTTTAGCCAAATATCATTAAACTAACCTCTAAATAGTTCTATAATATCTTTGAGCACATCTGGTTTAAAAAAAAAGAAAAACCGATGCCAAATGGAAAATAAGTAAAGATAATAAGGCAGATGACGTAGTTATAACAGCATAGAATAAAGACGGACTACAAATAATTCTATATCAGTATCTACTTCTTCTGTATGTACTATATGCTTTTAAAATATTGTTCTGAAGCTATTTTCTTGTGAAATTTTAAATTAATTAGTATTTTAACTGGGAATAAGCCACAATTAAAAGATAAAAATAGGTTTATTGACGTTTCAATTTCCACTTCGGAAATTGTTCTCAAAATACAAACAGTAAATAAAACAATTTTTTTTTTGTTTCATAGTGAAAAATTCTTCTAATAATTTAATTTTATCTGACTCATTTATATTGACAATTCAGACATATATTATGCATTTTAAAGTAGACGACTTTAAAAATGATATTGCCAATATTGTTGAGTTGCGCTCCTGGGACGACTTTACTTATAAGATAGTTCATTCGATTACATGAAATCAACTTTAACTTGAGAATATCCGTCAGAAAAAAATCATAGCATGTAATTCGTCTTATTATATGTAGTAGGATCTGGTTACCAATATTGAAAGAGGAAGTTATTAATAAGAAAATACCAGTATTAGTAAGTCACTAACATATAGAGGATACATCATTTATGTTTTTTAAATAACGAAACATATAAAATCAGAATTTTGGTGTTTGTTGAAGGTAAACTAAATTCACGAACAAATACTTACCATGTCGGGATAGTATTATGAGGTTTTTTTCCTGGTTTTTCCCTCATAATTTACTATGGAATCACTAACAGGAGAATCTTTACTGTCATCATGTCATGTGTTTGTCTTTTTAAAGACGAATTATATGCTATGATTTTTTTTCTGACGGATATTCTCAAGTTAAAGTTGATTTCATGTAATCGAATGAACTATCTTATAAGTAAAGTCGTCCCAGGAGCGCAACTCAACAATATTGGCAATATCATTCTAAAGTCGTCTACTTTAAAATGCATACTATATGTCTGAATTGTCAATATAAATGAGTTAGATAAAATTAAATTATTAGAAAAATTTGTCACTAATGTAACAAAAAAACAAAATTTGTTTAATTTACTCTTTGTATTTTGAGAACGATTTTCGAAGTGGAAACTGAAAACGTCAATAAACGTACTTTTATCTTTAATTGTGGCTTATTCCCAGGTAATTCCTTTTAAAATGTTGGTTACCATTATAGCATCTTAAGGTTATTCACTGCCAACCTAAAAAAGCATGCTTGTATCAATATTAGACCAATCTCGCACGTTCTTCAACCATGAAACATTCTTTTTCTGGACTGTGTTTACCTGCTATAATTTTTTCTTGCACATTAGTTTAAAGCAATATACTCGTATATTTGGGACCTTTCATTATATATCTAAAGTACTTCAGCTTTCTCTTATAGAACTGTACGTGTCTACAGATCAAGATACCTTTGAGCAAGCATATTCATCCCAAACAATGCCTCTCTTTTCTTAAACCCGTTAAGGAGACTAAACTGAAAATACTATAAGAGAAACAAAACGACACAAAAAGATAAAATAAGAATAAGAAAAACAAAAAAAAAAACATGAATCGACATAACAAGCAGTAATTATATCAGAAACTTAAATTTCTTTTAATCGGAAGAAGAACAGACCTGGAAATTTACAGTTTTATAGTATTGTAGCAGAATATGTGCTAAAACTAAAGATCAACATATTATTATGCCTGCATGTAAATAAAAGAAGTGTTTAAATCATTTTTCTTATAAACAAATTGTAAAACTAATCAATAAAACAAAATACACAAGGAAACACAATACCTGTAGTTGGCTGTATACCACGTATTAAAAAAAATTGTATTTAAAAAATTCGTTTATAAAAGGCATAATATTAAAAACCTTCCCGGGCTACATCACAGAACGATTTCAGAATAACTATTTCCTCATCAGTGCTATCTGAATATACATATTTAAAGCCAGTAAATATAGGGTAAAAACCTTTAAAAAATGCGATTTGATTAGATTTGAGTTACAATTTTTAATTCCTTTACATCGATTCCTTTTGTAACGTAAATATCATAGTTTTTAATTATCAAAAATTTAACTCAAAGATAATCAAACAAGATTTAAAGGGTTTTTACCCATGTATTTAGTGGGTTCAAACATGTACCGGGCTTCTCATTATATTTTGATCCCACTGATTTTCCTTAATTTAGGAAATACAAAAAAAACGTTTCAAATAAAAGTTGTATTTTTTTATCTGTACCGACTAACAGTGTAGACATCAGATCAAATTTTGTATACAGGGAGTGCATAATAAAAGGCATCTTCAATATTTCAAATGGGACACTCTGTATTTTTTTATAGTTTTGAGTAGCCCTGCATTTCCTTATTACCAATATATAACATTGTGTAGCAATTAGTTTTTTTCTATAATGGCATATGGTACTACAAAAGGTAACCATAGGTGGCTACGGAACTAACATTCAAAATGAAACAATTATTAATTTATTATAAACTGTTAGTTCTCATACCGAAATGGCTTATAGTGCAAATGGAAAAGTATATATATTCTCAATTTATGTAAAAAATAATAAAAACAAGCAAGCTACATATAGGCTGATTTATCTATTTAAAATTATAGATTAAATACATAATATCATTTTTATTTTAGAAAAATCCGAAACTAGTCAAAACAATGCTACTAATGCATTAGAGAAAAGCCGTGCGACGATACATAGAGTTTTAAAAAAGCACAACTAGGTATAAGTCGTACAAAATATTAGCGGTACAAGAACTTGATAATACGAGAACCGATGTTCATAAGAGAAATCGTTTACAGTTCTGTCACAGTATAAAGAGGTTCCAGAGTGGAACCTCTTTATACTGTGGTTCTGTCAAGACATGCTTACAAATTTGAAAATGATCCTAATTATTTTTATATCATTTTATGGACAGATGAATCAAATTTTTCAACTTCAGGCATTTATAATAGAAGAAATAGGTATTCGTGTGAACATAAAAATAATAGAGAAAAATTAAGCAAATAAAAAAGCCAAGAAGAAAATCAATAAATGTGTGGTGCAGAATATTTCAAAACAAAATAGTTGGACCACTGTTTTATGATTATAAATTAACTGGGGAATCATATTTGGACACAGTCATTACAGAAGTGGATGAGTTAATAAATCAAGATTATAAACAAAATCAATTAAATAGTAATGATATGGCGCACCGCCACATAAATGTCGTAGCCGTTCAATATCATTTAAGTAATCAATTTAATGTGTGGATCGGCAATAAGGGAACCATTACATGGCCACCAAATAGTCCTGACTTAACACCATGTCATAGCTTTTTATGGGGGTTTTTAAGAGAAAACGTGTATTTTGATTCAAATACAAATATTAACACTATGACGGCAAAGGTTCGCACGGAAATTGAAAATTTAAATGGTCATAATAAGAATATCTGACGCAGTAGAAAATTTAATAAAGGTAGTATTGTATAGGTAAAGAAATAATAAATCAGACTTACTCACAATCAATTTAATTTAACTATCCGACGACCGGTTTCGCTTTCTACAATATGCAAAGCATCTTCAGGTCTCGGTACAAAGTTAAACAAATGCTGAAATGATAAAAACCCATATTAGGGTGTTGTCTAATAAAGATAAACAAATTAGATGTTATAAATTACAATAATTATGCCAATATTACCTGTCTGTGGTTTTATTTAAATGATTGAGTTGAATAAAAGGTATAAATATTTTTTAAAAAGTTAAAAGGACAAGGTAAGGCCCACAAGTTGTCATAAAATCTCTTCTATTGGAATAAATTAATGAATGAGCAAATAAATAAATGAAATAAAATAAAAATTACTTACATGCCGGTACTCTATTAATAGATGGATGGTAGAACATGTTTGAACATGTAAGTCCGGCATGTAAGTAATTTTTATTTTATTTCATTTATTTATTTGCTCATTCATTAATTTATTCCAATAGAAGAGATTTTATGACAACTTGTGGGCCTTACCTTGTCCTTTTAACTTTTTAAAAAATATTTATACCTTTTATTCAACTCAATCATTTAAATAAAACCACAAACAGGTAATATTGGCATAATTATTGTAATTTATAACATCTAATTTGTTTATCTTTATTAGACAACACCCTAATATGGGTTTTTATCATTTCAGCATTTGTTTAACTTTGTACCGAGACCTGAAGATGCTTTGCATATTGTAGAAAGCGAAACCGGTCGTCGGATAGTTAAATTAAATTGATTGTGAGTAAGTCTGATTTATTATTTCTTTACCTATTTGAAATGGACTCACACAAGCAACAAATTCATGATTTGTAGTATTGTATCTTAAATGTAGTATTGTGAGTCATTAATTTTGTTGATTTTATTTTGTATAGAACAAAACTAATGCTACACTATGTTATATATTTTTGTAATCAGGAAATGCGGGGCTACTCAAAACTATAAAAAATACAGGGTATCTCATTTGAAATATGGAAGATGTATTTTATTGGGCACTCCCTGTATACAAAATTTGGTCTGTTGCTACACTGTTGGTCGGTACAGATAAAATAATACAACTTTTATTTGAAACGTTTTTTTGTATTCCCTAAATTAAGGAAAAGAAGTGGGGGGTCAAAATATATTGAGAAACCCTGTACATCCAGATAGCAATGATGATGGAGTAGTTATTTCGAAAACGTTATAAGGGTTTTTATTATTATACCACTAACAATAAAAAAAATTTTAAATTACAAAATATTAAATGATACTTTATGACACTATTAGATTATACAACAAGTAACTTTGTCTAGAAATTATTTTTTAAATCACAATTCAAAGAAAACAATATTACCAAATTTGATTTTTCTTGTTAAATTAAACTATGTAGTCAATAGTCATTAACTGACACTACTAAATATAAATATTGTACCATTTTATTACTAGATAAAAAACAAGTGTAAAACAAACGACATAATTAAGATACGAACAACAAACCTGTCCAAACGCCAGGGGCGTACAGGAAAACCTCATTAAATTGTTATAGATATTATGCTTAGAAATCGTTTTAGAAATACAAGTTTATGCCAACATACAAAATTATTTTGTTTCTATATGTAAAAAATAAAATTCATCTAATAATTAAATTGTATATACGCAGCTGACAATACACAGCATTATCGGTTAAGATGTTTCTTATACCGTGCAAGAAAATCTATGGCTCATGAAAGACCATAATATAAATTATCTTTGAGTTATTATCTGCAAAAAGTTTTATGACCCTAGTAATATTCTAGCAATATTTTTACGATCAAATACTTACAGAGGTAAAGGAAGCAATAGCAATTTACATAACACATTTCGAATGAATTTTGGTGTAACAGAAGAATTCTACGAATATGGATATGGATATAGTTGTCTTAACCGAAACAAAGAAGAAGAAGAAAGGAATAGGTATAAAAAAAGTAAACAATTATAACAATTGCAGAGACAAGTGCAGAATGTACATATATTCAGCGGAGTTTCAAAACATGAGAGAGCGAAAAGAGGAGTATCCCTTCTAATACACAAAAAACAAACATAAAAATCAATGACTTTGAAGCAATGTACGAAAATATAAATAAGAGTAAACATAACGATCAAAAAAACACCTATTACGGTACTTGGGACTTATTCGATCAGTGATGATGAACCTTACACAAACAAAGATGAGTTCTTTGCTAAAGTTAACGACGAAATTACGAAAATTGGAAATAGAAGAGAATTGGTAGTTATGGGAGACCTGAACAGTAGAGTAGATCGTAAAGTAGATAATAAGATAGTAGGTCCCTACTGAGAAATAAAACCAGAATGGTAATGGTGCGATGCTAATTGAAATATGTGAAAACCAGCAATTAAAAATAACCAATGGATTTTTTAAACATAGAGGTGTGCACAAGTACACCAGGACCCAAACTACAAGAAATCTAAAATCAATTACAGACTATGTCATCATAAAACAAAATACTAATATGCAAGTATAGGACACAAGAGCGTACAGAGGAATAACATGTGGTTCAGATCTTTATGTCGTAACGTAAAATCAAAAGTGACCGGTCCATTTAGATAAAAAATAACATATAATCAAACAAATTGTTAGTCCCAACAAGAGAAAACTTTGGAAAAGAGAAAATTATGATTTAGATAGTTTGACCCAAGAGAGTACAAGAATACTATAACAACAAAGACTGGATAGCAAACTAATGAATATAATGAAATATCAACAGTAGAAGAGATATATAATAACGGAGTCGTTAGCGTTAACAAAGCTGCAGAAGAAGCACTCAGCTCTAATACTCAAAGACAAAGTGAAAAACTATGGTAGAACAAAGAAAAGAAGTACTCATAGAAGAGAAAAAAAGCAAACGTATATCATATTGCTGACCAGTAAACAACGAAAAGATAGGGATAAATACCTGGAACTCAAAAGGATAACAAGAAAAACAACAGTAAAAACAAAAATAGAAATCTGCGATAAGAAGTGCCAGGAAATTAATACCTACCTGGAAGTCAGAAAATGTATAGAAACATGGAAGTTCCTCAGTAAAAGAAGAACTACCGAGAAGAAGAGCACAAACATTTAATTAATATCCACACCACAATAGAAAAAGTTCTATGGGGAACTACTGACAGAAAATAGGGACGAATACTTAACTCAAGCACCAACAGAGGTTTATATTGAAGGAGAAGATATAACAATACAAGTGACAGAAATTAGAAAAGCTAAAAAAAAACTGAAAAAGAATAGGTCTCTAGGACCAGGGGATAACCCAGCCTCACTAATAAAATGTAGATCACAAAATTTGTTTGAAACCGTAATTTGGTGCATAAATCAATATATAAATATACCCGTACCCGACGAGTAAAAAATTGCTTATATTTCGTCGATCCATAAGAAAGGAGATAAGCTTAAATGTGAAAACTATAGAGGGATATCAGTCACTAGTACATTCAGCTGTTTGTATGGACGAATAATTAGAGACCGCATTGAGAAGGAATACAAAGACCAAGGGAAGAAGCACAATCCGGTTTTCGAACAGAAAGAAGCTATACTGATAAGATCTTCTGCCTCAAACAACTAATAGAAAAAAAAAATAAAGCAGAAATCAAGAAACCCACCTCATGTTTATTGACTTGCAGAAGGCATACGATATAGTTCCTGTAAACAAACTCTGGAACGTGTTACGACAGACGAATATTAGTGTCACCTTAATAAAAGCCTTAAGAAATTTGTATGAATGGTCAACATCCCAAATTAAAACTGGAAACAGACTATAGCAAAGCTTTCTGGTTAATAAAGGTCTAAATCAGGGGTGTTATGTATCACCGGCCTTGTTTAAAATATATGTTGTAAAAGCATTGAAAGAGTGGAATCGAAAATGCAGAGGCATGGGCGTAGACCTTGGAGAGACTTGCTTGTATACATTGCAGTGTGCTGATGATAAGGTTGTTATAGCAAACGTTGATCTAGAGTACATGGCAAGAAAATTACAAGAAGAATATAGAAAGTAGGGACTAGAAATTATTATTGAAAAAACAAAATACTTGCCAATAGGTACCGAACTATCGAACATCACATTATAAAATACCGACATCATCATGCCCTGTGACCATTACACATACCTAGGAATCGTTTTTGATACAACGGGGAAAGATGATGAAGAAATAAAGAGAAGAATAACACAATCCAGAAAAACAATAGGTTGGTCTAAACAGCGTACTGTGGAGCCATGAAATAGAAAAAAAAAATAAAACATAATATCTACGAATCTCTTATTAAAAAGCCGTCTATTGTACGAAGCAGAAACTTGGCGAATAACCGAAACAATAGAAGAAAACTGGAAGCAGTAGAAATGGACACTTTTAGAAGAACAGTAGGAGTGTCACGCAGAGAGAGAATACGTAATGATGAGATAAGACAGCGGATGGGTGTTGACGGCTCTCTAACAACAGACATAGAAAGAAAACAGCTGATATGGTACGGGCACGTCCAGAGGATGGATAACTCAAGACTCCCAAAAATTATTATGCAATGGGTACCACCAAACTGCAGAAAGAGAGGAAGACCCAAGAAATCTTGGAGAGAGAAGGTAACGAAGGCGATGAGCGCAAGAGATCTTAGACAGGGCCAATGGGATAATAGAGTGTCAATGAAATTAGGCATATCGGATAACGTCGCAAGACGTTTTAAAACCGATTTATATAATATATATATAATATATATATATATATATATTATATATATGTATGTATATATAAATATATATAATATATATATATATATCATATATATATATATATATATTACATATACATATATCATAATATATATTATATATGTATATATATATATATAATATATATATATATATATATATAATATATATATATATTATGAACTCAAGAATATTAATCGATATGAAGATACTACAAGAATAGTAAATTAAGCTGAATTAATATTGACTATCAAAAGAAGAATACTTAGACCATATTATGAGAGGGCAAAAATACTAATTAGTGCAACTTATTATGCAAGGCAAAATTCGAGGAAAGCGAAATGTGGAAAGGGAATGGTTTAAATGCAGTAGTGCAGAACTATTTCGAGCTGCAGTCAACATGGTCCACATAGCCATGATGATTTCTAATCTTCATGGCTATGCGGACGCTATGCGCCATCTAAAAGAAGATTCTTCATGTCCTTATTTACAGTAGTTGTGGACCAACTTCTATATTCTTTAGAAAGCGATTTTTGGTCCTTTATTGTTTTTGTCCCATTGGTCTTCAACTATTGATATTTGGACCGCTCGACTTCTTTTATCCTTAAAACATGTCCCACCCCTCTGAATCTGTTGACTGATTGCTTTGATGAACTTTTAAAAAAAAAGTAGCTTAATATTATAATTACATGAAAAGTACTAATAAATAAAAGAAAAACGCATATTATTGAGTAATTTGAGCTTTTCAAAGCAAAACCCCAAAAGTCATTCTTTGAAAAGTAAATTGTTTGTTTTTTTAATACTTATGTTGTCCCACTGAAACATGTATTTCTAATAAAAATTTTTATATTCACTGAACTTTAATAATTTAAAAACACTTTTATTAATAAGAGATAGTTCGAAACACTACTATATGTTCAAAATTCTGACACTTATAAAAGTTTAATATTTAACACATGTATACCTAAAATAAGCCTTGTAAAATATTGCTCAAGTTAGAAGTTTTTATACATTCCTGGTGAATACGTTCAATTACATATTTAATGTAAATTAGCTTTTCAAGGTGGAGCTACGAAAAACTGCTCCTTGACCATAAATTTTATAATTTATTGTTGCGGTAATAAAGATTTTTTAACCTAATTAAAAGAATGTTCGTGACACAGAGAATCAACTCTTTTTGAGATATTACAGAAACAAAGAAATGGATAAATTAATCTTTACTTCAATGTATTAAACATATTTCAATATATAAACTTTTTTCATTTCAATTAGTTTGACCTTTTAGAAAAACTCAATAAGGTTAATATCTGAAAATTTATAACATGTGGTTTTTAGATGAATAATCTAAAATTATGTCTTATGGATAGCCGATGAAAATAAAGAAATCGGAAATTGGCGGCCATATAAAGTCAAAAGAACACGAGGAAGACCGAAAATGCGATAAGGCGACGATATTAAAAGAACTGCAGGGCCACTGTGAAAACCTCTTACAAACAACAGAGATGAATGGCAAGAATTAGGAGAGGCCTACATTCGGCAATCCGAATAGAGAAAAGGGCTTAAAAAAATCTAAAATATTTCTACCTTTTTATACAGCGCCTCTTTTACAAGATATTTATTATGATTTTGTTATAAATCAGTGCCCGATTTGACCTCTTGCATCTTTAAAAATTTATTTAGATCGTCATATATATTACGACGTTCTTAGAAAGAACTTTAACTCCTCTTTAAGTTTTTTTAACTAGTTTTTATAGGACCCTAAAGTTAACAATTATTGAAATATTATTGCATAGTATACCATGGAAGTTTTAGTTGATCTTTCATATTTCGCACTTGTAAAAGGTATTTTTTTAGAGGTATTATACAGATCGATGACTTGGTTACAAATGTGGCTAGCTACAAATTTTCCATTTTTTGGCTATTTACACAGTACACCGCATAATTACTTTAAGTTTTGTTCCAAATGTGGCGAATTGCATTAATTTGAAAATTGGCGCCAGAATTAATAAAACCATTAGTATCTGTGTACACAATGAACGTAGTTCGCAATTCCATAAGTAGCTAATAACATATAGCCACCTTTGGAAGGGACATCTTTCGATGTATGTGAAAGTTAGCGCCATTTGTTTTTATTATAACCTATAATTAAATTTAATTATTATTATCAGTGTTTGTTGTAATTAAAAGCATACCGAGTTTATAGAGTATCTACTTATTTCAGGTATATTTTAGTGTTTGTTAGTGTTGTTGTAAAATGAGTTTCAGAGCGGACAAAATATAAAATTTAGGACTAAAAGCGGATTTATGTAATAATGAAACATCTGTTCCGAATCGGTCAATTTACGTCGATGCAATTGTCCATCATGCTGAAGGTAAATTGATATAAGAATACTATCCTATTAACATTTTATATCAGTAATAGCACACGTATTTAGACTGAAATAATTTTTCAAAATAAGTTAAAACCGTTTTATTTTTATGATAAATTTCTACACCGACGTGCCTTTTATGGTTCCTATTTTTATGTTGCTTTAGCAACATTATTTAATGCATCTATATTTAATTAAAGAAACGCATAAAGGAAATTATAGAGAACAATGAACTGAATAATGAACACACCACAAATTTAAAATAATTTACCATGCTACAATAAAAAATTCTAAATTCAAAGAAAATAAAAAGTGTCGTAAATGGTTTTCAAATTATTTTGAATAATTTTTTGATTGTCTATGGTGGAAAATGGGGTTTCAGCATTAACTGTTAATACTTTTGTTTGTTCTAGACCAACGTAAAGAACAACCTAGGAAGGAGGTAACTGATTCTGAATCTGACTACTCTGATCGTGATATGGATTATATACCTAACAATAAGTATACAACTGATTCTGACTACTCTGATCGTGATATGGATTATATACCTAATTGTTCAGTTAAAAAAATGAAACTATAATACCTGTCGATATTTAGGAAGTTCCTGAATGATGAAAATAGTAATATTGAGAATACTAAACGAAATTATTTCTAATTCCCAAGCGATTAAGACCAATATTGACAGAGAACGAAAAAACCCAAAACGAAGAGAACCAAAACTTTGAAAAAAAAACAAACATTCGAAAATTGGAAAAAAACTGTGGAAACCCGTATATTAGTAGCAAGGGTAACTACGTACCAGAAAATCAATGGGTAAACCTTGCAATGACAGTTGTAGGTAATGATATATTACTCTTTTATACAAATTAATCTTTATATTTTACAATTTTAAGGCTCAAATACAATGCAAAAATAGACAAGGAACAGCGACTTCTTATCTTTACATCTTACATGGAAACTGGAAGCATCGATAGACAACGCAACGAATATTTATAAATAGTTTAGTAGAAGTTGGGAGAATGGCACAAGAAGGATCGTAACAGAGAAAATTCAAGACGATCAAGAACTTTAAACTTTCATTTTATTATTTGAAAATATTCGACAAAAGAGTATGTAAGACAATGTTTTTAAAAACCTCTAGGCATAAATAAAAGAAGTACTAAATTTTGCAATTAAAAAACGTTTCCCCAATAGTACTACTACTAAACATGAGAGAAGGGGCGGCATTGGAACATCAAAAATATCCGATGAATCACTAAGATTTTTGAAAGAATATATCAAAAAAAAGTTTCCTACCATGGCATCCTCATTATTGCCGCAAAGACTCAAAAAGAATTTTACTTAGATCAAAAATTGAATATTTCTACCATGTTCAAACTTTATCAATCAGAGTGCATGGAAAAACAATAAAACTTGTCTCAAAAAATTCATACTACCGACAAGTATTTAATAATTATTTTAATTTATCTTTTTCACACACCAAAGAAAGGACCAGTGTGTGACATGTACTACTTATGAAAAAGCAAATCCTACTGACAAGACCACGCTACAGCAGAATTATGATTGCCACATTCAATTAAAAGAACAGAGAAAGAGATGAAAAACACTCTAATAAAATCGCCGCTGCGTTAAATGATTCAACCACACACTCCTGTAATTTTGACCTGCAACAGGTCCTGTATATTCCAACAGATCCGACAAATCCGGTTCTATTTTATAAAAATCAAACTTGCTTCTTATAATTTTACGATTTTCAATACTGGAAATAATACTGGTAAAGTTTCATGTGGACTGAAGTTCAGGGTGGACGTGGGCCCTCAGAAGGTAGCGTCTTGCTTGTTTCACCATCTAAGGAGACTCCCCCAAATAATTAAAAGTGTTAGATTATTCAGTGACACTTGCGGTGGTCATGAACAAAAATCAGTTTGTTGCTGCCATGTTTCAGTATTACTGTTCCAGCTTTACCTATTGAAGTAATCGATAAAAAATTTCTTGTCTCTGATCACAGTCAAATGGAATGCAACTCAATGCATGCTAGAATAGAAAACTGCGGCCAAAAATGTCCCCCGTATACTTGCCGCATGAATGGGTAACTATTGCAAAGAACGCAAAACGAAATGCTCCAAAATATGAAGTTTATACAACACCTGAACTTACCTTTATTGATTGGAAACCCCTTGCAAAAACTTATAATGGTTAATCGAAACAAAAGCTGAAGATGGGAACTGTGAATATTATTTGTCATGGCCATTAAGTGGATTCGTTATGAAAAAGCTAATCCTTTTGTAATGCCGGTTAAAACCCATTTAGATGAAGAAATATTTTACAAAATATTGATTGTTCCCCGTAAAGGTCGAAGAGTTACAGTGTCCACAATGGAAAAATGTTTAAAACTTTTGTATCAAGAAAAAAGAAAAATATCGGCTGCAAAACTAGAAGAAAACTAGAACTAGAAGAAACTAAGTAGTGCCGCAAATTTACCCGACGATTGCAGAGCCTTTTTATAGAGAGCTAATTGGAGAACCGAATATTGAGGAAGAGACGGTATTACCCGATATAAATAACCAGGAAAAGAAGATTTTTTTTTAGATATATATTTTAACAAGAAGTTAACGCCGTTTGTTTATTTATTAGATATGTCTATAAAGTTAACATAGTTTCAAATATTGTAGAAAACCAGTATTCATTTTTCAGTTTAAAATAAAATAAGTTCGAAATGTAGCTACGTGCATTTTATTTCGAAAAACCCTCCCCAGACGAATAATTTAAAGAACTACTTATTATTGTTGTATCTAAAGTGTTTTGTCAGTATGATTACCTAATATTTATAAGGAAACAATAATTCTATTTGAAAGACCTGATTTGATCGAGAGGGTTAAACTTAAAAATTTCGTTTAACACCGAAAACGACGATTTGTAGTTAGCCACTGTTGGAACCAAGCCATCGAGATGTAAGTTGGTAACACTTTTGTAACTGGCGGTCATTTTGACAGCTGCCAAGTGATTTACGTTTAGTTTGGTTTGGCATTATATCACGAATAGACTGACGCCTGAGCAATGCTTCCAAATTGTGCAAATTTATTTGAAAATTATGGTTCTGTTCAAAATACATATCGCGCACTACGTCAATTTTATGGTCAACATAATCGTCCATCAGAGCAATTAATACGATTAAGCATGAAACGTTTTCGTATTACGTTTACTTTAAATAATAATACGAATCCACAGAGACGTAGTACAGTGCGTACAGAAGAAGTTATTGTTGATGTAGATCGTAGCATAGAGGAAGACCCGAATCAGTCTATCCGCCATCGTGCACCGCAGTTCAATATATGTTCATCTACTTTATGGAAGATTATATGAAACGATCTTGGTTTACGTGCTTACAAAATCCAACTCGTGCAAGAATTAAAGCTACAAAATCACCTAGCAAGGCGTAGATTCTGTTAGTGGGCCCAAAACAAGATTGCCGTTGATCCCAATTTTCATAAGCGAATTTTGTTTAGCGATAAAGCTCACTTTTGATTTAATAACTATGTTAACAAACAAAACTGGCATATTTGTAGTGAAGATAATCATCGAATGTATGTTGAGACACCATTACATCAACTGTTTGGTGTGCTTTGTGTGCCGGTGGAATGATTGGTCCATATTTTTCTAAAACAATGCTGATCAGAACGTACAGTCAATGGTGACCGATACAAAACAATGATTACTGAATTTTTTATTACTTATTTGAACAACCATGATGTGCAAAAACTGTGGTTTCAACAAGACTGCATGTATATCGTATCCTACTAAAGAAACCTCCTAGAATAAGCTACGCCTATGACACCAATATAACTGTAGGCAACATTTTATAGACTGTCCATCATATCAAATGAAAAGACAAGCTACTGGACTACCAAATAATGTAAAGTGCGCTTTAGACAGTGCCGATTGTGACAAAATTATTGGGTTTTTAAAGAAAACGAAATTGTATAATCAAATATAAGTGACAATTTAAGAAAATTTTAAATTATAATCAACTTTGTAAAAACTTTGTAGTTTATATTTTACATTAATCATTATAATATATTATAGTCTATATATTATAGTCTATAGTGTACCACCGCTATGGTTGCTGCGGGTTATTTCCAATAAAAAGAAAAGATAAAAAAAGATTTCTAAGGTATTTATACCTTTAAATAAATATATATAATGTGAAACCTTACCTTATGCCGTAAAAACAGTTGCTTCAAATATTTGGCTAGCAGTAAATAGAACATAGAAGAAATATGCAGTGTGTTGTGTTTATTTAGTGACCTATTTTCTTTTAGTAGGTGCAATGCTTGTTCTACTTAATATATGGAATATGAGTGTAAGTGATAATAAAGATTTGTGATACAGACCTCTTAAGCTTCTATCATATAGACTCAAGTAATTTTAAAATTTTATTAAACATTTTATTATTGTGTTTACTTTTATCTTGTATTTTATTTTATTTTGTATTTTTATCTTGTATTTATCTATATATTGTTATATTAAGTAATGAGCAATAATATACGTAATTACTATCTAGTTGGTATTTGTAAGTATTAATAATAAGTAAATACTGCACAAGACCATGCACTCTGAATAAAAACAGGGATGTCTTGGACTTGAAGGAAGGACTAGTCAAATAAGGAAGATATTAAGTTATTCCCGTGGGAGACGGCGCATTTATACTCAGGGGATTAGGGGACACCTGAGTTTGTTCGACGTAATATTGCCTTCAACTGAACGTATCTTAGGTAAAATCAAAGAAGGCGTCCCATACCGTGTATAGATACATTCTCAGACAAGCATATGTAAAATGTGACAACCAGTTATTATGTAGTTACCTAATTAATATTATTTACAAAATTATTTTGTAAAAAAAATTAATTTTTAATTATACAGCTGAATATAAATATTTTCCATTCTATATTGATTACCCTCTGTACAGGGTGGTCCTAGTAATTGTACAAACAGAAATCGTAGATTCTGCACTTTATAATATTATGATTTAAGCCAACTTGCTTTAATAAAATATTAATATTAAGAAAGATACAGGGTGTTAAAATGGAAATGTAAAATTTAATTTTTTGCTATAACTTTTACGTTTGTAAATATTTTTTTACAAGAATTTACAATTGAATGCTTTTGAGTAGGATAAATTATAATTTTATACAAACTTTAATGTTACTGATAGAAGGCGCCACATATGCCACATCTTCTTCTTCTTTGAGTGCCTCTCCCATCGGGGATCGGATATTATTATGGCGATTCTAATTTTATTTACTGCTATTTTGAATAATTCGTTAGTGGTACAGCCAAACCACTCTCTTAAATTTCTTATCCAGGACATTCTTCTACGGTCTGAGATTTCTGCGTCCTTGGATTTTTCCTTGCATTATATTTTGCAGGAATGTGTATTTTTGTCCTTTCATCAGGTGGCCTAAGTATTCAAGTTTTCTCTTTTTATTATTCATGTTAACTACTGAATGATTATTGATTCTGCGTATTACCTTTTCATTTGTAATTTATCCACCCAACTTATTTTTAGTATACGGCGGTAGCACCACATCTCAAAGCTTTTAAGATTTTTAATATGCCTCTGTTTAAGTGTCCATGTCCACACCGTAAAGCAAAGTACTGAATACATAGCATTTTAACATTCTAGTTCGTTTGGAAATACTAATTCCACGATTACAAAATAATTTTTTCATTTTTATAAAGGTAGACCTGGCAATTTCAATGCGTCTTTTTATTCCGTGATTTTGGTCACCTGTTTCATTGATGTGAGTTCCCAAGTATTTGTATTCGCTTACCTTTTTGAGTTGGGTACCGTTTATTGCGATACTAATGTCATGTATTGGATTCTTACTAAAGGTCATATATTTTATATCTCATTCATACTTTCAACTAGATGTTGTAGATCATCCGCTGTTCTTGCCATTATCACAGTATCGTCAGCATATCGCATGTTATTGATAACTTCTCTATTGACTATTGTCCCTTCGTTTGCATGTGAGAGAGCTTCTTGGCATATTTGTGCGCTGTAGATATTAAACAAGAGCGGTGACAATATACAACCCTGTCGTACTCTTCTACGTATTTCTATTTCGTCCGATGTTTGGTCTTTTATTTTTATATTAGCTCGCTGATTCCAGTACAGATTTAATATTATTTGTATGTCTTTGCTGTCGATGTTCTCTTCACCTTCCCGATTATCTTTTTAGTTAATTGTGACGTACTTTGTCAAAGGCCTTTTCAAAGTCTAATATGCCACATGTGTGGCATAAACCACATAAATTTGTGATTAACATTGTTGATTTTTAAGTTAGCTCTATTTATGTTAAATAATATTAAAGATAAATTATTCTCCCAAAGAAAAGGTATACTTGTTTAGTAACCTTAAAATTCAACCGTTTATGAGATAATTTCATTTCATAAGTTGTATATATATTTTAAGCTGTATAATAATTCTTAGTTGTGATATTTGTGCGGTAAAGTACTAAATACTTGCAGATAACATATTTCATAGTTTTCTTATTAAAATAATTCAAAGTTAATGATGTAACATCACAAAATGCTTTATTATGACTGCTAAATGTCTTATTGGAGAAAAGATTCTTCATCCTCTTCTTAAAGTGTCGTGTCCGTAAATCAGACGTTGGCTATGATGTTTACAATTTATCTTTTCTATCGCTTCTTAAGTTTCTATCTAGCGTTGTATTACTTTTTCTCTATTGTAAAATTCTGAAAACCCAAAAAAACATTCTAGAGAGAAAGCAGTGAAAACATACTTAATTACAACTTTTCTGAACGTTGGATTCGTCGTGGTAGTCATATTGCTTGGCAAAGTGGTGAGATATTGATATACTTATTTAATTCATAAAAAATCCCAAAAGAATACTTATTATTCATTACGTAAATTATTTACCCACTTTTATTAGGAGAATTAGAAACTAGAGCACAGGTATTGAATAACATTTATGTGTTTTGTTTCGTAATACTTTTGCTACAAATCCAACCTTTTTTTAGCAAAGCATTTTTACAAAAACATCATCGTTATCCTAATAATCGATATTGTTATAAATATAGTAAACACAATTTAACAGTTCGAGATGTAAATATATTTACCCGTAAGCTGTAACGTAATCGTATAAGTAAGTAATGTCATCGATAGGTTATTCCGTGTGAATATAAGTAATCAATGAACGAGATACGTCACAGTTTAAGACATTATTTAACCTCTCCGGCAAATAAGATGTAGTTCCAGAATATATCATAAGATTTGGATATGTATCCAGAAGAATATATTCATTCATTATACATTATAGCCACCACGTAGCCCAGAATTTAATCTGCTTGATTTTGGTGTATGGGGCGCATTAAAACAACGTGTCTATAAGAATCCCATAAACATTCGCAAACAAGCATGCGACGAAATAAATACTGCAGCAGTTTCTTTAGAACCAATGAAGCTACTTAATATGAGACGATCTTTTATATACCAGAAAGATTCTGGAATGGCGACCCAGGCAAGATGCATATCGCAGCAGAGGACGACCACCGACTAGATGGACGGATGACATCAAGCGTATCACCACAAACTTAATGCAAGAAGCTCAAGATAGAAATAGGTGGACAAATTTTACGGGATGCCTACGTTCAGCAGTGGACAAATATAGGCTAATTGATGATGATCTTTTATGGAATATATTGACATATGAATTAAAGAAAATGTTGGACATATCAAACACTTACTTTAACAAAAAGTTATGTTATTTAGTTTAACTATTTCTTAATTTTGTTTGTAAACAAGATGTTTTGATTTTGACTTTAATTTAACATAAAACGTAAAATGTTTGAAGTAAAATCCTATTATTTTGATATTTTGTAAAATCCTATTATTAATTATCCTGCTAAAAGATTTATTTTATTTAATATTTTGTTAGCTATTAACTTAGTTAAAGGTATTTTATACCAAAATTTAGAAGTATTAATAATTTTGTCCATTTTTCTCCGTTGCCTGAAGTAATTGCCTTAAATCAGAACTGTGCAGATGATTTGTAAAATGCGATTATCTCGAAAACTGTTAAGTTTTGCAGCTATTAACAGGCATACATTTTTTTTGTTAAAAAAATGCATACCTGCACCTATACATATGTTTTTTGTTAAAAAAATGTATCTTTAATATTTTTTATCACAAATACAGGTAACTTAAAGAGCAAAAAAGTTAAACGCAAATGTATGCCACAAATGTGGCATATATGGCGACCTCTATCAGTTACATTAAAGTATGCATCAAATTATAATATCTCATATTTAAAAGTACCAAGTTGTAAATTTTTATACATAAATGTTTACAAACATAAAAGCTATAGCAAAAATTAAAATTTTAAATTTCCAGTTTAACACCCTGTATCTTTCTTAATATCAACATTTTATTAAAGCTTTGCTTAAATCGTAATATTTTAAAGTGTAAAACATTCAGTTTTTTTTGTACAATTACTTAAGGACCACCCTGTATACATAATAATTGTATTGAGGTATAAAAAAGAAAAAGGACTGATTAATATTTTTCATTATAGAGCTCAATGTAAATAATTTCCAACCTATAGTAATTATTAGGGTCTATACTATGGTACAAAAAAAGAAAACCTGATTATAATATAATAACAATTCTAAAAAAAATTTCCAATTATACTAGAAAATGATACCACGTATCCAAAAATTTTATTTTATCCACTCTTTGTATAAATAAAAGCTAATATACACCTTCCGATATGTTCGAGCTAAGTGTAATATCTAAGGACGACCATTAACCTAATTTAACCCTTATTTTCGTGTCTTATTTCAGACTATGACTAATAATCCAAACAGCAACTTCTTGTTATTAGTTGTTCAAAGTAAACTAGCCCATATGCTTTCTGGCAATGATAGTTGCTAGGCACCTGGCAATAAACATTACAACATTGAAGCCGATGACCTACGACTCCCTGGGCTTTGTAAAAGAAAAATTATCGATTTTAACAACTGCGTATTTTTAACAAAAGAGTATTACTTGCATATATCCCATTTACTCCAAAATTAAAATAACTTCCGAGAACTTATTAATAATATATTTATATTTCCGTGTATCCTATATTCATTATACAAAGTGGTCGCTATTTATTTTTTAAATGAAGTTCAACATTACAATTCAACATCTTATTATCAAAATATTCTTTTTAGTTGACTTTTGTTTACTGTACTGATTTCTGGCTCTTTAGTTTACGTCAGAATTATTTAATTTTACCAACAACATTCAATTAAATGTTCAAAACAAAACAATCTCCCTACTGCGCACAATGTTGAGATTTCCTGCAATTAGAATATTCATTTACTTTACATACTTATTAAAGTGATAGATTATTGCCATACCTAAGTATTACCCATTATACTACCTGTAGGCTAGTTAAATAAAATTGTAATAAATAAATAAAAAGTAAAGTAATTCGTCTCAGAACAAATCCTAGAAAAATATTCAAATTTTGATAAGAAAATATGGATTTATGTCAAAAGTATCAGTTTTAAAATATAACGGCGTCATTGTTTAAATATAGATTTTATAGCAAAAATCACCGAAAATTGTATATTAATTATTTTCAATACTTTTGTCCTAATTAAAAGTTTTCTTTTATTTTCTTGAAAGGTTGTGCAAAAACGATTCATTTAAAATCTCTTAAATTAAATTAGGTTCATAATTTATTTAAACAGTTGCTAAAATCTGCAAAAGTTTGTAGGAGGATCAACTACAAAAAATTGGCATAAATAAAACCAAAAGCTACATAAAAACATTTCTTTTAGCACCGTTAAGTTACAATAAAATTTTTGTCGAAAAATATGTATTTGTTTAAAAGTTATTCCAATTGATTATTAGAAAAATGTCCAATTGTTTAGTTGATAATGAAAAACGCGGACATTTCCGTCACCTCAGAACACTTTATAAAATCTCATTTTGTTTGTTTTTATCTATACTATTAAGATATTTGAGATTTTTTAACCAGCGTAGGGTTAAACCACAAATGCTTTCTAGATCCTATTTCTTAAGTGGATCAGTCTTTTTTTTTTTGTTTATCTTATCTTCTTGACAATATCTCTCCATTTTTTCCTGTCTCTCGTTTTCCTCTCCATTCACTGACTCCTGCCCTTTGGAGGTCTTCTTCAACTTCTTGCAGCCACTTTGATCTCGGTCTTCCCCTTCTCTTTCTTCCTCCTGGATTCCATTCTAACATTGCGTATGTCACTGCCTCATCGCCTGCTCGCCAAATGTGAGCTAACCATCTAACTCTGCATTGCTTTATTTAGTTACGATGTCTTCCTTAATTTCTGCATTTGTTCTGCTTCTATATTCATTTTGCTCTGTTCTGATTGGTCCCAGTATGGTTCTCATAATCTTTCTCTCTGCAATTCTTAAGTCTTCTTCATCTTTTTTAAACCATCGTCATTGTTTCCCCCTGCATATAATAATAGTGGTCTAATTATGGTGTTATAAATGCTCATCTTGCTTTTTTTAGTCAGTGTTTTGCTTTTAAGTAATCTTTTGTTTGCAAAATAAGCTTTATTCGCTGCTAATATTTTTTCTTTTATTTCGGATTTCCTTTCTCCGGATATACTTATTGTAACTCCTAGGTATTTGAAGTATTCTACTTCTTCAAACTCGGAGCTTCCTATTTTGATTTTTTCCTTTATTGCTTTTTTCCCTAATCTTAATATTTTTGTCTTTTCTTGATTTAATCTTAAGCCCCATTACCTCCCCTTTCTCTCTTATTTCTTCAAGCATTTCTTTCATTATTTTTCTGTTCTTTGCAATAATAGCAATATCATCTGCATATGCAATTATTTGACCACCTCTTGTTCTGAGATTTCCTTTATTTATATTTCGCAGTACATATTCTAATGCTAGATTAAATAGCGTTGTTGACAAGGCATCTCCTTGTTTCATCCCTTTATTTATACTGAATTCCTCTGTCTCTCCTCTTTGTGTCTTTATGCTTATTTTTGTAGTTCTCATTGTCATTTCTATTAATTTTCTGAGTTTATGTGGAATATTTTAATTTTTTAAGTGCTGTCATTAATACGTTCCTTTTAATAGAATCAAATATCTGTTTGAAGTCTATGAATAACATTTCCAGTTTCTAATTTATACTCGTTTGCTTTTTCCATTATTTGTTTTATTGTGTTGTATTGCATCTATTGTAGATCTTCCTTCTGTGAATCCACATTGGTACTGTCCTACTGTCTTCTTTGTGATCTTTGATAACCTCTTTTTTATTATTGATGTCAATATTTATATATGTTGTATTTAGTAATGTTATTCCTTTATAATTTTCACAGATTTGTTGGTCTCCCTTTTTATTACTGTTATGATCTGTCCTACCTCCCAGTCACCTGGCATTTTCTCTTCTTTCCATATATTTTTCAATAGTGCCAGTATTTTTTCTTCTAGTAGTTCTCTTCCCCCGTATTTTATTAGTTTCCATATTAATTCCATCTTTACCTGGGGCTTTTCCATTTTTGCTTCTCTGTATAACTTCATCCAATTCCTCTAATGTTGGTTCTTTTGAAATTTCGATGTCTACTTCATTTGCTTCTTCTTCGTGTACTGTTTCCTCCTCGTCATGCATTTCTTCTTCTGTTGTTTCCTCCGTCAAGAGCTCTCTGTAGTAATCTCTCCATACTTGCTTGTATTCTTGGTCCTCTATTATCACTATTCCCTCTCTATTTTTTATTCCGTTTGTTTTGCCTTGTATTTTTTGTTTTGTTCTTTTAATCTTTTTGTAAAAACTTTTCGTATTTCTGTTTGTTCTTTCCTGCTCTATTTCTTGCATTTTTTTTGTCTACCCATCTTCTTTTATTTTTGCCTTATCACTTTCTTAGCATTCTTTCTTAATTTTTTCATATTCTTCTCTGTCTTCCTCTTTATCTGTTCTTAGCCATTTATTTCTGGCTTGCACTTTTTTTCCTGTTATTTCAATTCATTCTTGGTTATACCATTCGTTTGTTGTTTTAGCCTGACTTTTACCTATAATTACCTATATTTACCTATATTTGCACCTTCTTCTATTGATTTTTTGATCGTCTCCCATTCTGTGCTTATATCTTCTGCTTTATATTTCTCTTTTATTTGATCTCCACATAAATAAAGGAATTTTAATTAAAGTTATAGATGTATCTGTAAAACACCTATCTGACACTAGGTGGAGTGCTAATCACGAAGCTGTGAAACTTATTTTGAAACATTTTGATAAATTAATTTCAAGTTACAGAAAAATTGTGTGATGCTAAGGAAAATATTATAACACGGGGCTCTGCTGAAATTTTCCCATCATACTTTACATTTTGCAAGAATCAAACAATCGAGAGGGGTATTTGCAGACGGAGTGTTTAAGCCTTGAAATCGGTGTAATAAAACTCTGAAGTTTGAAAATCGATATGAGTTGGTCACGAAGGCTAGGGTCCAGTTTACTTCGGAGTAATATGATAAAATGGGATCTTCCTTGAAAAAAAAAGTAGAAAACGTTTAAAAAAGATATTGCTTAAAGTTCATACATCGGTAACTTAGAGCTAAACTGCATTTAATTCATTTTTTTTATTGAAAAACTGTGTTATCTCACTTTGTACATGACATACTTTACGTCTTTTTATATGCAATACGATATTAAGTTCTATTTAATATGGTTCTAAATATAGACAACGTGAAAATGCATTAAGTCCCTCAGTAGTTCCAAGCTAAACAATCGTTGACACTTAATACCCAGTAAAATAAAAGTATTACTTGAATTAATATCACCTGCACATAGTAAGTAGTAATAACTCAATAGAACGACGTAAAACCACGGTGTGGCACTCTAATCAGTTTGTATAGTCTGAGTTGATGGAAAGCGATATACTCAGAGTAAACACGGCTAAACCTTGGCTATATTCCGAAATATTTCACACAGGCTGTGTGATAAATTTTGCTAAAATTCAGATCATACAAAGAAAAGAAAATATTAGTAAAGCTTATTAACAGCATCTTCCAGATACTATTATTAGGTATAAATTAAAAATACTGAATACGAAAATGGCAGGAACAAGTGGTACAACAATAAAATTATTTACACTTGGTTGACAGAAATGTCTGCCAACGCCTGTTTTAAGTAACCTGCAGAGTTTTATAAGCTCAAGTTACGGACATACATATTATACGATTTCAGACACTTCAGGTAATGTTAATTCTTGCATAATCTAAGATGAATCAAAGTCTGGACGTGGAGCAAGCAAACAAAATTGCTTCAGGTTTTTTTTTGGATTAAAGCGTTTAAATGTAAACGTAAGAGTCCTGTGTGGTTATGCTTTACTTGTGGATAGTTCATAAGTATCCATAGATCAAAATAAAAATCACAAGTTTTTATCACGTGGACATATCCATTTAGAAGTGGATTGTAATCATATCTCTTATTGAAAGAGAACGAAAAAAACTCTTATTAAAAATCCTGACTGTGCAGCAGCTATCACAATTTTGCGATCGTTCTAAAACATATTAATGTAATTAATATAGAACAAAATTGCTTCAAATATTTTAAAAATCTTTATAACTGTTCAACTTTTATTATAAGGAAAAAAAGTACGCAGCGAGAATTTGGAAACATTCCAATCTGTTGAGTTTAACAAAAATACTAGACGTGTTGAGTTTTCTGTACCCCTACCTGTAATTGGCCGTAAACCAAAGGAAATATTGACAAAAAATATACACAGATCTGCAAAGTTTGCTCAACAAAGTGAATTTCATAATTTAATTGGTGATAATTGAAAGAAACTAACTCCACACAACTAAAATGTTGGGAAATTAAAAAAAAAACTGTTTATAAACTACACTAGTAATTTTAGCAAAACGACGTTATGGTAAGATTGAAAGCAACTATGTTGCAGTACTTTTAACAATAATCCCGGTAGGTTATTTGTTTTTAAACAAGTTTTATTTAAAAAAATTGCGTTGGAATTAGTTCCTTTTAAAACTAATTGCTTGTATGTAAAAATAAATGAAACAAATTATTAGTTTCAAGTCAGATTTATCAATACTAAATTTATTACATTGTCATTATTTAAACTAATCATTTTCTTCCATAGTAGTAGTCTTTATGTTTATGGATTGGCACTTTTCCCTCAGGGTAAGCAATACACAAAGCATCAAATAGGTTTAATGGCCTCGGTCTAATATCCTGGTTGTTTTAAATTAAATGTGTGCTTAAATAAGCCCCCTATAAACTCTGAATGTCTGCAAGTGACCGTTTTGTAAATACTTGAACTCCATGAACGAGGCTGGGTGCAAAAGTTTGCTTTTGTTGACGGGGAACGTATTCTGCCATACGGTTCCAGAGATAACTCCGTTTTTTTGTACAGCGCTCGCCACCATTTATTAAAGTCCTTGATATCTTTCGTACGAGTAACTTTCACTGTTATGTTTGATTTTGCGTTGGCGATTAACTTAACATACTCCAAAAGATGATAAATGCGATCTGCTTTTTTTATACTTCTTTTAAATAGGCCGAATGTGCTATCGCAGGCTAGAAATGAATGGCCTTTTATGGGGAATCTGTGGATAATATTTCCAAATCTTTCTGTCTCAACTAGACCCAAGCAAAAACGGATGAAAGTATGATTTTTATTCTGACCAGGACAAGAGTCAGAAAACAAATACAACGTTTTAGCCGTTTCTGGTACATACTCTCTAATGTAGTCCATAAGAAAGCTGCATACTTCGTTTGCGCCTTTTTTAGCTGTACCCTCGGAATATAGATAGATGCGTGATGAGTTATCTTTCAAATTTGTGATATAAAAAGCAGATACCCATATCTTTCTCATATAAAAGATTTCTTGCACTGGGATATGTGGCAATGGCAAGTTTTGCATAAAGACAACTACAAGACCACCACGTTGTTTCATCGGACTTGCAAAGTTCTCGAGTAGCTTTTAGTTGGTTATAGAATTTCTTACTTCGCCTTTTATGTACTTGAAGTTCAGCTTCTACTGTTAGCTTTACAGACTGAGATAAGTGGGGATTCTTATAATTTTGTTTCCATTGCTCCACACGATTAACAAACATCAATTTGATTTATAAAGTTTGTACATTATTTTCACATTAAGTCTTGCATCCAAATATGGAATATGGTTTTGCCCATAATGGCTGCTTTTAGTAGGAAAAGATCCAATATGATCATGAATTTGTTTGCATAATTCCACAGAGACTGCATGAGATTTAATATTATAACCTCTTTTGTCTTTTGGAGACAATAAGAATTACAACCACCGAAAACGACATAAAATGGTTGTATAGCCTTACCTGCATATAGGCGACACGATTGTCTTTTTTGGAACCATATTTCCTTTTGCAGTTTTATATGCTTCTCCTTTTAATTTATTCACCTTCCTGACATTAGACTTCCAGCTCTCTGGCTGGCGCATACGTTTTTTTCCCATTTTGAACATTAGTTTCATCCTCAATATTCATCATATCACAAAATAATACAGAATATACACTACACTTCGGTTAACAGCCGACTAGAACAGACTGCGAAAACAGTAAAAGTCACGCAGGTGTGTGCAATGCCAAGTCGGGCGTGCGCCATTGACAACGTCGAAAGTTGAGTCCTGAACGGAAACTAACTCCGGGATTGAGATCCTTTCACGACCCAACCATATTTATTGGTTACAAAATCTAAGCCCACTCTTAATGGGAGTAGGTTCCTTTCTTTACCAGTCGATCGGCAATACCGAAAAATACCGCTTCACATGTAAAAGTCAAAATTGTACATTTTTGGAGTTAGTTCCTTTTAATAATCACCGATTCAATTATTATCAAAATTTGTCCCACTCCGATGAAGTGAAAAATGATTTTAAGTGAACAACATATTCTTTGAGTTTTATTTTGCGTTAGTTCTGTTTATATCATTTTGTTATATATAATATATATATATATATATATATATATATATAATATATATATATATATATAAATATATATATATATTTCATTTAAGTAAATACAAAGAAGTGTTCTTGACTAAATTTGGATTTATTTACCGTGTTATCTCCAGATTATTTAATTCATGTCTGTCAACTGACCATGGTATTATCTCCTGAACATAATAACTGTTTTCATGCCAAATAAGTAACTCAATGATTTTTCAAAAAATTAAGAGCGAAAAGAATTACAAATACAGTAATATACAATATCATTTATACCTATCAAATAGTGTTCATCACATATTTTATGAAAAAAAAGTGAAAATTCTATTTAAAATTTTTATAAAAATATTTATATTTTTATAAAAGTATTGGGGAAAGGAGACTCTTCGAATACTTCTGCCACGCCAAATTATAGTTACGCCTCTCTCTCAAACACACTTTAAAATTAAACAGGAAAATATCTCTTAGACATAATAACAACTAGAGTAGGAGTTCCGCAAGGTAGCATGTTGCGCCTGGTCCTTTATTTGCTATACATGTGCGACATACCTGTATTAGAGCATAACTTTATTGCCACTTCATTAAAAAAGCAATTTAACAAACTACAAAAAGCAATTATAAAATACATTCTTGGACTAAAAAACGGAAAATTAGACTAAACGAAATAAAATAATCTATTCACTGCAGCTTTACCAATAAAAAAAAAAGACACAAAAATATACCAGTTAAAATTAATAATAACCAAACACTATGCGGAAATAAGGAAAAATACCTAGGTATACCATTAGATGCACAACTACGACGGCAATATTAATATAGAAAAAAAGGAAGAACTTGACATAAGATACAAAAAAAATATAAGAGATGCTTGGAAGAAACTCGTATCTATAAAAAATAAACCTTTATACTGTGTGGAAACCACTTATGGAATAAAATTGTTTACTTACTTACTTACTCCGTGGCGTAACAACCCTTCGTGGGTTTTAGACGACTCGACAACATGCCTCCACTGTTTTCTGTCTTGAGCAACCTCCATCCAATTCTCCACGCCCATAGTGCTTAGGTCTTCTACTACATTATTTCGCCACCGGAGACGAGGGCGTCCAAGTGGTCTCCTTCCAGTTGGGACTTCCTCCCACACCAGTCTTACTGTTCGTTCGTCAGAATGTCTTCTGAGGTGTCCTGCCCATTGGAGTCTTCTGGACTTTATTTCTTTTATGATATTGGCGTCTGGGTAAAGTTCTTCAAGCTTTTTATTAGTTCTTATCCTATATTGTCCTGATGCTTCATCAAGCACCGGACCAAAGATCTTCCTTAGGATTTTTCTTTCCCAAACACGTAGTCTCTCTTCATTTGCCTTTGTTATCGTCCACCTTTCGCTTCCATACATCACAACGGGTCGTATGATTTTTTTATAGACCTGTATCTTCGTACGTCGTGTTAGTTATTTTGATTTTATATGGTTTTGGAGGGCAAAGATACATCTGTTGCCGGCCTGAATCCTGTTGTCTATTTCTTGTGATCCGTTATTGTCTTCAGTTATTGTTGTTCCAAGATACTTGAATTCTCTAACGCGCTCAAAGTTAAAGTCATCGATGGTAATGTTCTGACCGATTCTGTCTCTGATTTGGTTATTGCGGCTCATATACATATATTTCGTCTTGTTTTTATTGATATGGAGCCTCATCTTCTCTGCTTTCTTCTCAAACCTTACGAAAGTCTCCTTCATCCTTAATCGCGTGTTTCCTATTAGATCTATATCGTCTGCAAATGCCAGTAGTAAGTTTGGTCCTTCTCGATGAAATACTGTATTCGGTTTTTCGATTCTTGCACTTCTGATTATGTGCTCCAGAGCTAAGTTGAAGAGTTGTAGTGAAAGTGTATCTCCCTGTTTTAGTCCATTGTTTATTTCAAATGTCTCCGAGTATGGTTGTCCAACTCTCACCTTACATCGTAACCGTTCCATACACATCCGCATCAACCGGACTAGTTTTTTTGGAAAGCCAAGTTCCTGCATCGCTGTCCACAGTCCTGTCCCTACATACTCTATCAAATGCTTGTTTAAAATCTATGAACATCAATAAAATATCAAAATATCAAAATCTATGAACAATCAATAAAATTGTTTGTGTTCCTATTTTCGAAAATAATAAAAAACGTTGAGATACCTTAACCTTTAAATTTAAATGTGCGATTTTTAAACATAAATTTGAATGTACAGGGTGATTCATGCAAGTCTGGCATAGTCCATAATCTGTATTTTAAATGAAATACCCTGTGTATTTTTATTTTTTAAAAGCTCCTTAGCAACCTGATCTCAATAAACTATATCATAATGCGTCTATTATGAATAATACAAGGTGAAATTTTAAAATTAAGTATAATTTTCTTCAAGCCAATTAATTCATAGAATACCCGAGGTAATTGATTGGATTACATTAAAATACATGCTTAAACTTAAAATGTTCCCCACCTTGTTGTTGGCAATAACACAGTCTCCTATAAAACTTGTAGCGAACTTTTTTTTAGTTTAAGGTGAAATATTCTGTATTTCTGTAGTTATCCCTTCTTTGAGGTATTCGAGGCTAGTTGGTTGTATTGCATATACTTTGTTCTTGAGATAAACCCACACATAATGGAGTGTTGCACCGTACTGCTGGAACCAGACAGTCGGATCTATTGATTCGACAGACTCGATTTGGGAGATATAAATTAGCCAACTGAGGAAGAACATCGTCTCTTAGCATGCTTAAATATTTTTTCGCTGTCAAATTCTTATCTACTAATACAGGACCAATAATATGATCTCGTATAATACCTGCCCAAAACATTCAACTTTTGAGCATACTGAGTATGTGTCTCACGCATCCAACAAGGATTCTCCGCTGACCAATATCTATAGTTTTGTTTTTTTACCTCTAACATTCAATCTAGATGTTGATTCCTTATAAAAAAGAATTGTGCCATTCCATTTGTTTTAATTTTATCCATCATTCTTTCGCACAAATCCATTCTACGATCTGGATCGTCTTCTGTTGGCTCCTGCACAAAAGTCAATTTATATGGATGAAGTTTTTCTTCATGGAGATACCGTAGGACAGTTGTGTGACTCACATTATTTTGACGTGCAATTTGACGTGAACTTGACATTTGATTCTCTGTTTCTCTGTGAATTATGCAAACTTTTAGACACAGTGGCTTGTAAAATATTAGGCAACTTAGGACACCCCTAATTAAATAAGTTTTCTACTTCAACTTAACTTCAACAATTCTCCCCGTAACCGATGATCATTAAAATCTTAATTCAGTGGGTCTCGCTTAAATATTTCATTTTTATTTCTGCAAAAAATTAGTTTTTAATTGGGAATTTATTATTTTAATGTAAAATGTCATTACATAAACACACCAACAACTGATTGATAAACATCCGCATTATTTACCGATTTAGTTTAATAAGCAGACTATCTGGACAATTTTTACCTCTTCATGACAAAAAATGTTAACACGGTTACTAAACAGAAATTTTCCCCAATACACTGACACTTAAAGTAGAAGTGTATTGTCTGTATTTAGCTAATTTAAAATAATACCATAACAAGTGATAAATTATTAATTTCAAAATTTCACCTTGTATTATTCATTTTAGACCCTACATGATATAGTTCCTTAAAATCAGATTATTAAGAATCTTTTATAAACATAAAAATATACAGGCTGTTTCATTAAAAATAAGGATTATGGACTATGCCAGACTTGCGTGGATCACCGTGTACATTTAAATGTATATTTTAAAAGTGCTCACTCAAATTTAAAAGTTAACGTATCCCATAGTTCTTTATTATTTTCTACAATAAGGATACAAACAATTTTATTCTATAAGTGGGTTCCATACTGTAATAAACACAACCTTTACTTCTTGAACAAAAACTACGGCCCATTTGAACTTATGGTAGCCAACTCTGGTGGTGAGCAAACAAAAGGAATATAGAAATAAGACATTCAGAAATAACAATAAAACACTGAAAACTTTTGTTTCAACGTTTCTACAAAATTTATTTTGTGTTGGAAAGTATCGAAAATAATAGTTTTGAGTGTCTTATTGTTGTATACAATTAATTTTTATCAAACAACGGTCGAATCGATGACTTAACCAAAAATAATCCAGAAATTTCAGAATAATATGAAACGTTGTGAATGCTTCTTGGTATGTAAAGGACAGAGACCTCTTTAACGACCAGTTTATGTATATTTCGGCTGCAATTATCAAGAAGATTGCAGAAAGTCGTGGAAAGTGACTATAGGTATGTGAATTTTGAAGCAATCTTGACAACACAGGACTAATTAAAAGGCCATAAAACAGGACACAGCCCTTTGAATTAGTTTAAGAGACGATAAAAAGTAGAACATAGTGCTTGTTGCGTGTAGTGCACGTTAACATTAGTGAGTTATTTATTAGATTAGATTAGGAAAACACCATACGTTAAGCTCTTGATTTTAACTAATATTAGTAATTTAATATAGACTAAATTTGCTCAGTGACTAATAAAAAATTCGACATATAAATACTCTTTTTACTTATAATAAAAAATCTAGCTTAGTTCTTATTACATATAATACTTGTTTGTATTATATTTTTGGCGGGAAGATCATTATTGATTAAAAACTGTATAAAATCATTTCATAAAAGTTTGTGTAATACAACACATATCATTTTTTATGTTTAACAGCAAAATTTCCTACATAAATAATAGCAACCAGTCGACCTAGTTACCCATAACAGAAACTTTCCATACATTACCTTTTTGTTATTCCCAAGTAACGCTGATACCGACACAAAAACTGGAACTACTTAAGTAGTTTAAAAGTACTTAGTACACCAATTTAGCACCTGATAAAATTCAGTTTTGTTGTTTCGTAATTATTAGCGCAACGATAGTGACAATTAAGAAAGTAACATGCAACAAACACATTCACTCTCTACTGAATCACGGTGTTCCAATAACCTCCAGCGGTATATGGAAATGTTGCGTGCTCTCCTACTACAAAACCCATTAGCTCTTTACCTACAGGTCGAGTAATCGAATGGGCCAGTGTTGCCTTTGGTCGAAAAGTAGTTTCGGTAATTTGAAAGATATGGCGTTAAATCGACAATAATTTGCTTTTATATACAGAGCGTTACCAAACTAATATGAAATAATATTGTGAACGATGTGTTCAAGACTAAAAGTCCCGGTAAAAATGTGATAATTTCAATTTCTGTTCTTTTGTTGATAACATTCGTTAAACTGCATTTTTGCTATTGGACTACCAAACTTAAAAATTTTAAAAACTTTTTTTTTAAAAAGTATTGACAAAGAATCAGCAATGATTATTACAAAATATCCCCAAATGATAAATATTCGCTATTGGCTTCGTTAGCAGTATTGTCAATGTTTTTAGGAAAAACTGCGAAAATCCCAATTTTTTTTGTAATTCTACCGTTTAATGATGAGAACGATAATTTCAAGATGCATTATGAATTTTCATAAAAAGTACATCATCATTATCACCCAGCCCTTTGCGTCCACTGCTGGACATAGGCCTCCCTCATTTTTGTCCATTGTGCTCTGTTTTGGGCACTTTTTATCCAATTTCTTGACATATTTTTGAGATCGTCAGTCCATTGTGTAGGGGGTCTTCCTCTACTTCTTTTGTCTAATCTCGGCCTCCACTCAAGCAATCTCTTCGTCCACCTTTCATCACTGGTTCGGGCGACGTGTCCAGCCCAGTTCCATTTCAGTGTGGCAATTCGGGAAATTACATCGGTAACTCCTGTTCTTCGTCTTATGTCTTCATTTCTAACTCGGTCACGAAGCGATATACCTACTCAGCATTGATCTTTCCATTTTCCTCTGAGCTACTTGCAGCGTCCTAGAACTTGTAGCTGTCAATGTCAAAGTTTCGGCACCATAGGTCATCACAGGCAGCACACATTGATCAAATGTTTTACGTTTCAAAGAAATTTTCCAAAAAAAAGCACATACTGGCTGATAAAAATCTTCATATCACAGAAGATGCACGAATCCATCAGACCTTTTTGGCCATCAACAAGTAATATTAACCTTTTACTCAATGATTAAATGGTGAAATTTGTACTAATTTTCGAAAAATGAGATTCTGATCATGCGTGATAATGATCTCTATATTTTGCAGTAATATTATCAAAATTATAAGAATATCCATACGGATACCTCTTCTTAATGCATCTTCGTGGGTAATATACTCCGACCATGAAGTTTTTCCTAACCTGCGAAAGATTCAGACCACGATAAATAGTTTAAGGATTTTCTACTTTTTCTAACAAAAATTCGTTCTTGGAGGAGAAACATTTGTTAAAATCTGTTTTATTAAAAAATGATTATCCTTTATCGTTTATAAATAAGGAATTTTCAACAATCGATCGAATAGAACAGAACAACTTGGAACGAGAATCCTACAGCATACACAAGGAATAATACGAGGAAAATAACAATACCGAACATAAAAGGATTATCAGAAAAACTTAAAAGGATAGGCAATAAATTCAACATTTCAACAACATTCAAAACAACAAACACGTTGAGATCTATTTTGTCCAAAACCAAACCTAACGATGAACACGAAAGGACAAAGAATTGCATTTATAAAATACCTTATGAATGCGATCAGTTTTATTTAGGTGAAACACCAAGGCCATTAAACGTTAGAATAAGTGAACATCACTCTTATATTCAAAATAGAGAATTTGATAGATCTCAAATATGTAAACACGCATGGGATAATAAACATAGGGTTCAATGGAATAATTTAAATCTAGTCCTAAAAGAGACGAATGGTAAAAAAAGAAAAATCAAAGAAGCGGCTTTAATTATGCTAAATGAGGCCAATTGTGTCGCAAATTCCTCGGCAGAATGTAGTAGGATCTGGTTACCAATATTGAAAGAGGAAGTTGTTAATAAGAAAATACCAGTATTAGTAAGTAACATATAGAGGATACATCATTTATCTTTTTTAAATAACGAAACATATAAAATCAGAATTTTGATGTTTATTGAAGGTAAACTAAATGCACGAACAAATACTTACCATGTCGAGATAGTATTATGAGGTTTTTTTCCTGGTTTTTCCCTCATAATTTACTATGGAATCACTAACAGGAGAATTTTACTGTCATCATGTCATGTGTTTGTCTTTTTAAAGACGAATTATGTGCTATGATTTTTTTTCTGACGGATATTCTCAAGTTAAAGTTGATTTCATGTAATCGAATGAACTATCTTATAAGTAAAGTCGTCCCAGGAGCGCAACTCAAGAATATTGGCAATATCATTTTAAAGTCATCTAATTTAAAATGCATAATGTATGTCTGAATTGTCAATATAAATGAGTCAGATAAAATTAAATTATTAAAAGAATTTTCACTATGTAACAAAAAACAAAATTTGTTTAATTTACTGTTTGTATTTTGAGAACGATTTCTGAAGTGGAAATTGAAACGTCAATAAACGTATTTTTATCTTTAATTGTGGCTTATTCCCAGTTAAATAGCAATTGATTTTCTAATCATTTGCAGACATCTACTTAAATCATATTTTATATTAAAATAAAAAAGATCCTTATTTCTTAAATTAAATTTTAAGTACGACATATACATATAATATAAGATTTACAAAAATATGTTTATTTTTGTTAATGTTGGAAATCACTTTATCACTACTAATTTTTTTACAGTCAGAGCTCGTTGATTACAAAAAGCCCAACTTAGGTCGGTAATAAAAATTATAAAATGGCTGATATTACGATAACAGTTGTTATTTATTGAATTTTAAAACTGGGTATAACCCGACAAGCGAGAGCTGGCGGGTTGCGCTTGGAACAAATTGAAAAGTAGAAGGGATTGCTCATTTCTATTGCAGTCGGCTAGGAGTTCACATCGTGTATAACCGTTTAAGTACCTATACTATATACCTATAATCGCAATTAAGTACCTCTCCTATCTCTCTTAGAATAATTCCTTTTCTATTTTCGCGCAGCTCACCCGCCAGCTCTCGCTTGTCGGATTATATACATCTATGAAAGTGATTTGCCAATTTTTGTAAAATTACACGTTATTCAATAACATCTAAAGCAAATCCATATTTTTATCGTAGTAATTATACAATAAAGGGATTTCATTGCAGACAAGCAAAAAGATGGTATAAAATAGTAATCTAAAAAATGAATAGAAATCCATCTCGGAACCTTGGCTATCATCTTTATTATTTTTTTATTCAGTGTTACCTAGGGTTATCAAAATTATTTAGTGACTTTCCTTTTACTATTTTCGGGGAGACTGATGGATTTAAGATTGAAGAGATTTCCTCTCTTTTGATCGAAGAGATGCATACTCCCAAGATTTTCCATATATATACGAAGAAACTTGGCCCTTAAAGCAGCAATACGGGTGCACCCAATCAATGCTGTTCATGATTCTCTGTTTTGTGTTCAAATCCTAATTCTTTTCTTCTTCTTCGCGTTCCATGACCGTTATAGATCGGTGAATCTCATGTTAGTTACCATATTGCTATCGTGACTTTATTAACAGCAGCTCTAAATAACGATATAGTCGATTTTCCATACCACTACTATATACGATTTTTGAGCCATCATGTTCTTCTTCTACCAGGACCACTTTTACCTTGGATCTTTCCCCGAATTATCATATGTAAAAGTTTTCATATATTTCATAATGTTTCATAGTGTGACCGAAGTATTTAAGCTTGCGTCTCTTTATTATATTGACCAGTTGTGTTGTTTGGTTCAGGCGTCTAAGAATCTCCTCATTTCTGACGTTCTGATTGTTCTGTTGATACAGTTTAATATATATATAATATATATATATATATATATATATATATATATATATATATATATATAATCACATCCTAAAGGCTACTAAGCGTTCAAGCCTAGCCTTACTTTACTCAATTTAGTAGCACTGGAAAAAAAATAGCAATATCTCATTCTAACGTCTTTTTCTTCTTCTCTTTATATAGACAGAACTCTGTCTGTTTTTCAATGTGCCTTCAGTAAGTTGTGGTTTCATCGTTTTCCTGGTTTTTCTATTGATCTCTTCCTATTGGGGAACTGCCTTTTGCCGTCGTTACTACTTTATTTGTTGTCATTTGTCGTTCCATTCTACTCTTCTATTCTTAATATTCTCCAATTTGCATCTACGTCGTATATCTGTACTTCTAGCTCTGTCCCATAGTGTTTTACCATTAGTTTTTCTAAGTGTTTTTATCTCTGCTGTTTCTAACACCCTTTTCCTTCTCTCTGTATCAGGTCTTGTTTCTGTTGCATATGTCATTATTGGTCTGATGATCCTTATGTAAATTTTGCCTTTCGTTTCTTTCCTGATATTTTGATTTCTCCATATTGTTTTATTTTGGCAGCCTGCGGCTCTGTTTGCTCTATTCAATTGATCGTCATACAAAGTGACGTTCCGCATTTTTACAAAAGTTGCTCGAGCTTGTTCTATGTGGCTTGTAATTTCTACGGATGGATCCCAGCTGACATTAATATTACTGCCAAGATACACGAGTTTCTCTACCGTCATCCTGTATAGAGTTTTGTTTGCTAACTATCATATATTTTGTTTTCTTAACGTTGAGTTTTAGTCTATACTGATCACATGTTTGTTTTATTTTGTTCATTAGATTTTGAATGTCTTCTCCGCAATTAGACAGCTCTAAGGTATCGTGTGCATATCTAATATTATTTACGATTACTAACAATAATACCTATTGTTGTCTCCATTAGGGCTTCCTCAAATATTTCTTCTGAATACAAGAGAGAGTGTAAAGGCAATAGTAGAGAGCCTTGTCTCACTTATCTCTTTATATTTATTTCATCAGACAGTTCTTGCTCAACTTTTATTCTTGCCACTTGATGAAAGTAATGATTTTTAATTATTCGTAAATATTTATTGTCCAATTCAGGTGTTTTCATTACTTGCTAAAACTTTTTTAAAATCGATTACACATATGTATTATTTTGATTTATATCTCTGCATCTTCCATATCTTTGGGCACTGAACAAGACTTCTATCGTATCCAAGCCACTACTTAATCTGAAATAAGTATTGTTACTTCTCTCGCGTAATATTGTGTATTCTCCGATGTATTACTCGCAGGAAGATATATTCAAAAATTGACTCATCAGACTTATTATTTAGTTGGTAATATCCCAGTGTTATAAATTCTGTTAAAGAGACCACACATTGCTTTAATTCCATTTTCTCCCAAAAACTTTGGTATTTCAGCACTTACTTAATCGAGGTCAAGTGTTTTTCCATCTTTTGCCGTTTGTATTGCCCATATAAGCTTACTTTTTGTTATAGACGGACCTGTTATATTATTCCACTCTTTTATCTTCAAATAATATAGAAATGCAGTTTTTCGTTCTGTTAAAGTGCAAACACTCCTGACCATGTAGCTGCGCGAAGGTGGAGTTAAAATTCACGTAAAGATAGAAAGGTTCTATTGTAAGTGGAATTATACAGTGCACAGTACAATGCGTTTCGCATGGAAGTGGGGACTAAACCAAATTTCATCTACTGCACCGTGGTCAGGGGTGCTTGCACTATCTATAACTGTTCATTAATATCTAGTATTCTATATCGGTTTTTGTCTTCTAAACTTTGGGATAGTTGATTTTGTTTATTTTAGGCGATTTCTTCTAATTTATTGTACATATAAAATGTATCGTGTTTCTTTTGGTATTGTTTAATTTGACTACATTCTTTCCTATGAAGTTGTGTTTTTGCATGTCTTATCTTCTGCTTTTTTATTGCGTGGATCCTCTTGTAACTATTTTTATCTTTATTTTTAATTTTACGTCTTATATCCGTTAATCTTATTATTTCTTCTGGTATCCAACTTAGTTTTCTTCTTGTTTTAACTGCACCTAATTTTGTTTCTTGAACTGTATTTAATATATCTTTAATTCTAATCCAGTTTTTCTCAGTACTTTTGTCTTTACTTGACAACTATATTTTTTGTTCTAATACACTGGTTATTTCTTGTTTTACGGTATTATTTGACATATATTTATAAAAAAGATTAAATACATTTTACTCAAGACCAGCTGCAAAAGAGTAAAATGTGAAGGTCCTTATGATCCGCCAGGTGCGTCTTGTAAGAGTATGAGTAATGACACACCTTGTGTCTCCGCTCATACCTCGGCTGTTGACTACAGACTGTATGGCTCGTCCAGAATACCATAGAATAAAGCAAGCATAGAGAAGCCCTCATTTTTACAAGATCGGTACACCACAACTTCATGGCTTCATCTTTACCAAAATGCTAACATGTTTGGTCATTATTAATGTTTCTTTTTGGTCATTATTAGTGTTTCTTTAGAAAAAACGTCCAATTATAGAATAAATCGCACTGTTCGCACTAGTTAAATGTAGAGAAAGTTAAAAATTTGTTTTTCATATTTTAACTATATTTTTCTTTAATTAAAATTACATAAAAATAATATAAACACACTACAAACGCTGGCAGAATTTTGCCAATTAGGCCCGTCAAGGATAAGTAACGGTGCGTGGTAAATTGTCTACATTAAAGCTAATAGAACGCATCAGAGAAGCATTGTGGGAGACCATAGTAGAAATGGGAGTACTTGGAAAGCTGGTTCGATTAGCACAGGTGGGCACAGACAACGCTTCCGCTGGGACCAGAATTGTCAGGACCACATCGGAGGAATTCCTTATTGACACCGGGCTTAAACAAGGAGATCCTCTCAGCCCCACCTTTTGCACTGGAACATGCGGTTTATGAAAGCTCATCCAAAACTAAAAAACGGATTTGCCGTCAAAAGATCAAAAATACTATTGGCGTTTGCGGATGACGTGGAGACAATTGCACAATTCACCAGACATGCAAAAGAAGTTTTCACCCTATTCGAAAACGGAGCCAAAGAAGTTGGTCTAAAGGTCAACGAGGACAAGACCAAGTACATGGTGAATACAAAGAACCCAAGGCCAATGGTTAGACAAAACGTAACAATTAATGAATACAACTTTGAAGTCGTCAAAGAATTCAAGTACCTGGGAGCGATTATAATATCTGAAAATAAATATATAAAGGACGTGGCAGTCAAGATCATGGCAGGAAATGGGGCATATTACTCATTATTGACCGTACTTAAATAAAAAATACTCTCAATACCAGTAAAAATAAGAGTGTATAAGACAATAGTTCGTCTCATAATGATAATAACGTATGAGAGGGAGATATCTACTCTGAACCAGCGGGAAACGACAAAATTACTGGTACTGGAAAAAAAGATATGCGGACTATATATGAGCCTCGCAGAGAACAGACAACAGAAGAATGGAGAAGAAGACACAATGATGAACTCCAGGCAGTACATGGAGATGAAAACAGTAGTACGCTATATTAAAGCAAACCAAATAAGATGGGAGGGCCACGTGCTAAGATTATGTGACGAAAGACTCGCAATTAGAAATAGCTGATTGGGAGCGACAACAATGGAGGCAAATAGTAAACGTGAGAGAAAAAGTAAACCCAAGACTCACATAGAGTTGTAGAGCCAAATGATGGTGAACGCAACATTTAAAAATATGTAACATGTCAAACATCATATTTTATCATTTTTCTTTTTGTTATAATTTTATTATCAACTTATTACATAAGTGAATGAATGTTTTGCGGTCGGAAAATTTGAACACTGTTGTTGCGTTCTTTTAGCTTTAATGTAGTTAGTCGATTTAACTCCCCACGCACTACCACTCATCCTTAACAGAGCGAATAGATGAGTCAATCATCTATCATCGTCTTAAAGCTCTCGTTGCTCTTGTTTATAAACAGGTGACTCAAGTTTATCTTTTTAAGGGCTTTTCCTCTTTATATCGAATAATGCTGTAGTGCAGAACTTTTTAGAGCGACAGTCAACAGGGTCTGCATAACCATGATAATTTTCAACCTTCGATGGAAGATGGAACTTAAAGAAAAAGAAGATCAAATAATCCCTCAGCCACACATAATTAGACATGAAGTTTTTTTTTCTATTATAGGGACGAATCCTGTATATTATATTTTTCTTTTGACTTTAATTTGTTATAGACCAACCTGGTATGTTTCTTTCTGGTTTTTGTACCTATTGTCCTATCCTTCTTGTTTATTATATACATTTTTTAATGTATAAATGAACATCTATAAATTCTTCTTTGTATTTTGTGCACTCATATTGATCAAATCTTAAGCTAACCTGACAGTTAAGTCAAAGAAACTTAACAACGGTAGTCAGCTAAAATTCAACTGCAAATCTACTGGCTATTTCATAACTGAATTATTTTCCAAGCAGCTTATAAGCAACTTAAATTCGTCTACTGTAACAATAAACTCCATAAAACTTTGTCAAAATGCGACTTGTTTGTAGCAAATTAATCAATTTACAATTTAGGTGTGTATCTTCCCTCCGCTCCTTGTAGTTCAAATATTGGGCCAGAAAATTAAAGTCTTTTAGTCTCAACGTTATCCCATTAAGCAGAATTTGATAAATGGTTTAGTAGACCGTAACATAAAAAATTGTAAATAATGGGGACAATTTAACGTTATCTGTATATTAAAAATAGGGTCTATATTAAGAATATTTGTGTATCTGAATAAAACCCATGAATAATATAAGGTCCTGAAAATGATTTTATGAAAAATTCTTGTTACAACGCAGCTTATTGCAAACTATACTTTTATTTATATATTTTACATCAATTTATAAACTTAATTTTTTCCTTTTCTAAACGGTAGGTGCATCACTTTCGTAACTAGTGTTATGTGGTTTTTGGTACTTGCATTATTCCAATTTTAGTCTGTCGCTGAATTTGGGTACTAAATTTTCCTAGATGTAATTAAATTTCGTCATCTGTTATCAGAGTTTTTCAGTAGTAATATCCTAGGACATTGATAACAGACGAGATAATTTCATGAAAATCGAAAGCTCGTTCCTTGGTAACAGCACGAAGCCGAAGGCTGAGTCATTGAGCGAGCTTGAGAAATTTGTCATGAAATTATGAGGCATTCATCAATGTCCGAGGGATATTCGACGGATAATTTTTCGAAAAAAAAAATCATAACTCAACATAACGAAACATTTATTTATTAAAAGTACAGTTAGTGAAAGTACAATTATTAAAATTTAAGCTAACATTAGATTCGTTGTTGTTCTCTACTATAGAAGATCTATTACCACGCATAATATTTATAATCTTGTTGTGGTGTTCTTGATCGAGATTCAAGTATGGTTTTATAGAATTCTGATTGCTATGACCAGTAATTTTTAGCAATTGTTGTTTTTCCACACCACTTTTTGCTAATTCACTAACAGCAGTTGATCTATTCGAGTGATTTGTTATCTATATTATTCTATGTTCATTCAACTCATATTCTCGTCCGCAGCAAAATTCCATGAATATTCCCCAAATATATTTGTGACTGTAGGTTGTATTTCTGGAAATTTTTTCTTTGATTAACGCATTTATACTTTGAACATTCTCATTGCCGAAACTTGACATTTTGAAATTTATTTGGATGAAGTTGTCAAACTCGATCGTGTTCTCATAGGGATTGAAAATTGCACTGAATGCAATTATAAGTCTAATGTTGACATGGTTGGGTGAAATTGTTCCACATGACACAAAATGTCGAAATTTGAATGGTTGTTAGAACAGTCAAAAAATTAACAGGATAATAAAATGTGTATTTGGTCATGAGTTTGACAGATATAGCAAAACTCTTGTAAAATTTATTTGCATTTAATCTAATGTTTCCCTTAGTCTGTTGATCTGTCTTTTTTTTAGAGATTTCACAGTTTTCTTTTACATTGATCTGTATACAGTGCTTTTGGCATTACTATTTTGTTAACGTGTTTCTTAAGATCTTTATAATTTTATCTAATAGTATGGCTATAAATGTGTTCTGCAACGTCTCTAAGTTTGGTTACTTATAAGTCTGGAATATATTTGTTTCTTTTTCAATTTGTTGGTTTGGCGTTGGCTTGGCAATGGCAAGATTTATTCACCTTTATGTGTCCAAACTTAAGAATTCAAGTTACAAAACATACATTAGAATGGACCGAAAAACGTTATTTTTATTTCGAAGTTGTAATAGTGCAGAAAAATTGCTAGTTGCCTAGAAAGTATCCGGAAGAAAGAAAGCAGAGTTATAGTTTTATGGTATTTATTTCTATCACTTGAAATATAAAATTTCAACAAATAATTCATTGCATTCACTTATACAACCTTCATTTAAATCTAAACTCTTAACTAAACGTCCAGGCACAACCGAAACTAGGTCAAGGCGATAATTTTCGTTACTGGTATTCTAGGCCTGTAAAACTGACCGAATCAAACCTTCTTTATCTCGTGGCGCTGCTCGTTCCACTTCAATTTTTTTAAGTCCCATATGTTTTCAATGGGCTAAGATCCAAGGTTGAGTATAAGCAGAAGTATAGCATCTTGTATTATCTGGCTGAAAACGCCACCCCTCTGGATATAAAACATAAGCCATTTTAAAAAGAAAACCAATTTAAAATTTCACAATATTCCGCACTATCAACGCTACCAATAACTATATAGAGAGGTGTAGCACTACGCTGAAATATTGCTCCCTAAACCATTATTTTAGTGGGAAATTTGGAAACTTGTATGGTAACAATTTCTCTTGATAGGACATTTATAAATGATTTGTACCAAGCTGAAAACAACTTTCATTAGATACGAAGATATTATTGAAATTTTCTTTTTGAAAACGTTGACAAAAATCTTTTCTTCGTTGCGTTTGCAGAGGTGTCATTGTAGGGATTTTTTTATGGATTCCTTGATATGTAGTCTTGCTTTTTCGGTGACATGCGGACAGTTTCTGGGCACACTTTAATTCTTCGTTGTGTTTCAAATCTGTTCGCTAATTTTCGAAACTTAGGCGTGGATTTTGTCGTGCTAAAACCACTAAAGCATTAAAATTGTTTCCTCGAATCTTACGTGGTCTACTCGAAACTGGTCTGTGTCTCATATCTATGCCATTTTTTATCCTCTTTATTGTCTCATACACTGCACTTTTTCCGAGTTTAGTCAATTGCACTAATTTTTTAACGTTTCGGATACCCTTTCTATACAAATATTTAACTTTTTTTCTTTTTTCTACTTGCGACATTATTTCACAAATCTTAAGTCTGTTTACAAACAACAATATTAGACAGATTGTGTTTTCATGCGATTTTGTCCATAACCTACTATCGGCATAGCCTACTTGATGCATTACTTTTGTCTCAAAATGTTACAAAAAGAAAATCTGTTAAAATTAGGAAAAATAATAAAATTCCGGATATTTTCTAGACGGACTATACAGGGTGAGTCATAACTATTGAGACATAGACTAAGAACAGGTTATTTGCACCAAAATATGGGTATTGGGCCAAATATGCCTTAATAAAATGTTGATGAGAAAAAAGGTACAGGGTGTTAAAGTTAATTTTTGTTTTTCGTTTTTGCTAATAGTTTCGATGTATATTTATAAATTGCTATCAAAATTGGCACAGAGGCATAATCTTGGACAAGAAATAGTATTTTATTTACAAATCCACTATCAAATACCAAACAAAGTTTCAACTAACGTAAGGTTTCCGTTTTGAGGATAAATCAAAACTAAACACACTTTAACTTAAAAGAACTCACAAAAACCCAAACTAAATGTTCTACATGGTCTCCTACGATTTCTATGCCTTTTCTAATTCTTTTTATAAAGGATTTTCGGACGTTAAAAAAATACTAGTCTGTCCGCTTATAAGATTAGCTGCATTTTAAATGTATCTCCAAAGTTCGTCTTGTGTAATAATTTCATTGGCATAAACTAAGGACTTCATATGTCCCCAAAATAAAAAATCTAGCGGGTTGTACTCAGAACTTCTTGGTGGTCCATTGAAAATCACTGCGTCTGCCAATCCATCGTTGAGGAAATACGCCATTAAGATGATTTCTAACAGCTAATGAAAAATGAGGTGGCGCTCCATCCTGCATAAACCACATTTTTCTTTTTACATCCAGTGACAGATCATCTAAAATATCACTAAGAGTATTTTCCAATAAGAATAAATAAGAATCTCCATTTAAATTCGGAGGAAGAACAGAAGGCCCTAGTAGTTGGTCTATAATGCCACACCAAATATTCAATTTAAACGCATGCTGAAAATGTCTAGCTTTAATAGCATGCGGGTTTTTTTCTTCCCAATAATGACTATTTCGCCAATTAAAAACCCCTCGTCTGGTAAAAGTTGCTTCGTCGGTGAACATAATATTTTTAATAAAGTCTCTGTTATTGCGATGTTTATTTAGAATACGTTGGCAAAACTGTAACCGTCGTGGAAAATCTGTTTAAAGTAAATTTTGAACAGGAGTGAAGTGATAAGGATGGAGGTTCCTTTTTTTAGAATTCTAACAGTAGACGACTGACTTACTCCTGTTGCTGCTGATAGATGTCGTGAACTTATTTCAGGATTTTCATTTACTCGAACCAAAAGTTCATCTTCTTGATTAGGTGTGATTTGTTTCGGACGATTACCCCAATTTTTAGTGTGAAATAACCCAGTTTCACCTAAACTACGACATAATCTTGCAAAACTTTTGTGATTCTGTTTGCGTATATCATTCCATACCTTTTGGCTGCCGAGCGACCGCAAAAATTTTCTTGTGCGTATACGCAAATCATATCTCACATTTCTTTATTAGTAAAATGATTGTGACGAGGCATTTCAATCAAAAAAAGTAATGATTACTTTTAAATAATGCAACATTACACTACACCGTCACATCAAAAATAATTTACTCTGAACAAATGACATTTACCAACAACAATTATCTGACAGTCCAAAGCATACTTTGCATAAATAAAATAATATTTGAACTCCTTTTTTAAGACTCTAAGCAGTTCGACTGCGTTTTTATCGAAAACGGTTGAAATTATCATGTTTAATTAAGAGTACCAATTTTACGTAAAAATGATGTTTACATCATATTTTCTAATAAAAATTACTAAAAAGTTTCATCAGAAAAAGTTTAGACTCAATTTGATCATTAGGAATAATCCACGTGGCGCCCTCTATGACAAAACGTAAAATTGTAAATAAAATACTATTTCTTGTCTAAGATTATGCCTCTGTGCCAATTTTAATAGCAATTTATAAATATACAAGAAAACTATTAGCAAAAAACGAAAAACAAAAATTAACTTTAACACCCTTTATCTTTTTTCTCAGCAACATTTTATTAAGGCATATTTGGCCCAATGGCCATATTTTGGTCCAAATAACTTGTCCTTAGTCTATGTCCCAATAGTTATGACTCACCTTGTATATAGATAAATAAAATGAAAAAAAAAGAATAAAATCTGTTAATATCTTTCAATCGCGTTTAGGCCCTAAATTTTGGCAATACGTCATTTTTGTGATTATTTTCTGAAATTGATGGCTAAGATGTTTCGTAATGTAATATTTTGTAATGTCCTTAAAGAGAGCCAATAAGCATTGTGTTTTAATTTATTTTAGATAAGTTCCTAATCTGCCGGTCGTTCATAAGCCCCAAAATTTGTTAAACTATTGAAAACTTCACATTCTTAGCATTTTCGGTATTTGATAAATAGCTGGTAGTTAAATGTACTATCCGTAGTATTTTTTCATACGAATTGATCAAGTTCAGTAAATATTTAGTATTTCTGCTTGGTGCACCTTTACTTAGGGAAACCTCTACATTAATGAAATTCGTGTACCCCCAACAATAAATTGTCAGCAAGACCCTGGTCTACCTAGCCTCTAGGCATACGACCGTTAGCTAGTCACTAACCCTTACGAGTCCGACACCATTTGAGGGTGGAGCGTTGTACGAAGCATAGCGAGGCTCCACCCTCCCCATAGTACCTGTGATGCGGTATGCACACCCGTCCGTTATCCCCCAATGCGGAAAGGTGAACGCAAGTCGTGGCTCGACCTCACACGTTTGACTTACCTCACTCTTAAGTCTCCCATGGTGGGTACGTGCCGTAACCCCACGCCCTTAATGCGAAAAGTATGTATCAGGGACGCAGCACGTTCAAAGTCATCTTGGTTCAATGGAATGAAAGTAGAGTAGTCCCACGAAAGGCTCGTCTCCGATACTAGGAGTGTAGACCGTTAACCGTAACGCCGAAGCACCCTGCGTGCGTTTTCTACAAACCCGACACCTCGAACGACGGCTCTTACCTCTTCATTCCTTTCCATTAGTCGCCTCTTACGACAGACAGGGATACTTGCCCCGGCTGTATTGTTATGCCGGCAAGCCGGATGGAGCGGAAACCTCTATAATGGTTAATTTGCCTTCTGCATTACAACGAGTAGCCAGTTCGCTACATTTTTAAGCACCTGGATGGAAACACACAGGTCCACAGGCCCAATAGATAAAAAGTTGCCAAATACTGCCTTTGGTTAACATTCGGAGAATTATTTCTCAAAGGCAATAAAATTTGAAACCTGTAAAGAAGATTTGGCTTTAAAAAAAAGCCAAATCTTCTTTACAGGGCTTAATTTGTCCTGAACATTATTAAAAATAATTATGAAAATTTATCCTTCTGCAATTCATATAAGGTAAACTTATCAATTTCCCTTGACAAATTAATTATAACACATTTACAAAACGCATCTAAATAGAAGACCAAATAATAAGGTCTGTTGGTCGCAAATTAAATTGCCGCTCTGCTGAATTAGGTTGGAGGTTTTAAAAACTTTTTGTCGCACCTGGGTTTGTTAACTTTTGAAAAAAGATAAAAAAATGCAATTTTATTTTATTTGAAAGATTTGTGGTATCAACATTTGTAGTTTTTAGTGTCACATACTTTTATAATAGTAATTCGGAAATAAAAGAAAATTTTATTGACTTGCTGATATGGTTCCTCTATTTTTCTGATTGATATTTTAAGTCTATAAGTTTATACTTACCACTAAGCATAATATTGCAGTTGTTACAAGCAGAAGTGTTGGTATGACAAAACTGTTTTTAAATGGGTCCACTTTGTTTCGGTTAAAGGAAGATAACAACAAGTAGGTTATTCCTGTTAAAAATTTTATATTTCCATGGTTTTACCAATGTTTTATTTAGGAAGTCTTGATATTAAAAGCTTTTACTGCTTTTGCCAAAAATATTTGAGTTTATTTTTAAAACGAATATAAATCTAATTAACTCCATATTTCATTTATTTTTTTATGTTGAGATATCTTACTTCAAACAATGTATTATGAGTATAGCATCAAATAACAACTAGCTTTACGTGGGTGCCATAAGGATAAGTACATAAAAAGAAGACAACAAGTCAGCAAAGCAAGGAGCAAATTGACTTTACTTAATTTAGAAATGACAAACAGAAAACAGAGACAAATGGAGACAAATGGGAGAGGTCTATATTCAACACATGAATATATATATATATATATATATATATATATATAATATATATATATATATATATATATATATATATATATATATATATATATAAGGATCACTCAGACGAGTGGTGGGTTCTTATATCGGTCTCTAGGTGGAGAAATAAAAGACAAAGTTGATAGGCTACTTTATCTATTTTGAAGACGTTTCGCTTTCGAGTTTTGAAAGCAACATCAGTTCATCTAAAAAATTATTACAATATGAGAACCACACAATCATGGAAACGATGTTAATTGTTACCTTAAAAAGATATGTAGCAGTCAATGTTATTAACAAACATGTGAATGAAACTAAGTAAATGGACATAATACGCTGATCTTGTATAAACAGTTAAGCAACTAACAACATATATGAACTTGTAAAAAATTAGCACAGCAAATGACCATGTGGTCTAAAGTAAATTCAATGTTATTTAATGTTAATAAGTGAGTAAGAACCAAGAAAATCATAAATAACTTCCAACTATTTAATGGATATTAAGCTTTGATTTTAACTTTAGGTAGCATTATAAGTGATATTAATAAAATTTTAAAAAATAGTAAATATGAAGTTACCGATCAAAGCCCTATGAATGCCGCCGGGAAAATGGCGTTTAATGAAACAGGAACGAACTAATCCGCAAAAAGACAGCCAACCTTGAGGTCAAAAATACTTTTGACAGATCAACAAGGTGTAAATACCAACCCAAATTTTGGGCGGTTAATTTAAGTTTAACTGAGTTTGGATGACTACCCGGTATATAAAATTTATATTAAAATAATACAAATATTGTAATTGATTCATAGAATCCTTTGCAAATCAGAGCTCCAAGTATATTGAACCTTGGGCTGTTTGGAAATTATCAAATCGTTAACCACCTGGCTGTTTAACTAGCCATAATGATTAACGTCATTACATACTTATGAGGTTGAATGAAAATCTCCTGTTTGTAAATTTGGGCTGATTAGTGAGGGGAGTTGTGTTTACACTACCAAATTTTTTCACTGTGTTGTCCTTTGCAACCGGGTAGTCATCCAAACTCAGTTAAACTTAAATTAACCGCCCAAAATTTGGGTTGGTATTTACACCTTGTTGATCTGTCAAAAGTATTTTTGACCTCAAGGTTGGCTGTCTTTTTGCGGTTTAGGTCGTTCCTGTTTCATTAAACGCCATTTTCCCGGCGACATTCATAGGGCTTTGATCGGTAACTTCATATTTACTATTTTTTAAAATTTTATTAATATCACTTATAATGCTACCTAAAGTTAAAATCAAAGCTTAATATCCATTAAATAGTTGGAAGTTATTTATGATTTTCTTGGTTCTTACTCACTTATTAACATTAAATAACATTGAATTTACTTTAGACCACATGGTCATTTGCTGTGCTAATTTTCTACAAGTTCATATATGTTGTTAGTTGCTTAACTGTTTATACAAGATCAGCGTATTATGTCCATTTACTTAGTTTCATTCACATGTTTGTTAATAACATTGACTGCTACATATCTTTTTAAGGTAACAATTAACATCGTTTCCATGATTGTGTGGTTCTCATATTGTAATAATTTTTTAGATGAACTGATGATGCTTTCAAAACTCGAAAGCGAAACGTCTTCAAAATAGATAAAGTAGCCTATCAACTTTGTCTTTTATTTCTCCACCTAGAGACCGATATAAGAACCCACCACTCGTCTGAGTGATCCTTATATATATATATATATATATATATATATATATATATATATATATATAATATAATATATATATATAATATATATATATATATATATATATTGGATTGACGGTCGTACTCCTTTTTCCGATATATATAATATATATATATATATATATATATATATATATATAAATATATATATATATATATATATATATATATATATATATATATATATTGGGCTATAGATAGATAGTTTAGAAAATGGCTTTCTAAATTAACCCAAATTCACGTTAAAAAAATGTCCCATGTTCAAATACACTGATATAACAGTAGAAATATTTCTAACTGATCCATTTACTAGCTTGACTTTCGCCAGGACTATATTTTTAAAGGAATTCAATTAAGGACAGTAATCTGATAGTAGTTCTAACAGTATACAATGTGGTGGTATAGTCTAATGTTCATAAAATATTAATACTACAAATAGTTATATCATTGTTTAAATAGGACAATAGAACAATGGTTATATTATATTCGACTAGTGATATCAAGAATAATGCAAAATTAGGGGTAACAAAATAAAAATGTGTACTAAAAATAATAGGAATGATGCTATTGCATTAAAAAAAATCTTGTGAAGTTATGAGCACAGACGTTGATAAAAATCTCTTGGAAAATTAATAAATTATATCAATTACCAACAAAAAGCAACATTATCTGATGTTCCTGATACAAGGATGGAAAACAATAGCTAAAAACCACGTATTAAACAAATTAACAAAAATTGAAAAATATGTAAATAAAGAAATGTTTTAATAAAATCCATATTTATATAGTTTTTCACTAATAGTCGGCAACAGCGTATTCATCTCTACCAAACCTGGTTGGTATAATGAAGTGACCACTCCCCTCCTTTACTGCTTTAGTCGGTCGACAGCAGGAACACCTGCTGTCGAAGACACTGACGGATATTGTGGAAACAATACGAATATTACCAAGAACTCACGCGTATACGATGAGTCAACGTAAACAAGGTTGCATAGCAATTAAAACTAATTCATTTATTTATGTTAGGTCTGTTGCAATTAGATGACATAAAATTTGATTGGAGAGGATAATGGTAGAATTGTGTTAGAATTTCGACTGAATATTTTATAGAAGGAATGTAAATACAATTAAAACAACGTTTTTTACCTTTTAATTTAACATCCAAATAGAAAGGGTCACGTGATATTTGCCAACTTTTGAAATGTTAAGTCTAAAAAATTGTTTTTCTAGAAACACCGTAAAACTTTTAAATTTGCGGATTATTTTTATTTATATTTTTTACGTGTTTTTACATTTTAGGAATAATATTAGCTTTATCATAATTGTCAAATTATAATAACTATAATTGTCAGTAATTATATTAAAATAAATAACTGAAAGCTTTAAAGATTACCCACGGAAAAACGTAAATATAAATGGTTCTTGTGACACTGACATGGCTTGGCAAATGATAGTCCTTTTGGGTAATATGCACCCTTTAAGATCAAAAAACGATCAATTTTCCCTTTTTTTCGTCTATCATCAAAAAGTGGTGCACTTTTTTCAGCAAAAAGTGGACATATACAATTTATAAGCAATAAAAATCCTTTAAGACGGCATTTTATAAAAATTTTCTATTCTTATTTTTTGCATAGAAAATTTGAAAAAAAAACTTAAAAATTTCTAGTTTTTATAAAACCTTCATATAACATGGAATTTTGGGTCTTGTGGTTATTAAAATATGGTCAAAATTTCAAAGCGGTCGGTCAAATAGTTTAAAAGATATTTTATTTTTTTTTCCCAAATTAAATTTTTGTGCAACAATATAAGTCATAACATAATAAAGCTAAAGTAATTCTACGGATAGCTTGTGGAATAAGAAGATTATCTCTATTAAAATTATTAACAAAACAATGAAGGTTCATATCTAAAATATCGGTAATGATCTATTATGAGGATCAGGGCGGTATTCAGGTTATTTAGCCTAAGCATAGAAATGGATTCAACAACGGGAACTTCCACCATGAAAAGTTCTGGTAAACTACTTGTAAGCCAACCATCAAAATTATATTCTATAGCTCTTAATCAACCTACAAATAAACTTCCAAACAAAAAACCAGCAATTCTACTTCACTCACTGCCAAACTCTAATATCGAAGTTTACCTTAATGCAGTAACTTCTAAAGTGGTTCCCAGAAAAATACATTCTATTTCTAAAATTATAAATGATTGTATTTGTATCTTCTTTACCAGTACACGGATAGTCGATGAACTTCTAGCAAACGACAATGGAATTGTAGTAATTAATCAAGTGCTTATTCATGAATGAAGACTAATAACCCCAAATGAACGATTCATTATTTCCAACGTATATCTAATTATTCCGCACAGCGTTATAGAAAAACAAGTGAAAAACTTGAGTATACATCTAATAACTCCAATTGACTTTCTCAGAATAGGAACTTTAAATTCAGCATTCAAGTATATCTTGAGTTTCCGACGATACACTTTTATAGCGCCAACTATTTTAGACAAATTACCTGATTCTATGTTGGTTAACCATGAGGATAACAACTATCGAATTTTCTTTTTCATCGAAAAGCAATCTTGCTACTTATGCAAGCAGCAAGGACATTTTGCATCTCAGTGTCCCAATAAAAATAATCGGGCTCCTTCAAACAACACCCAAAATATTGTTCATCTAAACTCTCAACAGGAAGTACAGTAATCAGCTCTTTCTTCGACAATTTCTTCTACACAATCCTCTTCTACTGAGACTAAAATTACAGTACAACAATCAGCTCCTTTGTCGATAAATTCCTATACACAATCCTCTACTACTGAGGTTGAAACGTCTAGAAAAATCATTACCTTTCAATAAAATAAGCATACTCCGATAAACTGCGACCTACAAATTAGACTCAAATGGATACCTTTGACCAAGATACATCCTGAAATAATATCTAACTCAACAAGAAAACAACAGAAACATAGTAGAAGATCTTACTAAATGCACCAGTAAATTTTTCAAAAAAAAACTCTAACAATGGATACTTAACACAGAAAGAACTTATTGACTTCTTGAAAGTGCGCACGGATTTTCAGATCGTTTAAGTGTCGCCAGAACGTACTCGGAGGATATCGAAGGATTGATAGATTTTCTAAAGTAAGTACACTTGTGTTAAGTCCAAGATATCTTAAATACCGTTGTTCTAGAATTAAAAACAAACTTACAGAACAAATTTTATATAATACTTCTCCCGATAATCCTAGCGATTCCTCTCCGGAGATTTATTAATTATACTATTTTTTATTCTATTATTCAATGGAACCTAAATGGGTACGATACCCATTTAGAAGGTCTTAAAATTCCTATAAAGAAATTTCATCCATCCATCCTATGTTTGCAAGAAACACAAATCAAAGGAAATTCCTGTCACAATCTTAAAAACTTCATGTCCAGAGTACAATTAGGACACACCAAGATCACACATGATTTCCTACTACAGAAGTAGCCCAAGCCTTTGTGTTACGCGTGTGGTAGTGATCTAACAGTACATCAATTATTAGTGGAGTGTCCGTTGTACGCATTTAAAAGACAATATCAACAGTTACCTACAACAACAAAAGACATTCTAGGTAAATAGTGACCGCAATAGTATCATACTTTTTTTTCGTTTCCTCAGGATTAATTAACAAAATCTTATTGTATTCTTTATTTTTGTATATTTATGTTATCTATAAAATGATCCATTGCTAATAACCCTTGTGGCTGAACCAGTTTTAAATAATAAAAAACAATTTGAAATATTGCAAAAAACAGTTTGCAAAAACATATAATCACAAAACTTTGAAATGTGGTCCTCAAAATCGGTTGACTTTGAAACACCTGGTAGCGTTGGAGCATCCCAAAAACAGGAATGCTTGAAAGACCGAGAGTAATTGATCCGGATATGAAGGATGAAATTGTGCGTATTGCAGAAGATCCAGAAATCAGTACAGTTGTTTCTGTGGCCACTGGTATAAGCAAATCTACGGCGTCAAGAATAATATGGATAGAAAATCTGTATCCGTATCGTTTTTCTCCAGTACGAAATCTTTTACCTCAGGATTTTCTAGCAAGGCTCCTATTTAGTCAGTTTATGATAGGGCGGCATTTAGACGATCCAATGTTTTATAATAAAATTTTATTTACCGATGAAGCCACATTTACTTGAAGAGGTGTGTTTAACTGGCAGAATAGCCATACCTATGTGACAGAAAATCCTTATGCATTTTAAGAACATCATTTTCAACATGAGTTTTCCATAAATATCAGATGTAACATATTTGGGGATTGTAACCTAGGACCGTTCGAATTACCAACTAGGCTTGACAGAGTAACGTATTTAAATTGTTTGAGAGAAGATTAACCAACTCTTTTAGAAGACATACCTCTAAATTTGAGACGTAACTCTTGGTACATGCATAATGGTGCACCACCAAATTATATCCTAGAAGTTAGAAACTATCTAGATTAAATTTATCCTCAAAGGTGAATTGGTAGAGGTAATGTATACCCATAGCACGCAGTCCCGAACTAAATCCCCTAGACGTTCATTTATGGGGCTACCTAAAGTCTCTTGTTTAAAAAAACCGTCAAGAGTTATGCCAAAATATTGTAGAGGGAGTTACCGTAATTAGGGCCCAAAGAAACTTTACTTAAAATATTTAAAATAAAACAAAATTTACACAAAATATTTAGATTATGTAATTTATCTAATGGTGAACATTTTAAACACTCATTCGAATTTGTTTTTTCGTTTCGTTTTGAATTATTCACTTTGTCAAATGTTTTAAATTAAATCGGTTAAATAGTTTTCAATATATCCCTAAAAATAATATAAAAAATATTAATGAATTACTCTGTAGAACTAAAACAAGCAACATCTTGCCTAAGCAATTGGAGCTTTTAAGGAAGGAAACAAACGGTTATTATTAGCAGCGTTGAAAGTAAACAAAATTATACAGCTATGTATTGTATAAACACCAGAGGAATATTAGCTAATCCTGCCTTCATTTTTCCGTGGAAACGCTTTAAAACTAAGTTAATGGATGACACACCTGTATGCAGTGTAGCATTTTGCAGTGGCTGGTTGAATGCAGAAACATTTGTCAAATAACTAAAGCATTTTGTCTTGTACGTTTAAGCATCGAATGAATATTAACTTTTATTAACTCTTGATGAACATAGTATTCAAAAGGGGTTCTAAGTACTGGTATGTAGTAAGAAAAGTAAAATTATGGTCCTCATCGAGCCAAATCTCAATTAAATAAATTAAAATAGAAAGGAGAACCGCAAAATGAAATTAAGGAGCCTATCCTAAATTTAAGCCAGCATTTTAGCCATAACCGTATTAAAAGCGTCTTACATACGTTGCAGAGAAATATTTATCATTATTTTATTATGTAGATACGAGTCTGTGTTTCAGTGTGCTTCCAGTAAATTGTCATTCCATTGTTTTCGTGGTATTCCTACCGATCTTCTTCCTATTCGAGGAACGTCTCTTGTTGTCTTTACTACTATTTTTGATGTGATTCGTCTTATATAATCGTTACACTCTAATCTTCTATTTTTCACCCAGTTCTTGATGTTCTCTACCTGGCATCTACGTCGTATATCTGTACTTCTAGCTTTGTCCAATAGTGCCTTACCATCAATTTTTGTAAGTGTTTTCATTTCTTCTGTTTCTAACATCCTTTTTGTCCTCTATGTGTCAGTTCATGCTTCTGCCACGTATGTATTGGTCTGATGACTGTTTTGTAGATTTCGCCCTTTATTTCGTTTTCGATATTGTTATTTTTACATATTGTTTCATTCAGGACACCTGCGGCTTTGTTTGCTTCATTCAGTGAATCTACCACTTTAGTTTTTAGCTCTCCGTAGCTAAATAATGTGATACCTAGATATTTAAACTCTCTCACTTGTTCTATTATCTGACTTTATAGCTCCAATTTACATATTAGTAAATTTGCTGTTATAACCATGCATTTTGTCTTTTTGGGAGAAATTAACATCTTTACTTTAAAAGAGTGGTATTGCGTCGTTTGCAGAGCATTTTTTTCATTTAGTATCTTTTTTAGTTCTTACTTTTTTAATATTTCATCCATGATCAGGTTAAACAATCTCCTTGTCTTTTCTCATGTCCAGCTTTAATGGGATCGGTTAGTAGTTCTTCTTCTACTTTTACTTTTATTGTGTTGTTTTGGTAGATTTTTTTAATCGTTTTGATTATTCCTACAAGTATGCCTTCTTAAGGTCCAAAACATAGATATGCAGGTTTGTTGTATTCTAATGATTTATCTTACACTTGCCTTATTGTAAATATAGCGTCGGTGCATAATTTTTCCCTACCAACAAATTTGTTGTTCTGTTGTGTTATAATTTTATTCAGTTTATTTGTTATCACTTTGGATATTAATTTTAGTGTTCAATTTAATAAATTAATTTCTCTGTAATTTTTCGATTTCGATTTATCTCCTTTTTTTGAAGAAATGTATTTAGGAAGCTTGATCTCCAATCTTGATGAATTCTGTTTTATTTTATTATTATTAAAGAAATATAAATGTCCAAATTCGAAGCATATTCAACCATTACGCACGCAGAGAACAAATTGAAGATTTTTGTCCTCTTCTGAAGGCAATAATAATACCGCAAAGCAACAGAAAACGTCGAAAGACAGACGCTATCCACATCAGCCCAGAAAAAAATAAAGGAAACCAAAACAGTAGTATTTGAAAGAGAGAAGAATAATAGCAAAACCAACCAGACAACCAATTGATAAACTAATAAAAGAAGATAGTCCTGAGAAAGTTAGGTCTAAACAAAACGATAGTGATGATTAAGATGCAGCATATCTGTATTAAAACGTACTCTATTCTCGTTTTTATTCTAAACAAATTCTGACCAAAGTGCCAGAACTATAACGGCTGGTGGCACTAAGAATGTGCTGATATTTCTTTTATTTGTGATGTTTTAAAGATTTTTCATATAAAAAAAGTATTTCGTAAATAATAGTTTTTTATTTTATTGTGTCTATGACAACTTCTCATTTGTTTTTAATATTTCGATGTTTTGCTCTAATAAATGTAAATAATAAAGTTTATATGTAGTTTATATGTTTATATGTTTATATGTATTTCGACTAGTTTCATAAAAAAAATCAGGGTCACAAAAAAAAAAGAATAAGGGGCCATCATTTCAGGTCACGTTTCCCTGTTATTTACCCTTATTTTCCATATTAGTAAGACTAATTATTATTTCATATTCCCCTTTTAATTTTTTATATTGCATTGTTAAGTGCACTTTTTATTATTTTTTATAGCAATTTATGTACACTTATTTTATAAAAGTATATTATATATTTTTGTCTACTTAGTTGCAAAGTATATTTTATAGATACAAATAAACGAACCTGTTACATTGGAAACCGTTCGTTGCTACGAAAACCGAATAATACAAACAAATTAGTTTATGCCGTAATGAGAGGTTATCTCTTGTGCCGTGTACTAAAACAAGAAAATGTCGGATTTTGCCAAAAGGTTTTTCATAAAAGTTGTCGGTAAGTTATTATATTTCATAAATACATTCACTAAGCAACTTATTTGTTTTGAATATTGGATATTCAAGTGTGATTTATCCTGATGTAAGATGGTAGTATGACAGATACGAAATATGTTTTTTGGAAACTCGAATTTATTATTGAAAAATTTCTATAAATTTGTCCTAATGAGATTTCCTTAAATGTATGCCTTTCCTTAAATGTATTACTAATAATCCCATTTCTTTTATAAGACTTGTCGTGTTTCAGATCTAATATTTACAATAGGGCGTTTGATTTTAGTTCTTTTACTATCACTGGGAAAATTTTTGTAATAGTTTCGCTAAATACTAGATGTATTTAGTTATTATTTAATTTATTTTATTAAATATGTCACTACTTAAAGTACAAAATATCTAGTTTTATAGTCTCCCTTTAAGTAAAAGATATTAATCCATATACTTCTGCCCAAAATTAAACACCCAAAAAGGTTAAACCTATTTTTCTTCTGAAAGGATCATTGTATTTGGATGATTTTTTATCATACCATAGGCCTATTTCTAATAAACCACTCTATTATTGTTTTCTGATAAATATCAACGTTTTACCCGTATACAAGGTGTAAAAATAAAGTTGTGTTTTCACCGTATTTTGCAACACCCTGTGGAATTTATTAGAATTATAATATTTTTCAGAAAAAAATATCTCGATATCTCTATTCTCAAAGATTATATAGAACTTTAAATGTAACAAGTTTTTATTAACAATTAACAAAAACAAACAAAACACTACTTCCATAAGCTTTATTAAAATTTTAATGCAACTAAAGCCTAAAAAAACATAACCTTAATAATCTTTAACAATTACCTCTCCTAAAATCATTTTCACCTATACTTACATCTATGTAATTACTTCTTGACAGCGACGAGGCATCAATTTCAACCCAAACTTCTCTCTCCATAACTTTTGTCATCAAGAGAGACAGTGTTGTCGGCTTCTGAGTTGGCGATAAATATTTTCCCACAAATTCTTTATGGGATTAAGATCAGGACTGCAGGTTGGCCAGTTTCTGGTTTGTGTTCCAACCTCGTCCAAATAACCACAGACCACACGTGCAATATTTGGTCGAGCGTTATCATGAATTATAAGAAAATTTAATTCCTAAGTAGGAGCAAATAATAATTCCATTATGGCTATACAAAATATCTGTAATATACTTTTCATTTGTTAGAAGCTCTTCGTAACCCAACAAGGTCCGTTCGCGCTGTAAGAGATATTCCTCCCCAAACCATTATAGATCCTTCCTTGAATCAACTAATAGGTCTTATGTTGCACTGTGCGTAGCGTTCTTTATGTCAACCAACTAATATACACAAAACAGCATAACAATTTATTGAATTGTGAACAATATTGACAGTCTAAAAATATCCTGTCAATTTAATTTTTATAGCCAACTAACTGTTTCTTTAATGAGTATTACATTCATACATTACGTTACATTTAACATCAACATCAACATACTTTTCTTTTTATAGATTAGATTATAAAGGTATCGATGATTTTTTTACATAAGTTTTGAAAAAAATGTAGCGTTTTCTTTTATTAAATTCCACAAGGTGATACGAATAAGATGAGAAAACAACTTTATATTTGCACCTTGTATATGGGTAAAACGTTGACATTTTCCAGAAAACATTAAATACAGTACAGTATATAGAAATAGATCTAAAATGTAAAAACAAATCATTACTAATCAAATCAAACTAATAATACCTCAAGATACTTTAATTCACTCACCATATATAGATGTGCACCACATCTGTATATGGTGACTTAGAAGACATAATTTATGACAAATTTTAAGATTTTGTACTTTGGAGGATTATATTAAGCTCAATATTTAACTTTTATTCTGTACCTACAGTCACCACCTGTTGGATTCTATCTCTGGATGTGCCATTAAATTGGTCTTGGGCTAAGACTTTCCTCTATCGAACAGCCTATTTTATGTTTAATTTTAGCTACTTATGTTGACATTAAATCCCCCAATAACATTCCTTATATGACATGACTTCTCAGTAAAAAGTCTATTGATCTGCAGCTTGTTTTGTATATTGTTTGAGAAGAATTTCCATTGTGATTACTTCGTAGGAGGTAAGAATGCTCTCTTTATATTGAAAAATATACCCAGCATCACCTTTTGGTTTTCTAAAGTGTACTATATGCGTTTGTTTGTTTGTTTGGAGATAAGGCAGTGCTATTTTTGTAAAGACTCAGGCTCGACATGAATACTGTTCCTGAGGTTTCGGACTTTCAATTAAGACTTCATCCCAATCGAAGCAGTTTGCTTTTAAGTTTTCAGTACGAATGATATCAGATTTTATCTAGGTCAGAATATTAAAGTCACCCGTACCCTTACTAGCTTTCATGCTGTTGATAAGTACCAAAGTTCTAAGCTAGCCTATAATATCATTCATCATTTTGTATACAGAATGTCATGTCCCTTCTATAGAAGTACTGGACTTACTACTTCTTCTGCTGTTTTTTTAATACTCGTTTTTTTGTCGTGATATCTCGTCCAGTCTGCTGTCATATATCTAATATTATTGTTACTTTAGATTCTACGAAGCGATATAAAAGTCACCATAGTCACCATAAAAGGATATAAAGGCACCATAGGATCTGTTGACTTGACTAATTTTGAAGTCAGGGAATATAATGTGTCTACACCATGTTTCGTAACAAACTGTAATAATGACTCACCTTTTTTACTGTACAAATTTTGTACTACTCACTAGTTGTTAGTCAAACGATTTGTCCTGCCTGGTATTCTCTCAGACAGGTTTTGATGTAGGGCTTCAGTCTCTAATACAACATATTTGACAAATTTTTATTGGCATTATTCAAACTTCAAGGTAGTTGTGCATTTTAGTTGGTTTTCTTTTTCGTGCAATAAGCATATTAGATGTAGGCTTTATTTTCCTGGTATTCCTTCATCTGATCAGATTTTATAAAATATGTTGTGTATCGCATTGTTTACCTATTATCCACCACGTTTGACAAATTCTGCTGTGAATTTATAGTTTTTAATTTTTTTTGAGGAGGCTTTCACTTCGTCGACTGTGGGAGGTTCCCTAAACTCTTTGTCTCGGCCCTTTAATTCTATACTTTTAGCAATTTTTTATGAAAATGAGGTGGTAAATCTTCTCAACACCGTACAAGACTGTGTCCCATTAAGGATAACCTAGCATGTGTTGAATTCAACACCACGCCAGGTATTGAAGAAAGTGACTAAAAAAGGAGTGAAGAAATAAGAAGATAGTACAATGTACAAATAATAAACGAATAGATAACAAACAACAAAAAAGAATAAAATAATCACATATCTAAATGGAGCAGAGACTGGTGGTCAAAATAGGAAGCATCGGCCGACCGCGCAACAGATGTAGTGACAACCATTCTCAGAGGTATTAGTCCGCCACCTAATAAGCAGAATAGCTTGCTAATTAACGAACTAACTAAAATAAATAAAATAAAATATCTTAATTATTTATTATATATCCATGAATAGTCTCTAAGATTAGTTACATACTCAAGTTTTCTTCTAATTTTTAGGACTTCATCTTGGAACAACCTTTTTGGAGGACAACTGGGACAAAGACATCATTGGTATGCAAGATTTGCAAAATTTTTTGACGATGGAGAATGTTCTTACATTGTACGCTATTATTGAAGAAATTGAAGACAACAAACGAATGAAATTTTTCAGAACGGTAAATCATCTTCCAAGTATATTTTAGAGTTCGGATGATGTTTATTTGATAAGTGTTTGGCTTTGTTTTTATTAATTCCTACTTTTTGATTGTTTACCTGTTTTCACTTGGTAAAAAAATCGAAAAATAATTTAGATGTTTACATGCATACAGTTCTATAAATAATATTATTATTATTTAAATTTTATTTAATTTCTTTTTATTTTTTTATAAATCTTTAACACTATTATTCTTTATCATTAATTTTTTGTTTGACAGTTTTTTGGACACTTCAAGTTGATTTTGCATTAAAATATAATCAGTTGAATGTATTTATCAGTATATAGCCAAAAAAATATTACAGCAAAATTTTATTTTCAAGTAAATGATAATAAATTTACATAACTTCATTTTAATGGCAGTTTATAAAGATTTCTTTCAAATGGTCACCACAAACTTATTTTCCACCTTTGGACCAGTATTTTCTGGTAGTTTTATCCCGAACCCTTTCACATACAAAAAATCTTTTTTGTATGTGAAAGGAACAGTTTTATTCGTTGTCGCAGTTGCCTTGAAATGTTTGGATTTTGAGACCTTCGGTCTATTTGAGGTTTGATCAACTCCCAACTCAGTTTTTGTCAAGAACTAAACACGTGATATCTTCTCATAGACCAAAAAGACCCATACATATAAGAAAAGGCGTTCAACAGGGATGTGTGCTTTCCCCTCTTTTATTTAACATTTATTCGTATGCCATATTTCAAGAGTCTTTGGAGGATGCAGAGATGGGAATCAAGGTGAATGGAGTACTGATCAACAACATACGATATGCTGATGATGGTTTCTTAATTTGTGACAACATAGTCGATCTTCAACAACTTGTCACTATAATCGGAGAATATTGTAAGCAAATGGAATTAGAGAATAATACCAAAAAGACCAAATTCATGATCATCTCCAGAAACTTGGATGCACTTGAAAACTCCACCATAACACTGAATACTAAGTCCATTGAAAGAGTGAATAAATTTAAATACCTGGGATCGTGGCTTTTTGAAGACTGGGCATCGGACAGGAAAGTAAAATGTCGCATTGAGCAAGCTCGACAAGCTTTTGTAAAATTTAAGAAGGTACTGACTTGTTCAAAGTTCGATCTTCAACTGAGACTAAGATTTACTAAGTGCTACACATGGTCAGTGCTGCTATATGGCGTAGAGGGCTGGACACTCAAAACGAGGGATATAAACAGATTAGAAGCTTTTGAAATGTGGCCTTATCGCCGTATCCTAAAAATACCACGGACATCATCCATCAAGAAAAGGAAAACGGCGTATCTAGGTCACATCATGCGAAATGAAAAATACCAGTTCCTCCAACTTATAATCGAAGGTAAAATTGAAGGCAAGAGACGAATTGGACGCAAGAAGATGTCCTGGCTCCGAAACATAAGGCAATGGACAGGGATTAACGACATACAATCTCTGATACATATTGCAAGAAATAGAGAATTAATGGAAAATTTGATCGCTAACATCCATTAGTGGATTTGCATTCAAAGAAGAATAAGAAGATATCTTCTCGTTCATATTATGGTGATATTTCTAAATGCAAAAAACATTTATTGCGGAAATGTTTACCAGACTGTAGAACAGTACCATCGGCCAACGTCTAGTGTTGCGCGCAAAATTATCACCTTGAGAAAGCTGGTCAACTAGGTCAATGCTAACTTTGGTCATATTATAAAAAATCGCGACTTTAGGTTTATTTTATCTCCAGTAGATTCATATACATTAAAGGTGAAATGGAATGTGGATAAGCAAGATAGCCTTGTCGAACAGTAGGCATTAAAGCGTAGCATTCGTGAAAGTCAAATACGGAGGAGTGTTCCACTCTATTTCGCTTTGAAAGGAATTCCTTTGGTATTTTCCGTTTATTTTTTCTCATCGTTCCAACAAAGTTATTTTTTTTTTGTAAAAAAACTTTTCGCCAAAGGATTACTGGTGAACCAATTATCGCCTGTAATATTTCGATGAAATCCAGATACTGGTTCAACTAAATTCAACACAACTTACTGTTTTAAGTTGCTTACTTTGATAAGGACCTTATGACTGACTACCTACATATCCTTATAAATTAAACGTACAAGTTGTTGTAGTGTCAGTTAAATCAAATACTTTTAGGTCGTATTTAGCCGGCTTTCTCGGTATGGACTACTTATAGCTGCATCTACCTTCAAATACTCTAGAGTTTGTTCGTCGACTGTGAGGAACTCACATGGTGAAAATCAAGCTTAAAAATTGTTCAAAAGTTATTACAGCTCATCTCTTATTGGTGCCATTTTGTCAATGGCTTTTCGCTTATCTCTATCAATAACACTGTCAAACCGTAAGCATTGTATTAAGAAGCGAAATGGGATTCACTTCTAGATAAGAAGTAGCAAGATTCCAGACTATTTTCTTTTAAATTATCCCAGAAACTATGTAAGTTTTTCCTTGATAATCGCAAAAAACAACAAGGAACAATAAACCAATAAATGCTCGAATTTTCATTGAATCTATATGTTGTGTTTTTCGATCTCGTTGAAAAATGTTAGGGATTCTATCTATATAAATTCAATAAATATATAGTTCAATATACTAATATGGTTCAATAAACTATTGATATCACTTCAGATCTCACTTGAACTCCAAATGTCAATTTCAGTCTTTTTTTTTTTTCGAGCAATAGTTTTAGTAGTGACAAATAGCATTTTATTATGTTATGTGTACGAGTTCGTATGTTCTTTACAGGGACTATTTTCCTTCATTTTGCTCCATCTTTTTTAGTGTAATACATTTCTGCTCGATTGTCAATTTCTTAACTTTCACTTAAACTAGTATCACTCCTGTCAGTTTCGACTAATTTTTGTTTAAAGGCCGTATTATGTTTACTTTCAGTCACGTACTCTTCTTCTTTAAAATTACTTTGGTCCTCAGTATTAGGTCCTTTCTCGTTATCACTTTTCTCCTTGAACCATTTCAACCAAACGTCAGGATCGGTCAGGATTTGCTAAAAATAACGAGTTCATATCATTATTAATCAGGATTCGTAGATGATATCAATATATTATGCTAAAAAATTAGTATAGTTAGTAGACCAAAAACGAAAACCTAATTTGACAAACTTAAGAACACGGTTAGTGGCGAGGGGGACTGTCGTTAACCACTAAAAGAGTTATGAAAATGCTTTGCAACTAAGCGCGTTTTACTGTGCACAACCACAATATACATTCACTCATAATCTGCTTCGAAGGTACTGAAGTCTGGGTAGCACTGATACCTACCGATTTAAAACTGTGAGTAGAAATAATGGAGTGCATGACGTACCGAGTCTTCAATATTAATTACTCCGAGAATCATCTACATATTTCGTGTATTTTGAGTTAATGGTTAAGCCTTTTTCACTTTATTCATTGTTTACTGCCTTTTTTCTTCTTAAAGTGACTTCTCCTCAATGAAGGTTGGCTACTACAATTCTAAACTTTTCTCTATCTTTAGCTGTTCTTATTAGCTGTTCAAAATTTGGCCCTGTCCATTATCGGATGTTTCTGAGCCACGATAGTCTTTTCCTTCCTAGGCCTCTCTTTCCCTCGATTTTTCCTTTTTCTATAAGTGGGACATATTGGTACTTATTATTTCTCAGTATATGGCCTAGGTATAATGTTTTTCTAACTTTTACTGTGTTAAAAAGTTCTCTTTCCTTGCCTATTCTATGCAGCACTTCTTCGTTTGAGGTATGAGATGTCCATGAAATTTTGAGTATTCTTCGTTAGATCCACATTTCAAAGGCCTCCAATTTATGTACGGTTGATGTTTTAAGGGTCCACGTTTTAACTGCATATAGAAGAGTCGACCAGACGTAGCATTTTGATAAACGTAGTTGAATTTCGAGTTTTATTCGAGAATCACAAAGCAGTTTTTTTATTTTTTCGAAAGATTTTCTGGCCTGTTCTATTCTTGATCTTATTTCTAGATCAGGATTTAGGCTGCTATCGATCCAACATCCCAGGTACTTAAATCTATTGACCTGTTCTAAAATGTGCCCATTTATTGTGCAAGGTTGAGGTACGTTTTGGTTTTGTCGGATTGACATCACTTTGGTTTTTTTAATGTTTATTTTCATACCAAATTGCTCACAGGTCGAGTTGGTCTTGTCGATGAGTCGTTGTAGACCTAAGTCGGAATCAGCAATTAACACTGTATAATCGGCGTATCCGATACTGTTGATGTTTACGCCATTCACATTGACTCCATCCTTGGAATCCTCCAATGCTTCTTTAAATAGAAACTGCCTTTAACAGAGTTTAAAGGTGTTCCTGACTCTTTGCTACCAGTATGACAGTATCAACTGCGTATTTCATGTTGTTATAATTTTCATCATCAATTTCAACATCCTTGCTATGATAATATTTTAAATTTGTTTAATTGCATTACTCTATTTCAAACACTTATTAATAGTAGACATTGAACAAGATCGGTGATATTTGTTGATGTAACTTTAAATTTTCTCCTTTAATAAACGGGTGATTGTAAACTAGTTGGCATACAACTTTGACTTTAAATAACCCTATAAAAATAAATCCAATGGCAAAAAATCACACGACATAGGGGACCAATTCTGGTAACCAAAACAAGAGAGTATCTGACGAGGAAATGTCTCATATAATAACTGAATCATTTTAATTGCTGCATGTCATGTGGTATCATTTTTGTGAAAGCACATATTATCCAAATAAGTATTATCCAATTCAGGTAAAAATAACTCTGTTATCATATTACCATATCGAGCACCAGTAATAGTCACTGCTTGACCAGTATCATGTTCAAAGACGGATACTCCAACGATGCCTCCAACCCACAATCTGTACCAAACAGTGATACATTTTTGTTGCATTATTATTTTGACAGTCACCTTAGATCGACCATCACTTTTTTTAACAAAGCCATTAAGTTGAAAAATTGTTTCATTTTTAATATTCGATAATTCATTCAATAAATTCTTTTTGCTGTACACGGTCATTAGGCCTTAGTTCTTGTATCAACTGAACTTAGTAAGCAAAGAGATGCAGATATTCAGTAAGTAAACGCTGTAGAGAGCAATTTGATATTTTTGCATAGTCCTTTCACTTAACAGTTGAAGTCGTTTATTAAGAATAGATGACGTTTTAAAGATATATTTATGGTTCTCTTAGATCGCTACTTTAAAAATTCCCTTTTTTCTGCATTTTCTCGTTTGCTTTACATTTTCTATTGCGTCAACCTGCCATTTTCTTTTATTTCTTTTAATTTCAAGTACGAAAAAAAAATCACTAGACGTAAGGGAAATGTGCCTATGATGGTCCCCTTAAGAAAATAGCTTCATAATAATTTTAATTATTTACTTAGCAGACTTTAAATATGACCACATAACGTCTCGTTATTTGTACAATATGGCAAATGTTTCAAATTTTGCAGAAAAAGTGATGTTAAAAATGTATTCATAATTTACTAAAATCCTGTTAAGGGTCCATCATGGGCATATATGCGCTCATGACGGACCCTTTGGTACGCCCATGATGGACTCGTTGCATTTTGTGTAAAATAATTAAATACCAAATTATTTTATTAGATCAAAAGACATTACAAACGATAAAAAATATTACACATGGTATTTTTAAGAATAAAAAAATTACGCGCACAATTAAAGACTCGAGTGGATAAAGAAGGTAACTAACATTTTTTGAAAAATAGATTTTTCCACATGGTTGAAAGGGGCAAGTGACAATCTAGCCTAGAGCACCGACTTCAACGCAAAAATATAAAGAAATAGACAATTTTTAAAATCATAAAAGGGGTAAGAGACATTATTTTAACTAAAGCACACGGATAAAAAAGGTAACTGCAGTAGTTGCCCCCTTAATTCACTAAAATTTGTAGATGCCTCTCTTATCCACTAGATGACACTATGTTGACTTCAGTTGTCTCCTTTATCCATAACAAAATGTATTAATACGAAAAGAAGCCTGCACTTTAAAAGAAATATTTTTTCTTAAAAGTTTATGTTAGTTCAGTGGCGTGTTAAATTTACAGTGATAATGTCGTTCAGAAGTAATTTAATGTTGAAAATGGCATTGGAGTTGTCTGGTAAGTAGTAGAATAAGCTATTTACTGAGTGCTGGTATACATAACCTGACATTTCAGAAAACCTGCATGAAGTATCTGAGCAACCGTTGAATGCTTCTAGAGTATCGGATTTAAAAAGTAATTTTTATTGCATTTAGATGTGTTCGAGTATAATTTATTGTTGTTAATTGTAGAATTAGATGTTAGTATTGGAGCACTTACCTCTGGTGCATCAGATACAACTGTGTGTGAATCCGTAGCTGCTGAAACACACAATACATTGGACAACCCAGAATTTAACACAAATGTAGGTGAAATTATAAGTTGTTTGCAGCAACATACAGGGTATAGCAATATTGAAGAAGGTATGATGCATGAGACCTCAAAACATTATTTTCTGTCATTTAATACTTATTATTTATTGCAGATGTTTTTGCCGAATTGGAAAATGACCCGTTCAGGGCCAGCGTTGAAAGTGATGAGTATTTACCCAGTTCTAGTGATACGACGGACACAGATTCCGACAATGATTGTATACCAAAAAGACTGAAGATAAATACTTTATCAACTCTTCAACAAAATGAAAACAACAAGGAAAACGTTTTTAATGATTTATCTAAAAAGAAACAAAAAGAATTTAAAAAAGTAGAAACAAAAGCAAGAAAGAGATCTAGTGATCCAAATTTATGGAAAAGAAATACAGCAAGTAGTGCTAGACAGCTAGGTCAATCGTACATAAATCAAAAAGGAAAAATAATACAATGTAAAAGTGTAAATGTTGGTTTGCTTTGTAGTCAAAAATGCAAAAAGAAATGCAATGATAAAATTAATTTAGAGCAAAGAACAAAAATATTTTCTGCCTACTACCAACTGGCAACTGAAGACATGAAAAATATATCTCTTTAAGGGTATGAGTTTTAAGAAACCAGCAAGGCCAAATAAAAATGCAGTTCGTAGCAAATCTGCATCTTTTATTTATAAAATTTGGATTGATACTACAGAAACATTTGTTTGTAAAAAAGCAGTCTGTTCTCTGTTTCAAATTGGCAAAAAAAGATAGAAAACTTACAACGAGAACTAAAGGACGGACTGCAAATTCCTAGTGTTTGCAAAAGAGGGAAGCATGAAAATAGGCCACAGAAAATTGCAGAAGACGTAAAATTATATATTATGGATCATATTAGCTCGTTTCCTGCTACCCAGTCACATTACTCCAGAAACAAAAACCCGAATAAACAATATCTTGCCTGTACATTAAATATATCAAAAATGTACAAACTATATCTTGAAAAATGCACTGAGGAAAATAAACAGTCTCGTTTTCAAGTAAAATATTGTACCTATAGCAACATATTCTCTAAACAATTTAATTTATCATTTGGTGAACTTCGCAGTGACACTTGTAGTACTTGCGACAGTGGAAACGCTAATGAGCAACATAAGGAAAATTACGAGGCAGCTTTTTCTGTACAACGTGCAGATCGTGAGTATGCAAAAAACGAAGATGGAGTATGTTATCTAACTATGGATATGCAACAAACACTTCCCCTTCCTAAATTAACAACTAGTAAGGCTTTTTATCTTCGTCAGATGTGGATGTATAATTTAGGGATACATTCAATTACAAAACTTTCAGAAAAGGCTAACTTTTTTACATGGACTGAGGACATGGCTCTTAGAGGAAGCTCTGAAGTATGTAGTTCGTTACTAACCATGTTAGAGTACAATAATATTTTTCAAGATAATGCTATATCTCATCTGATAATATGGACCGACTCTTGCGCAGGTCAAAATAAAAACTTCTTGATCATATGTCTCTATCAGTACCTTATACTAAAAGGAATTGTAAAAACTATTGACCATAAATTTCCTGAGGTTGGACATAGTTTTTTAGACTCCGACAGAGATTTCGGACGTATCGAAAAAGTATTACGTCGACATGAAAATATATTTTTACCTGAGGAATATAGAACCATAATTACCCAAGCAAGTAAAATGAATCATGTTACAGACATGCGTATTCACTTTCGAAAATTTGACGATTTGGCACGGAATTTAAATTTACTTAATCGCAAGAAAAATACTTTAAATGAAACTGTCCCATTTCGAGATGGAATAAAATGGATTCGTGTTTGTAATTATGGATCCTATTTATATAAAGAGAGCTATGATTCAAACACGCCTTTTAAAGAGGTAAATATAATTAGGAACTCGCGTCAGACCCAACCAGTTGATTGCGAGATTGAAAGAATTAGGGAAAAAACTGGCCGGTTATCAACTAAAAAAGTGGCAAATCTCAAGAGTCAGCTTCAATTTGTCAAGCAACCGTATAAATGGTATTATAATGCGATTATTACCGAAAATGAACAGAATAATAACTAATAAATTAAATTTTTTTTAAAAAAGAGAAATCACATGATTTCTACCTGGCGAAATCGAATTCAAATATAGGCCGCCGTGCTCCCTAAGACTTGCGAAGCAAACAGCTTGATGAATGCATCGGCAAGGGAGTCTAAAAATTGCACTCCAAAAGCCGTCCATCATGGCCTACATTCGTAGTGAATTCGATTTCTGGTACTCCAAATTAAGTAAATAAACAAAACAAATGACGGTATTATATTTTGATTTGATACAGAGCAGCAACAAGCCGCATATACGTATTTCCATCTCTTTAAATCTCCTCAATACGGTATAGTTACTACTCCATGGAGTAGTAACTATACCGTATTGAGGAGATCTAAAGAGATCGAAATACGTATAATATAGCAACAAGCCGCATATTATGCGGCTTGTTGCTGCTCTGTATCAAATCAAAATATAATACCGTCATTTGTTTTTTTTTTTCTTAAATTTTTTTTATTGAAAACATGTTACCACTGGGCGTTTTAAACAGAAAATTATTTGTTTTACAAATAGAATTAACTTTTTTTTAATAAAATGTATGTATTCAGCTCGTTTATTTTATTTTACCTTGACTTAACCCCTTTAAAAGAAAACTAGTATCTAGTTATAGTAAAAAAATTTCAGTGGATAAAGGAGGTAAGTGTAGTTTTTTCAAAATTTTGGGTTTTTAAAACAAAAAACGAATTAACAAAGTTGCACACGTAAAATGTACCATTAATATCTACTCACCGAAAACATTTAAAATAAAACGCACAATTACATAATGCAACTTCAACATGTTTAAAAATTAAAACTTTAATCTGCTTTTTCTCCATTGTATAATTTTGTTAGTTACCTCCTTTATCCACTCGAGTCTTCTTCACACACAAATTGTTTATGTCGAGGATTTACATCTGCACATTCAATGTGACACCAATTCTTACACACTTGACAACGAATCCATTTTTCATTGGATCGTGAATGCGAAAATAGTTCGTTACAGTAGATGCAAGCTGCATCGTCCGAGTCGCCTTCTACAAAAGAGCATTCACAATCGTCTTCAGAACCACTTGTCGTTGAAACACGAACTTGCCTTTTCACCTTTCTGGCGTCCTGTTTCCTTTTTTTTGCTTCTTTGTCGGCAATTTTTTGTTTTATATCTTCAATTTCTGGCGTTGAATTTAAATATCCTGTTTAACCCCGTTTTCTACCCCTTTTCTGCATTACTTGAGATACTCCAGCTAAAGGAAAAGGACAAATATCTTCTACCGAGATGTTTAGAACTGACGATGATGTTGATTTGTGATCAGTGGGGCTTTTTGATAAACTTTCAATCGAAGAAACATTTTGGCTCCAATGTTCCGGTAATGACTTCTGGTCAGAACATTCTGGCAGTGGGTTTTGTTCAGAATTTTCTCTATCTGTTGTTATAGACGGCAAAAATTGCCAATCCTCGAAGACATCTGGACTGAATGGTTGTATTCCTGTCTTTTTAAATGCATTGATTGCATTTGATGGTAAAGCACTTTTTAAATACGCTCTATTTGTCTGTCGCAGCCATAATTGAATTTCTTGGCCGTAGTAAATTTGAAGTGGTCTAAAAAAATCCTACGTCCAAGGGTTGAACGTGATGAGAACAGTGAGCAGGAAAACAAAACATAATAATACCGTTTTCCTTTGCAAACTGGAGAGCTTCAAAACTTTTGTGACTTCCATGGCCATCGAGTAACAACAAAACTTTGTTGGTTTTAGAAGCCTTTGTATACCTTAAAAAATGTTGCAGTCACAAATAGAAAATATCGGAAGTCATCCATCCTTTTTCTTGACGAAGGCTATACTTCCAGTAGGTGCATCGATCATAAGTTCATCTTTCTTTCTCCGTCGAGGAAAAATCAAAGCAGGAGGAACATATGTTCCAATTGCATTCATTGCACATACGACCGTAACATGTAGACCTCGCTCTGCACTACTTAAAGCACCAACTTGCTTGCGATCTTTACTAGCATACATTTTCTGCGATTTCTTCTGCACAGTTGTCAAACCGGACTCGTCCATATTGTAAATGTTTTCCGGTGGAAAGTGAAACTCGTCTAATATATTTGCTAATGCAGTAAAATAGACACATATATTTGGTTTATTAAAAGCTTGAGCCCTTGCCAACGAAGAATTTTCTGGAGTGCGTAATAATATTCGAGGATTTCGCTTTAAAAAGCCTCTGAACCCATTTCCAGCCTGCCATCCTGGTTTCTTTATTAAAATTGTGGCTAATATTGTTTCTTTCAGCTACTTCGTATACAAGTTTTTCGCAAATCTTTACTAGTCAGGCCAAAAAAAAACGAGTTTTCATAGTAATAATATGGTCAGCAACTTCATGTTCAATAGTAGTGGAGAATATTGGTCTTCTTCCTCCCAAATCACCTTTGATACTTCCTTGATGCTTAATAAAGCGCCTTTTCAAAGTCGTTTTTGGAACGTTAAATATTTTTGCTGCCAGCTTAAACCCCATAGTTTTTTCTTGTATGCTTTTTAAAGCTTGTTGCATATTACTATCGTTCCACTGTTGCCTTTTTTGTAGAGCCATCCCTGTAAAACATATTATGTTAATCATTAAGTAACAAAAACTGAAGGTGTGTTCCAATTTTATTTTCTTTTTCCTATGATGGACCCCTAGTCCGTCATAGGTAACGACACAGGGGTCCATCATAGGCAAATAGACAAGGCAGCAAATTTAATTCTGTTACTTTTGTTTTGACCATTTTAACCTAAAACAAAGTATAGTATTTGACAAAGAAAGTGTAGTCATTTTTTACAAAACAAAAGGAACACTTAGCTCAACGTATGTTACCAGTAAAATGCTACTTACCAAAAAAAATTATTAGATCAGCAACGCCAAATTTTAATTTTATTTCACAAATTTACTGTTATAACAGCGACGTGTCTGAAACTTTGCAAATACTAAACTACAAACTTCGTGCGCAAGCGGCAACCGGCGATGTGTATGTAACCGCGCGCTATTTAAAATTACAGCCGGGGGTCCGTCATAGACAATAGACAGGGGTCCAACATAGGCACACTTCCCCTACCTAAAGTAGTCATTTTAGAGCGATCCCACTCAGGAAGAAGCTTGAAACTTAAAAAGATTATGTAAAATAATAGACACTTTCATATTTTCATTTACGAAGCCCTTAATTAGCGGCTAATCCACTAAAAAATTGTATTTGGTTGTACATTGGCTCAACCTTTAGTTTTTATTTCTTGTATTTTGATATAATTAAATAACCCTTATTTTGAGTATTTGGTGAAAGAGAACTTTATGATAAATTCTACTTTTTTGGATTATGCTTATTATGTTAAGTATTAAAATTAATGGTATTTTATATACAATATCTAACAAAGAGAACGACGTTTTAGGTTCTTTTTAATTACGATTTAAATTATGATTTATTTTAATAAGACATCACTTTTTTTAGATATCCAATAAACAATATGACATGGTTATGGTTTTTATTAAATATAAACCACACGTTCCAACTGACGATAATTTATTAAATAATATTCAAAGTACAACTTTTTCTGGATCTCCAACATTGGCACTATTTCAGAGCTTAAGTATTTATTCTCCTTTATTATTGCAGGTAAGTTCCAATCTCGGTAATAATTTGGACTAGTGACTAACAATAACTAATTTAGTAAAATCACAAATACACATGAAAACTAAACTAATGAGATAAACTCTTATAATGAGCACTGTATTAATACTACACATGAACTTATCAATAATAAATTATGAACAAGTGTAATATATACAGATTGAACGAAATAAATTCGGAACGTATGAAATATTATGTATTTCGGCTCAATTCTGCTGTAGGTGGTTGGCCAACAAAGGGTTGTCAAATAATTATATTATAAAAATCCAATACTTCAGCGGGCTGCTGGATTCTGAACTAATTCAAGAACTCATTCATAGGTGGTCAAACATCGAGCAAAAAGACAAAAGAGGGAATGTAAAGGTGGTGGGGGCAAAAATATTGTTAGATAGGAAGTGCGATCTTTAGAGGCCACATTAAACAAGGAAAGAGAGTCTATCTCCTTGTTTGACATCAAATTTAGTTGGGTTATGTTATTGTTTGTCCCAAATGTCACATGAAATCTTATTTATATTGAAGTTTCTTAACAATTGTGTCGCATTTTAGACTATTACCGTTAATAATTAATTAAAACTTTCTCGTCTAAGTGAGAGCGCCCACCAAACTGGCGTGGCAAGTAGCACTTAGCAAGTAGCACGCGTCTAGCATGTTTCATAAAATGTAACCAATGGAAACGAATGATTAGAATTAATGAATAAAAATGATGTCACTGTTATTTTGGTGTGAGCTGAATCATTCGTTTTCATTGGTTACATTTTAAGAAACATGCTAGACGCGTGCTACTTGCTACTTGCTACTTGTCACACCAGTTTGGTGGGCGCTCTCCCTAAGACACATTCTGAAAAATACTATATAGCTACTGTTAATTAATAAGTGTACATTCCGGATATGTCCGCCATCAGAGGCCACTTTTTGGGTCTCCTTTTCATAAGGATTAGATTCCCTCTTTTGTCTTTTTGCTCGATATTGTCAAACCACCTGTCGCTTCCTAAAGCCGGCCACTCACTGTACAGCGGTGTCGTTCGACATAATCGGACAGAGGCGTTGTTCAATTTGTTGGTATATCTGTTGCGCCCATACAGCATACTGCGCCGCAGTATTTGTTCGGTTCTTGACCACGTCAAATCAAACAATCATTTTAGCATCTCTTACTTTGTGTATAACTAAGCGTAAAAAGAAACCTAAAATAAAACATAGATTCTGGTGCAAAGTATCCAAGATTTTGGTGCAAATCTCGTCTGCCTGAACAATTCCCCTTCGTGGACTCAGTGGAGGTGTTCGTTCAGTTGTAATGGAAACACCAAATAATAGTAGCAGAGTTTATTGATGAGACTTACATTATGGGTGTTGACCCGGGATTACCTTGAGTAGAGACTGTTGCAGTTGATCGCTGAAGACTAGATTGAATGCTTCTCTATGCATGAGATATTAGTTTTATTTAAGTTTTATTTGGGTCAATATATTCGCGGGCCTCGTGTGATATGTGTGTCTAATTTATGTAAATTGTTTAACTTTGTCAGCACTTTTGACTGATGTCCAAATTATATTGTTGATAATTGACCAAATCCGTATGTAACCTAATTAACTACGTGTGTGTATTTAATAACAAATAAATTCATTTGGTCTACTGGGTGATAAAATTTTACTGTCCAATTTCGGATATGAATTCTGAAGATTTCATATTGGACACTGCCCCTGCACCCGATTTACTGAACTGCACTGCTAATTTTAATTCTCTTTTAAAGAATGTTCTAAAATTGTTAATTTTTTTTTCTTACATACTCTTTATTCGCATCTTTGTTTACTTCTTGGAACTTTAAAACTAGAATGTCCATTGCCTGTTTTTGGGCGTTTCTATGGTGATACGTTTTACCTTTTATTCGCTATAAGCATTCTTGTTTTTTATAGAATTTAAAAAACTCTCTTAAAAAATTCTCGCTAAATCAAGCCATTTCGATTTTCTATAATATGATCAAAGCAAGTGTTGTAGCTAAAAAACGAAGTTGAACAACACCTTGCCTTTGGGCAAGCCCCTCTTTCGTTCATCGGAGATGGAGATTTTGAGCGGTATTGCCAATATCAATCCACTAGATGTTTCTAAAATAACTACAAACCATTAAGTTTATTTTTTTTTATTAGTCTGTTGTGGTAGATTGGTAAATACAATGAAAAATATAGGCAAATATCCGATTTATTTAAAGATACGGAGAAGATATAGCTCTCAAAAAGATACGCAAATCGGATTATTATACGGCAATTGGCAACATTGACTTTGAGCTGCGCTCTAGACTATGGTGCGTTCTAAAAGGAGACGGATAGTTAAACGATATTTTATAATACAATGTCTAACACCGAGTATGGATTTATTTTTGTCCAAGTTTATATTGGTCCACTATTTCAAATGCACTTCAAAAAGACATGTATTAAATTGTATGATCCGTTTTAAATTCGTTCAATCTGTATATATAATATATATATATATATATATATATATATATATATATATATATATATATATATATATATATATATATATATATATATATATATTAGTAATTTTCTTGAGCTTATTTTACAAAGCAAAGTTTATCAAAACAGGGTTTAATATAAAAGCTAGTTTCAGTTCTTTTTCTGTAATTAGCTGCGATCTTTGGTCTTGAAAGCAGCCACAGCGGACAATTGTGTTTTGCAGAGGTAGGATGTTGAAAAAGGTAATAGTATACAAAACGATCTGGTTTTCAATACAAAAGACTCAGCATTTATCCCTGACCAAAATTCAATGAGGAAATTATTATTAAATTGTCTGTTGATTTGGGCATTTGCGGTGAAGTCAATAACGCTGAACATCTAAAGCCTTAACTTGTCTCGAAGGCCAGGCGGGTTGAGACGCACCTGGTCTACGTGAGGTATTTTAATTCCCTCCCAACCGCCGATAAACCGGGTCGAGAATTCCCTTATCCGCCGCTTGGTAATAAGATTTCTAGGAGTAACAGGTTTTCCCCTAGTTAAAAATAGTGACCGCGTAACCAAAGATCTTATTATCTCCATTAATATACAAATTTTGCAGCGTCTATCAACCTTTTTTTAGTTTATTATTTTGTAACAGGTAGCTCTTTTGGGACGACAGACTCAGTAAAACACAGGTTGAAACAAAAATATATCTATTAATTTAATGTATGTACAATACAATAAAAATAAAATAAATTCTCCGTTGTATAAAATAAAAATAAAATGAATTTTACGTCCCCGTCCGGATCCCGCGATGAAGGAATTCCTCGGCGAAGGTCTATAAAAGAAGAAAAGAGTTATTATTTATAAAATATGTGAATTCGATCGCACGCAGATTTATACTCGCTTCCGCTTCAATACAGCGGAAGCTCCAATCACACTCGCAAACAAAAATATTCGGCTGTGCAGGCCCACGGCAAGGTTCAGTACACAATGCCGATGAGTTCCGCTTAGTTAAGAACAGAGTATGATCCTCAATGCGGAAATCTCTCCGTCCGGGTTGTCTCGCAGGTTCAATACACTTGCGAGTCGGGGAGCCTAGAGCGCTAGCTGCAAGACCGACTAATTCCGCTACTCACATGCCTTAAATAGCCGCTCCAAATCCCACTCACTTCGCCATCTCGCTGAGGAAGTGGATGCGCAAACATGACACTCCCACGGTTCAAACTGTTCAACGATGAGAACATCGTTACACCCCCTTCTCTTTAGAAAAAAAGTAACATACCTCTTTTTTTTTGTATATGGCGTCTACAACCTTGTTATGCCAACTATCCCTCTCGGTATCTATATTACAATCTTCCTCCCGTTGTTACAGCATAATCTGTATCTTCTGGTCCCCCTCTCGATTAGGTATTGTGGGACGACCTCTACAAGATCGGCGTGTTTCCCGCAGTAGCTATCTAGAGAGTCCTTGTATGTCTGAGCTATTCTATCCCCGACGTAATTTTTAGTGGTTCCTGTGTCGACGAGCGCTCTGTATGTTCTTTGCCCTATTTTCAGTGATGCAAACAGTCGAATGTCATTGCTTGTTGGCTGTGTAACGGCGAAAACGAATGGAGTCGAATCTTGCTTCACAGACTGGGTCGGCTCCTTGATTCTCCAGTCTGTAATTCGTTTCCCTGACGCCTGAAACAGCAGTCGCTGCTGTAAATCCCTTCTCTGATGCAACGCGAACAAAACTTTTTCCATGGGTTTTTGCAGTTTTTACGACTGTGACATGGCATCTTGCATCTAAAGCATGTCGTTTTATCATCGTACTCTGTTTGGTCCGTACGTCTTCAGCTTCCACGGCAAATCTGATTTGATCGGGTCTTTTCGTCTTCTAAAGCTTCGTATTCTTGGGCTAAATCTTGTAATTCGGCTAACTTTTCAAAATCCCGGAGGCGAGCATAAAGCTTATATTTTGGTAACAAATTTTTGTATATCCTTTCGAGTTCTTGGTTTCTGGAAAAAGATCCTTCTCGTCTGATTAATGTTTAAATCTCCGTGATATATCTATCTACTGGTTCGTTTTGTTTCTGTTTTCTGTTTCGAATTTGCTCCTCTGGTTGTAGCAAATATCCCCTGGGGCAGAAAGCTTTTTTAAAATCTTCGCTAAAATCTGTCCATGACGTCCAATTTTTGTTATTGTTTCTGTACCATAACAAGGCGTGGTCTCCTAATAATTCTGGTAATGCTCTTAGTTCATCTTGTTTATCGATCTCGTAGGTTACAATTTTTGGTTGAATCTCAGCGTTGATTTTATTTAAGTTATGGTTCCCCAACAATTATTAGGTTTGTTCTAGCAAAAAGACAAACTAGTCAGAAACCGTCAGCAAACAGTTGGTCAGCGAGAGAAAACAATACAGTCACCAGTGCTATATCCCCTCTACTCGCACTGGTCCACTATTCGCTGATGGTTTCAAACCATTTGAAACTGATGCTAGAACAAACCTAATATTTTCTTAAACGATCTTGACATCTACACGTTTATCGTAAAACCCGTATATCTGTTTTGATGAAACGATATCTGTCTATCATCAGAAAGTATAAATCAACATAAATAAACAATTTCAAGTTTCTCGTGCATTCAGGATTTCAGTTTTCTTGGTAAAACGTTTATTGACGTTTCAATTTTCACTTCGGAAATCGTTCTCAAAATACAAACACTAATGTTTGTATTTTGAGAACGATTTACAAAGTGGAAATTGAAACGTCATAAACGTATTTTTTACTTTAAGTGTGGCTTATTCACATTTAAATAGTAATAAATTACCTTCATCTAATGATAAAAGATTTATTTATTTTTACAGAAAGATCAGCCAACTTTACACAGACAAATAACTAATCTTCAAAATGATTTACGATCCGTTATATTTAACGATCAACCCACGAAACTAATAGACCCCCAGGCAGCAGATTACTCCTCTTTAACAGGTGAGGGTTTTTATGATTACCAAAATTAAAATTTACAAGTGAAGCGTTTATTTTAAAATAACACTTGTCCAAAAATTAAAATTTTGGCGAATCCAGAAAAGCTGCCCAGCTTGAATTTATTTCAAATGTTACCTTCACTAAGATAATCATGGAAAGTAATGTGAATATCAAAATAATGGTACAAGTTGTTTTTATATTTTTATTAATATTTTAAGTAAAAAAGATACAAACTCAGCAATATAAATATTGGAAAATAAACATATTATGTACTCATAGAAATAACAGAAAATTGTATCGTGTCGATTCGTCACCATTAATATTATTCTCACTAAATAATTTTGCGACTGAAGTATGTTCCTTGGTTACCTTGGATTCTGGTTTTAGATTAAAATAAAATTCTTGGTATTTAGTTAAGTCCATTAGATCTCAAAACTTTGGTTTGACTTATTTTATTTTTTACTTTATTTTGTATCAAAGTAGTGTGTTTTGGTGTTGTTTTTCCAGTTATAGTGTATAGTGTCCATAGACCGTGGTAACTTTGACGCATTAAAACTTGTCCAGGATACTGCTCAGATATTCGGTACATGCTTGCTGATTTCAATGAAATTTTTAGTTTTGGAATCCTCGAAAATAAATGTTTTAAACTTTTGTCCACGACAATCCAGTCAGTTGCTTTTTTGGAATTAGCCACTTTATATGAAATATAAAAATATAAAATAAGACTATCCTATACTTTTTAAATATCAATAACTACTTTTTTTTGCACGAGAAATGGAACTAAAGTCACTATCGCAAAGTAGGTATGAATGTCCTCCTATTGAATGTATGTGTAGTTTCTCTGATGATTATTTCAGTACGTGCACCAGGGTATATTATGAAAAGTGGATATAGAAGTAGTTTTTGTTCTGTCACGAGCAACCATCGGAGAAAAATCATATTTCATTCGATTTATCGAGTATGAATATATCATGGAAGTCACTTTATTTTGACCACGTGTAACCATTCCTTCATGATAGGTATACATATAGACATTATTGCCTCCGATGTAGTATACTTCAAACACATATTACCAAAGTCAAATTGGGTAGCAGAAGATTTGCATAAAGTTAAAGGCTAGTGCAGATACATTATTGGCATGCTGGCATTTATATTTAATTTTATGTTTGTAAAATGACTTTACTTAGCATAATAAAGATCTATTACTTGAAACAGTTCCTCCTTTGTTGATTTATCGATATTCGATAGTTTGAGTTGAATTTAAGTTTTATCACAATAATGTACAACTGTCACATCTGAGGTGAAAAAATGATATGTGAAATTGAGTTATGTTATAAAATATGTTATAATAAATGAAGTAAGAAACATTGAACTATGAATAAAGTTCTTTAAATCCTCTGTACATAATTTTTACATTTAAAACTATTGGTAGATATACTTTGTTTTTGACCAGTCTCCGTGTATAATGACTTTGGCGGCTTCTGAAGGAAGAAATGTCGGCTTTTATATTTTCTATATCAGCAGGGTGCTTCTTCTTAGGCCTATTTGTATGCTTGTCTCTACCATCCGTTAGAGAATATCCACTCATTGCTAAGCTATTTCTAATTTGACGGATCTGTATTTTAGTAACACCGAAAATACTACGAAGAGCTTTGGCACAAATGCTTACTTTTTTCCCGGAAGTCGTATTTTGTACATAAAAAAAGCTACATGTGGTCGACCTTGCTGAGGTCGAGATTGGTTTGTATTTCATTTCCACTGAGGTCCACTATCTAACCAAAAGTAGGTATTGTGATTAGGTGAAGCAGCTTATGAAATACGACTGAATCGTCTCTGGACAGGAGTAAGGCTAATGAGACTTAATAAATATGAATCCTACTTATCTTCGGTCTTCGTATTCTTAAACATATTCAGTAAGTTAGAACGTTGTTTCTGTTTCTTGGTTATTACATAGAAGCATGGGTAACGTTTATACCTACAACCCAGATTGAAGTAATAAGCATTGAGAAAACATCTCGTTATTATAGAAAAACTAATCTACAGTCAATTTCTGTTAAAAAATATCGTGCTAAAACACCTTTATTATCTTGATGTGTTTTGTGAATTTTATTTTAGCCATGTGTTTTAGCTTGCTTTATAGTTTTCCTTCGCAAAACTTATCTTTTGCGTTTTATTGGTTGATCCATAGTTTAAATTTTACAAATTCTATCGTCCATATTATAAGAGGTATTATATTGAACAGTTTTCGCCATGCTGAACTATTTATAATACTAACAAAAAATGTACACAACTGATAAATTTACGGATAAGATCATTCAATCTTAGCGATGGCCGTTGACAAAGATGGGACAAGTGTTGCTTTTACAACAAACCGCATTAACATCTGTTGTTTTTTTTAAACTATCTGAATGTTCTATGTAGTTTATTAAGGACATTTAAGTTTTTAATAAAACTGATGTGTAAGACGGAGAAACAAGCCACAATTTTATAAAAACAATAAATTAAGTTGAATTTACAAAAAATGGACATGATGTTATTTTTCTAATAAACGCTTATACATTATCTTAATATTTCAACTCTAACAACTTTAGCTATTTTCACTGCTTATAGTAGTTACAAACTGCTCTATACAAATACACTAACCCAAAAGTAGTTCTAGGTCTTAAACCTTTGATACTCCGATGCAGGTTCCTATAGAATTAGTAGCATTAAGTAAATTAAATATTCAGTTAATTAATAATAAAAATAAAAATTTAGAATAGCGTATCTTTTTTTATATTATAGCTAGTTTTAAAATGTCTGGTTTGTTAAGTGTCGACATATTTCGTCTTCAGACCCTCCTCATAGCACTTCTCGTTACTTAAAATTGTTTCTTATGCTAATCATCTTTAGTTTTTGTATATTTATATTTTATATAATATTCCATGCTTATGACTACGATGTGTAGTATGTGAACTGTGTTCCACATCATATTTGTGCATTATTTGCCAGTTGGTAATTTTAATAGTTTAATTCGTTACACACGTTACTGGTCTCTGTCTTACTTTTTGTATTTGAAGCCTACACGGCAAAAACGAAGAAGCTCACTTTTATATATACAGTGCTTTTCAGATAAAACTATCCACCTTAAATAAGTTTTGAACCTCTAATTTTTTGGGAAAACGCAAAAACACTTTAATTAATATCTGAAGGGGGAGGCATAATATCATATTTAAGGTAGCTGGAAAATACACCCTCTAACTCCCTGTATCAACCCTTTATTTTTGTTAAATTACTTGCCCCTTTTTTTATTTTATATTTGGAATCTCCTTTTTGTAATGATTTCAGAAATATATAATACATGATACTTGAGTGATTAGTTTATGAGAAAAGTAAATACAAAAGCAAGAAAATTGGATTGAAAAAAAATTATTTTTTAACAATTTTATTACACACATTTAGAACAAACATTTCACTACTAAAAGTTTTTACAACAATTGTTCAAAATAACTGCTTTTTACTTCCATACAATACTACAATCTATTTTGAAATTCTTCTCTGACATTGCTTACTTAACACGTCTGCATTTAATTGTCGACATTCATCCTCTATTCTTTGTTGTAAATCATCTAGATATTCTGGTTGAGTAGCATAATTTTTGTTTTTAAATACTCCCATAAGAAGAGGTCTAGAGGTGTTCAATCCGGTGACCTAGGTGGCCAATCGATCATCTGTCGTCTTTTACCTATCAAAGGACCGGGAAACGTTTCGTTTAAAAATTATCGCACAGGTAAATCAAAGTGTGGAGAAGCTCCATCATGTTGCAATACAATCAAATCATCGGAAAGGTTATCATCATTTGCTACTATTGTTCTAACGATCAACCACTTGCCTATATAATTCAAGATACGATGCACCATTTAAGTTTCCAGTGATAAAGAAGGGTCCGATAATGTGATTACGTAGAATACCACACCATACGTTTAACCGTTGAGGATGCTGTGTGTGAAATTCGCGTACAATATGTGGATCACTTTCAGCCCAGTATCGGCAATTATATCTGTTCACCAAACCGTTTAATGAGAATGAGCATTCATCCGAGAAGCAAATATTGTTTAACAATTGTGGATTGTTAATGATGCATTTTATTCATTAATTCGCAACATTCGGGACGACCATCAAAATCTTCTTCATTTAACTCTTGTACTAATTTAATTTTATATGGATAAAACTTAAATTTATAGAGGACTCGGAAGGCTGTAGAAGATGAAACACCGATTGCTCTGCTTATTGTTGACAGTGACTGTGATTGTTAAGAGTCTAAGTTAACTTGCCCTAAAACAGCTACTTGGATTGTTTTTTTATTTACAAGTTCCTGTCGGTTATGTTTTTTATTGCAAACGGACCCCCTTGATCTAATTTTTTCTGCATCAGTTCAATCACACACTTATGAGTTGCATGTCTATTGTGGTGTATTTTATTAAAAATTCTAGCAGCAGCTCTTGCACAATTATTATTTTTGTAGTATAAACCTACAATTTCGATTCTTTCTTGCAAAGTGTACACCATTTCAGCGATCAAATTGCACACGTATCAAAATAAGCTGTTACTTACAAGTTATAACAAATTGTCGCTATTAACCGATTAAAACAAATGTAAAAATGATATCGAAAACCTTTGATAAAACTTGAATAAAAAGTGAATTTTTTTGTTTCTTGGTTTTTAAAGGTACTACAAATAGTATGGTTAAATATTTAAAGAGTTTAAATTATGCTACAACCTATTTTGTTGGAGTAAATTAAGGTGACGGAGATATCTAGTTAACAGGAAAATTGTCTATCTGATGAACTAATCACTTCAAGCCAAAGGTATTATACATTTTTAAAATCAAAACAAAAAGGAGAATCCAAATATAAAACAAAAAAGGGGGAAGTAGTTTAAAAAAAAATAAAGGGTTGATACAGGAGGTGAGAGGGTGCATTTTCCAGCAACCTTTAATATGATATTATGGCTCCCCCTTCAGATATTAATTGACGTGTTTTTGCGTTTTTCCAAAAAATTAGAGGTTTAAAAGTTATTTAAGGTGGATAGTTTTATCTGAAAAGCACTTTATAGTGCATCACCATGTTTCTTAAACTTTCGTTTAAAGATTTCTTCTTTGTCTCTTTTTTTTTGTCTCTGCAAATCATTGTTCTTGGTTGAAATTCTTTACTGCTTTTCTTAGTTTTTAAATAGTTTTTGATTTCCGTTGGTTTATTTGATTCCGATATCTCTTGGAGTTATTTTCTACATTTTTCCTTTTTTAATGTATTCTCTTGTCTTTCCTCCATTCTGCTTTTGTTTGTGTCCTAAATGATCGGCATGCATTACTTTGCTTTTCTGAATTATTAATATATTATGCTGTCTACATATACATGTCAATGAATTTTTTCGTTTTAAGTTGTCACTTCTTTGGAACATGAAGTAGCTTACTGGAACACAATCAAGCCATCTAAAAGGGATAAAGTGACTAAAGCTGACTGTGCTACTTTTAAAGATTTACTCGCAACCATCGCTGAAGAGTTTAGGTAATATACCTGTATAAATATAAATTTATTGCAATAATATTTACTAAAATAAAGCTATTAGCTCTGGACGTTTAATAAGGTAAAACAATATTTTGTTTATTTAAACAGTAAAGTAATTTTTAATGTTTTATATCGTATTAAACCTTTTAAGAAAGGGTATTATGAAATTATGTGATTCATTTCATTCACTACAGCCCTGTTGCTTATGAAAAAATTATATGGGTTTAAAATTTAAAACAAATTATTTAAGAGCTATTTAAGAGAAACAGAAAAAAATGGATATCAGATGAAACTTGGAATCTTATCGAAGAAAGAAAACAGCAAAAAAAAGATATTTTGCAAGCAAGAACTGTAGAAGAAAGAGCAAACCGACAACAAGAATATGAAACAATAAATAAAGCAGTTAAAAGAAATGCAAGAAGAGACAAAAGAAGATGGGCTGAAGAACTGGCAAAACAAGCCGAAATAGCTGCACAACACAATAGAACTAGAGAGCTATACCAAATTACTAGACGTCTAACAAAAAGTGGGCCCAACTGTTCAAACGTCGTAAGATCCAAGACAGGAGAATTACTTACTACAACAAATGACCAAATAGAGAGATGGAAAGAGCATTTTCAGGAGATGCTAGGCACGCCCAGGGATAACGCAGATGAAATTGTCGAAAATATACAGAATATAGACTTGCGTATATCTTGCGACGCCCCTTCCAAAGCAGAGATAATAACAGCTATCAAATCTCTGAAAAATAACAAGTCTCCGGAAATCGATAACATTGCTGCCGAAATACTTAAAACTAATCCGCATCTAACTGCTGAATTTTTGCTCCCCATAATCCGAGAGGTGTGGGAAACAAACCGCATTCCAACGGGCTGGAAAAAAGGCATCATTATTAAGCTTCCAAAAAAGGGCAACCTCACACTATGCAAAAATTGGAGAGGAATAACCTTGCTTACCGCCATAAATAAAATCTTCACGACCATCATACTTAAAAGATTAACAAACAAGGTTGAATTTCGAGCTAATCAAGTAGGCTTTAGACCAGAATCCTCCTGCATAGACCACATTAATACTGTGAGGCTAATAATGGAACAATCGGTTGAATGGAACATACCCCTATACATGGTTTTTGTTGATTTCGAGCGTGCTTTTGACAGCTTATCTCATGATGCGATATGGAAAATTTTTGAGCTAAGAAACATCCCGCATAAAATAATTTCCATTATAAAGTTACTGTACACTGAAGCGAAATGCAGCGTGACACACAATGGGATCAACAGTGACGAATTTGACGTACTTACTGGAGTCAGACAGGGATGCGTGCTTTCTCCGTTTCTTTTTAACATAGCTCTAGACTATGTTCTCTCCAAACTAGACTCTGACACAAGAGGGATACAATGGACGTTAACCACTCGCCTAAGCGATCTAGAATACGCCGACGATATCTGCCTGTTAGGACAAAGGTTCCAAGATGTGGCTGACCAATTGGAAACACTTTCCACTGAAGCCAATAAAATAGGTTTGAAAATCAATATTGGTAAAACCAAATCCATGAGAATAAATGCAAGAAACAACACGCTATTCACCATTAATAACATGCAGATTGAAAATGTGGAAAACTTTACGTATCTTGGAAGTGTCATAACAGAAAGCGGAGGTACAGATGACGATATTCGTATGAGGATACGAAAAGCGCAACAAGCTTTCAGCATGCTCAACCCTATTTGGAGGTCTGGAGACTACACTATGAGGACAAAGATTCGCATATTCCAGTCAAATGTCATGTCTGTACTACTTTACGGATGTGAAACCTGGAAAGCGACAAAAACCCTTACAGACAAACTGCAGGTCTTTGTTAATAAATGTCTACGAAGAATTGTTCGTATTTTCTGGCCTAACATCATCAGAAACGAAGATTTACTATGGACGAGATAAGAAAACAAGGAAAGTCTTCTAATGAGGTGAAGGCCTTAGCGCAAAATAGAACCCGATGGCGCGTTTTCACTGAAGCTCTATGCTCCACTTAAGAGTTCAAGAACCTTATATATATATATATATATATATATATAATATATATATATATATATATATATATATTTAAGAGCTAAGATTAATACTATTCCAAAAATTAATATTAAGCCCAATAGTCTTCTAGGTTGAATCGCGTTGATTATCATATCACCGAGCGTTCAACATCCTCCCCAAGAATGTCGAAAGCTTCTTTAGGGCTTCCTAGGTCTCATTCTGTCGAGCTCCCAGGCACTACTACACTGATCACCAATCAGTTCACTACTGCCACTGGGAACAAAAGACGGTTTATTTATACCGTCGATGGTGATGTGATTTGAAGTTTCTTACTTGTCAATAGTGGGGATTGGTACGAAAATTGGCACGAGGGTTGACGCGAACATCTCTGATAGTAGGATTTTGATTTGCGGATGTAGCGGACGATATTTTCTTTAGGAGAGGTATCCATGTCGAATTTAACCGTATACCGTCATACTTACTTATCAATACTCGGGATTGGTACGGGCATTAGCGCGAGGGTTGACGCGAACATCTCTGACAGTGGGATTTAGATTCGCGAATACAGCGGACGATATTTTCTTTATCAGAGGTATCCATGTCGAAGTTAACCATATACCGTCATACTTACTTGTCAATACTCGGGATTGGTACGGGAAGAGGCGCGAGGGTTGGCGCAAACATCTCTCACAGTGGGATTTTGATTCACGGATGTGGCGAACGATGATATTTTCTTTATAAAAGGTATCCATGACAAAGTTAGCCGTATGCCGTCATTTTTGTTATTGAGACACTTTTGCCTTTTTTTATTTATATGCCGTCTCGGATAATTCCTGGATTATAGAATGTGATGGGGGCTATGGTTCTGGGGTTTTCAAAATCAATCTTGTGACCTGTATGAAGAGGATGTTACCTAGAGCTAAATTTGAATCGGAATTGGGAACAGAAATGGAATGTTCATAAATCCTATTTTGGATTCTACTATTTGTTTGGCCTATATAGGACCGGGGAGAGTCTGTACAAGGAATTTTATAAATTCCGTGTTGTTAATTTGGAATATTGTCTTTAAGACAGGTTTGAGACAGACAAACTCGGGAGACCTCGTCTTCCAGGTTTCCTTCTTCTACCTTTATACTATCTGTCCGATTAAATTATTCGACCTAATGGTTAAATACGTTTTTCCTTGTTGTTAATAGGTCGGCATTGAAACTTCTGCATTGATTTGTAGCTGTCTTGATTTCTTTTTCTCTGTTGATGTTATCTTTTTCATATAATACTTTAAATTATCCCTGTTGAAAATTAAGTTTCTTATCCTGTATCGCTCTTCTAGATCGCCGGGTCTTTCGACTTCATTTTTTTCTTTTGTTCCATGCTTGGATATATCACCAAATCATTGATTTTCATGGACAAAAGTTTCTGTTCCTACTTCTGCTATTTTCATAATTTCCTTTATTGTGGACCAGTAGGAATCTATATCTTTTTAGTCTTCTTTATTTACATGTTGTTTTCTTAGACTGTTGGTGTTTTTTTTTTAAATACCGTTCTGCAATTGCTGCATCTCTTAGATTTTGTGTATTCCATTTTTTTTATTTATTTTATTTTCTTTGCTGACGTTTGCAATTCTGGCCCCTAATGTTGAGATCACTAAGCAATGATCTGAGTATATATTTTCGTCTGTATATTATTTTGATGGTTTCATGCAGGTGGGTGAATAACTATAGGATTAGTTTCTTTATTAAAATTATGGTTAATTCTTCGTAATAATAGTAAATTATACTACAATATCGCAAAGCTTTAGAACAGCCCTTTAACTAGTTTTGGTATGAAAAATATTTCGAGTATTGATTCTATTTGCACTTTCTAGTGTGCATCGTAGTATCTGCTTAGTATGTTAAATATTAGGAAACATATAAAGAATTCTTTGAGCCATAAAAATAAAAAAATAGGGTTTTAAAATGTGCATTAAAAATTTAATAGGAAAACACAGGAAACACTAGGAAAAAAAAACGTAATATGCTAATAAATTAATTGCGATTGTTGACATCAAACAGAAGTCTAAACTCAATTCTAATTTTGTGGTAACCGGTAAAACAAAAATTTAGATAACGCATAATAAACATACAAAAAAAACTTAAATTTTAAATTTTTTTTTAATTATCAATTTATTTTCTAGCATTATTGACGCACTTTCGACAATAGACGTAGAAGATTTGCTGGAACGGTCTCACACAGTCCTTGATGATTTATGGAAAAATGACCCACCATTTCCTAAGGACAGAATCAAACACATTATGGATATAATAGGTGCCAATAATATATTTTTTATTATTTTTCTTAGATTATTCAATGCACCTGTTATATTTTATTTTTTTAGATTGCACCATATGCCGTGTAGGCCTAGGGCAGAGCTATATTTAAATCAATTTATGCTATTTTTTTTACAAAAGTACTTACAATACTTCTTACAGCACATCTTCTGTGTTCTACTTCTCCAGTCCAAACCAACTATTTCCTTCAAGTCACTCCCAACTTTTTCTATCCATATCCTCCTAGGTCTCTCTTACGTTATATTTTCTGTGAGCTTCCTGCGTAACACTATATTTGAAATACTTTCCACTGCCACAATTTGGGTATGTCCCATTCAACACTTTCTTTATGCCTTGACATATGTCGTAATTTTGGTTTCGTGCTTATTCTTCATCATTTTCCACTTTTTATTCCTTTTAAAGATACTTTTCAGCATTTTACGTTCCCATATATTTCTAGCTAGGCAAATAAATTAGTAGTATTGAACACCTGGTTTAAGCTACACCCAAGAAAACTGTACACCTGAAAATCTCCACAGGATACTGTGGGAAGGATTGTAAGAAATCAGATTGATTACATTCTAGTAAATAAGAGGTATAGGAACAGCTGCATATCTGTCAAAACATACCCGGGGGCAGACATAAATTCTGTTCATGTACCAGTTGTAGGTAATTTCAAAGTCAGAATGAAGAAGGTTACAAGTAAGTCGATGAAGAAGTATGATTTAAGAAAACTGAAAGATCCCAATGTTCGACTGAAGGTGAGTGGAAACCTCAATACCAGGGTGCTAACATGCAAAAATGCAGAAACTATAGAGGAAAGTCTGACCATCATACAAGAAACAGTGAGAGAAATAAAAGAACAACACCTGAAGAAAGAAACAGAGAAATGAAAATCGTGGATGACCGATGAAATACTTGAGCTTATGGATCAGAGAAAAAAAAACAAAGAAAATCTCCAAGAATATAAGAGAATACATACCATCGTCAGAAGAAAAATAAGAGAAGCCAAAGAGAAACAAAAAACAAAACAATGTCAAGAAATAGAAGAGCATCAGAGTCGATATGATAGCTTCAATGTTCATCGAAAGGTGAAGGACATAGCTGGAAAGTTTCGAAAAAGCAACAGCGGAAAAATAATAAATAATGATGGCAATCTTGCCATAACCAAAGAAGATAAAAAAAAGTATGGGAAGAATACTTGGGGAAACTTTTCCATGACCTTAGAAAAGTACAAGAGCCCGCCGTTGAAAAAAATTCAGGTCCCAAAATCCTACCAGAAGAAATAACGGCAGCCGTCAGACAAATAAAGGATGAAAAGACACCGGGATGTGATGAAATTCCTGCAGAACTGCTGAAGCTATTAGATACAGAACAAATAAAAATAATAACTGATATATTTAATGAAATATACAAGGCAGGAAAAATACCAGTAGAGTGGCTCAAATCGGAGTTTGTACCATTGCCCAAAAAAACAGGAGCAAAAGTTTATGAAGATTATAGGACAATAAGCCTAATGAGCCATCTGCTGAAGCTGTTTTTAAAGGTCATGTACCAAAGAATTTAAATGCGAGGAACAAATTGCGCCCAATCAGTTTGGATTTGTGAACGACGTTGGTACAAGGGAAGCTTTATTTAGCGCGCAGATCTTGTTTCAGAAATGTAGAAATGTCAGCTGTAATGTTTTTGCATGCCTGATTGACTATAAGAAGGCTTTCGATAGAGTCAGGCATGAAAAAATGATGGAAGTGCTGAAGAGGACAGGGAATGATGGAAGAGACTTAAAAATTATAGCTAATCTGTATTGGAACCAATCAGCGGTACTCCGAATAAATCGAGAATATACAGAACAGGTCAAAATCTTAAGAGGAGTGAGACAGGGGTGCATAATTTCACCACTAATATTCAATCTGTACTCGGAGCACATTTTTGAAGAGGCCCTAAAAGATATTGATGAAGGCATCTCAATAAATGAAGTCAAGCTTAATAACCTGCGGTATGCAGATGATACAATAGTGTTTTTCAATACCATAGAAGGGCTGCAAAAGTTAATAAACAAAATAACAGAAACAAGTAGAACCTATGGACTGGATATAAACACCAGCAAAACCAAGCTTATGACCATCAGCAAGCAAAACATAACTGGAGCAAATCTGTATGTGAACCAAATGAGAATTGAACGTGTCTTACAATACAATTACTTGGGAACTATAATCAGTGAGTCGTGGGACAATACCCAAGAGATTAAAAGGCCAAAAGTGCATTTTTGGCTATGAGCTCTGTGTTCAAAAGCCATGACCTCACCCAGAAAACAAAAATAAGGCTCCTTAAATGTTACGTGTACTCAGTGCTTCTGTATGGAGTAGAAACGTGGAAATTGAAGGCGGAAACTCTATCAAAACTTCAGGCGTTTGAATTAGGGTTAAATAGAAGAATCCTGAAGATACCATGGACAGACAAAGTCAACAATGAAGAAGTACTGTGGAGGATGAACACAACCGCGGGTTTGGTCAATATTGTGAAGAGCCGTAAGCTGGAGCACTTGGGACATATAATGAGAAATCAAGGCAGATACGAGCTACTTTAATGTATTTTGCAGGGTAAAATTGAAGGAAAAAGAGCCCTAGGACGAAAAAGAATATCCTGGCTTGCTAACCTGAGAGCATGGTATAGAAAGACCTCAACACAGCTATTTCGTATAGCAACCAACAAAATCATCATAGCCAGAATGATCGCCAACGTTCGGAACGGACAGGCACCCTAAGAAGATATTTCTAGCTGGTTGGTTAGTAGTTTCTAGCAATTAGCATTCTTCTTTTAGTTCCCTCGTTTTCTAGGGTGGGAATTTTTGAGAAACTTCATTCTATTTTATCTTACAGTGCCCCAATATGTGGGTTTTTTTTCAGTAAACTATTTACCAATGATAAACTGCTAGGTATACCAGACGTATGCCGTAATATTACGACTTATACTTGCGGCTCTACCAACGGAAGAGTTATTTTATTACTGGTACTGGTGTTTACAAATTTGTATTGACCTAGCTGAGTTCCCACGTAAGTTTTTAAATTAAACTTGCGCCTACGAAAGCAAACTTTGTAATGCCATATTTGGCTCGTTTTATTAAGATGTACTATTTAAACGCACAACGTTCCCTACAGACAAGCAGCTGTTCATCTTCTGTAAGGAACTCACTAGTAATAAAGTTATTTGAAAATTTACCAAAAATATTGCCAGAAGTTTTCTATTGGGTTTAAGTTTTGGGTCAAGGATTTATAGGTATTTGGCTTCATCAGTATCAGTCTATCTATTATTTATCTCATATTTTATACTGGCACTAAGTTTTTATGGACCTTTATTCCTTTTAACATAGTAAGATAGGAAAGATCGGGGTTTGTTTACTTATTTTTTCAATAATTAATTTTTACTCCTATATTTTCTGCATATTGTTAAATTCAAGTAAGTCAACTGGTTCTATACTCCTTTAGATATTATACGTACATTTTCAATTTATTCAAGTGCTGTGTAGAAAAAAGTTTCATGCAAATTTTGACTGTCTTGCCAAATAAGTCAAGTAGCCCTGGGTGCGTGTTTAGTTGACTAATGACCTAGGGTTAGCTAACTCAATATTTTCTTAGTGATAAATAAAAAAGAGGAATAATAGTGACATAATCCAAAAACAAATAAAGATTCAATTTTTCACGTTTATTTTGTCCATTGACATTAACAAAAATGTAACAATTAAAAACGAAACTCACAAATTATCAGCTGAATCACAATTGATGCATATGCTGATGATGATGGAAGAAAGTAATATTACTTTTGTTCGTGCATTTAATGTAAACTATCCGATACAATGGGTGCTTTGCACCCAGTCATCACCTCTAATGCTATTTCGATGGGGTTCTTCGATAGGGTTACTAAGCAATCAGTTTCAGCCTCAGATTCCAAGGATCTAGGGTCATGATGAGCTGCAGACGTAGATGGAATTGGGCTTTCTTCTTGGAAAAGTAATTTTTGGCTGCCTCTAACTTTTTTATGACTTTCTTTTGGTTACACGTTTTTCTTTTATGTAATTTTTTTTTCTTTCGCATTCTGCCTTTTTTTCCGTAAGAGCGTCTTTTTTAAATTTTGTCGAAGACCTACTTTTGGAAATGGCCTTATTTCTACAGGGGAAAGCAATATTGAACTTGCAGGTTTTATTTTTATCGATGCGATTGTGTTTGCAGACAAATTGTCGTTGACAATCTTCGTCTGGGAAATGTTTTAGAATTTTTGGTAGATTCACATGATTTTAGCTTACTTCACTGTTGTTATGTTTCTGTAGTTGTTTTCGGTAGAGTTTCCTTCTTTATTAATTTGCTGGTGTAGGCCTGTCTGTGACAAATGATGACAAGAAGTCACTCTGTGTAAATATACCCCCTTCAGAGGACTTATCCCTGTTTTTCTGAACCCATCCATTATATTGGTTGGCGTAGCAGCTGCAGGAAGACTTAATTTTACAGTGCCAGGAACGTTATCGTAATATGGAAAATGCCTTACCTGGATCATTTACCATCCCGTTAGCCATAGCTGAATTTTAGTATTTTCTTAGGGATCTGTAAACATTAGTAGTAATAAAATTATTTGGAAATTTACTAAAAATATTGCCAGAAGTTTTTTATTGGGTTTAAGTTTATTCATTTTTCTTCACTTTTTCTTTTCTTTACATCATCAAATCGTAACCATCTTATGAGAAATCGAAATATTTTCTCGCTTACTGTTAGGTAGCATAATAGCAATTATCCCATTTTTTATCTTATCTTTTTTTAGAAATTCTAAGAGTGCCAATGAAAAATAATATCTTGATCTCTTTGGCGATCTGCAATCGCCAATCTGGTAAGTGCTCCGGATCCTTTCAATAAGAATATTTGTCAAGACAGTGAATACTCTAATAACTGTTTCAGCCAAAAATAAATTCAGGCAATCAATTGCAGTTTCAACAATGAGTGCGTTTTCTTTTGTACCAGGCATAATATTAATGATATTATGAGAACGCATACCAACACACTATATTGGATTTAATCTTTTTTTATTTAGTGACCCTATCTTTTCCTGGGTAAAAATAAGAAGGATGTGCTTTACCAAAATCGTTTGCGATTCAATTATCTTGGACCAAGTCTTCTTGATCCTTTCTAATTCATTTAATTCAGATTCTGGTTCCTTTCAGCAATATATACAACCACATCGACATCACCTTCAGACTCACCATCAAAGTCTTTCTCTTTCCCACTTGATATCTCCTTAAACCATCGAGTACAAACTTCCAGGTCGTTGCTAAGTTCCACTCGTCTTCTTATATTATCAGACATTCTTCTTCTTAGGGTGCCTGTCCGTTCCGAACGTTGGCGATCATTCTGGCTATGATAATTTTGTTGGTTGCTATACGAAATAGCTGTGTTGAGGTCTTTCTTTACCATGCTCTCAGGTTAGCAAGCCAGGATATTCTTCTTTGTCCTGTGGCTCTTTTGCCTTCAATTTTACCCTGCAAAATGCATTGGAGTAGCTCGTATCTGCCTTGATTTCTCATAATATGTCCCAAGTACTCCAGCTTACGGCTCTTCACAATTTTTACCAAATCCGCGGTTGTGTTCATCCTCCGCAGTACTTCTTCATGGGTGACTTTGTCTGTCCATGGTATCTTCAGGATTCTTCTGTATAACCATAATTCAAACGCCTGAAGTTTTGATAGAGTTTCCGCCTTCAATGTCCACGTTTCTACTCCATACAGAAGCACTGAGTATACGTAACATTTAAGGAGCCTTATTTTTGTTATCAGGGTGAGGTCATGGCTTTTGAACACAGAGCTCATAGCCAAGAATGCACTTTTGGCCTTTCCGATGCGACATAGTATCAGATATAGTATTATATAAAATATATCACAGTAACTACAAATGGTAATTAATAAAAGTTACGTTAACTTTTGAAAATGATAGAATAATATATGTGCGTTGAAACCAGATGTTTTAACATCAGTGGACACGTGGTCTACAATTGTAGACCAGTACTGTTCTATGTTTAACAAAATAACTCAAAACTCAAATGAAGTGCCGAACACAAATAAACATACGTAAACGAACATAATTAGAATCAGATGTCGGTTAGCAACATCTACTGAGGTGCGTGCGCATTAAGAGAGAGCTAAACGTGTTTGAAAAGAGGTGTTCTACAATTGTAGACCACGTGCCTTACGTAGGGTCAAGGATTTATAGGTATTTGGCTTCATTAGTATCAGTCTATCTATTATTTATCTCATATTTTATACTGGCACTAAGTTTTTATGGACCTTTATTCCTTTTAACATAGTAAGATAGGAGAGATCGGGGTTTGTTTACTTATTTTTTCAATAATTAATTTTTACTCCTATATTTTCTGCATATTCTTAAATTCAAGTAAGCCAACTCGTTCTATACTCCTTCAGATATTGTACGTACGTTTTCAATTTATTCGAGTGCTTTGTAGAAAAGAGTTTCAAGCAAATTTTGACTGTCTTGCCAAATAAGTCAAGTAGCCCTGGTTGCGGGTTTAGTTGACTAATGACCTAGGGTTAGTTAACTCAATATTTTTTTTAGTGATAAATAAAAAAGAGGAATAATAGTGACATAATCCAAAAACAAATGAAGATTTAATTTTTCACGTTTATTTTGACCATTGACATTAACAAAAATTTAACAATTAAAAACGAAAATTATCTGCTGAATCACAACTGATGCATATGCTGATGATGATGCAAGAAAGTTATATGTATTACTTTTGTTCGTGCATTTAATGTAAACCCATCTGATACAATGGGTGCATTGCACCCAGTCATCACCTCTAATGTTATTTCGATAGGGTTCTTCGATAGGGTTACTAAGCACTCAGTTTCAACCTCAGATTCCAAGGATTTAGGGTCATGATGAGCTCCAGACGTAAATGGAATCGGGCTTTCTTCTTGGAAAAGTAATTTTTGGCTGCCTCTAACTTTCGTGATTTTTATGACTTTCTTTTGGTTACTTTGGTTTTTCTTTTATGTAATTTTTGTATCTTTCGCATTCTGCCTTTTTTCCGTAAGAGCGTCTTTTTTGAATCTTCTCGAAGACCTAGTTTTGGAAATGGCCTTATTTCTATAGGGGAAAGCAATATTGAACTTTGCAGGTTCTATTTTTATCGATGCGATTGTGTTTGCAGACAAATTGTCGTTGACAATCTTCGTCTGGGAAATGTTTTAGAATTTTTGGTAGATTCACCATGATTTTAGCTTACTTCACTGTTGTAATGTTTCTGTAGTTGTTTTTGACAGAGTTTCCTTCTTTATTTGCTGGTGTAGGCCTGTCTGTGACAAATGATGGCAAGAAAGTCACTCTGTGTAAAGATACCCTCATTCAGAGGACTTATCCCTGTTTTTCTGAACCCATCCATTATATTGGTTGGCGTAGCAGCTGGAGGCAGACTTAATTTTACAGTGCCAGGAACGTTATTATGATATGGAAAATGCCTTACGTGGATCGTTTACCATCTCGTTAGCCATAGCTGAATTTTAGTATTTTCTTAGGGATCCGTAAACGTTCCTATCTAGAGGCTGCAATTTATGCGAACAGTACGGAGGAAAAGATAAAACTGAAACTCCGTTTTTCTTACAAATATTAATCTTTTTATCCATCCTAATTGATTTGCATCGCCTAGGCTTCCGACAGGTGTATTTGTAATAAAGTGGTTCCTGTAATTGACCTTCGGGAAAATAAGGAACGAAGGAAGAGTAACGTAAGAGCACCGAATTCCGACCGGTTATAAGTGGTATATATAAAATTGTTGGAAAGATCAATTCCGAATCATTAAAATTTAAAGTAACACATGTCTATAAGCTAGTATGCATTATTAATTCTTACTAGAGCCAAATTTATAATAATAACACTAGTCATTTCAACAAGATTGCTTATTTAAGAAACCAAGTGCAAACATTTAGCAAATATCCATTTTCCGTCCACATGAATTATTTTTTCCCAATTCCGTCCACAAGGGTGCCGTTATCCATCCTATTTATTTAGTTTTGACAATAAAACCCTTTAAGAATAATATTTGAGTAAATTTGCAAAAAAAATGACCAAAAAAACAACAAAAAACAAAACGGATAATTTAAAAATAAGTTTTATTTAAGTACAAAGTATTGAAAAGAACTTAATGTCTGCAAATGAATTAAATAATAAAAAAGAAGACTTCATTTTTTTAGGTTTTCAATTTCTGGAACTTCATAGGCGCCGCATTTATTTATGAGCAAAGGTCTCGCAATCTTACAAACTACATCGTCAAAGTCATAATTAAAATATTATCTCTATCTGGCCATTTCCAGTACTTTCCACTCATAGTCATACTTTTAACTCTCAAAGTATCATTGCATCGTTCCAGAACTACACCAGGGAAATATTCATTGTCGTACTGCACCAACACAAAACCGTCCTTTGAATATATTTTTATATTCTTTTTATTTATGTTTTCCGTAATATTATTACCAGTATCTATGCCTGGTGTGTGTTTTGAAGGACAATTTTTCTTTTTTGCTTGTTGGATCTGTTTTTTCCTTTCTCTTTCGGATTCTTTCACATTTCTCATTTTCTTTTTTCTCTTTTTCTTTTTTGAATCTTCGTTGATGTTCCATAAATTCATCACATATAGCTACTGTAGGATAAATCTTATGTTTTTCCTTTCGTTGGTGTCTTCTGTGCTATTTTTTTCCTTGTAGAGCTTTCCGGCCAAAACAGTGCTTTTTTGAAAGGTGTTGGATATTTACTATTATTCTCTGATGTTGTTGTAATCTTAAGTGGGGTTTCTTTCTTGATTTTGTACTTGCCTTTTTTGATCAGAATGAACTATTGAATCATCTTTTAATAGGCTATTACAAGGAGTTCTGTTTGAAAACTTTGTTCTTCAGTGGTGTTTTTTCTTGGAGTGAACTTACTGCTAAGTAATAGCCTATTTTCTCAGAATCATTGTCCTTGGGTGATGATGGACCAGGTTTTGGCGAACTAGAATTGCTATTGTCTGAAGGAATTAAGACCACTGCTTTATCTGCTTTGACTGTAGCTTCAATTGGATCATTATTGCGAAACCAAAAGTTTCCATCGAGGTGTATGTCAACAATGGTATTGTTAGCAGCATTTATCGGCAAATTGTTTTCCAAAGTTGTATCATGATCGACATTTTGTGGATGAAGACTATTCCAGAAATCATACAATGCTACATATTTTTCGTCTAGTTGGGCCGCTGATTCAGCAATCTTAAAACGGTTAACAACTTATGGATTTAAGCGTATCTCTACCTATCGAAGTAGTTCAGAATCATAAACATTAACAGTTGTAGTGGATGTGAATTCAGTTATTTTATTATCAGAATCTTTTTGTTCTATTGGTTTTATTAATTTTGAATAATCAATGCCATTTTCGTTGAACGGAAAAAGGCCACATGATTCAAATACACTTTTTATTATCGATGTAGAGACTGTAGCCTTCAAAGTTTTGTCTAAGAGTTTTGCAAACTCAGCCTTTTGAAGTTTTCTTCCGTTATTCTCCATACGCCAAGATCGAACATCTTTTCGCCATATTTTTAATGGGATAAAAAATACCAACATCTATCGGCTGTAATCGGTGAGTTGCGTTGGGGTAAAATGCTGTTAAAATGATACCTTTTTCTTTGCAGAATTCAGTAATAGGCAGATTGATGTGGGAAGAGCGTCCATCCAGAAACAATATCACTGGGAGTGGAATACTGTTCTTTGCCAACCAGGGAAAAAATACATCTGTAACGTATTCATAAAATGTCTCACTTGTCACTTTGAATCAACAAGATTCAAAGTCCCAACTCCCCACTGTTTTGGCATGTTCGTTATTATTGCAGCTGACACATACCTTTTGTAGGGATACAAAACTAATGGCGGAGGCATAGAAGAATCAGCTCCAACAGTTAGCAAAACTGTAAGACATTCTTTTTCGTCATTAGCTATGCGATTATATACCTTTTTCGTACCTTTTCTAACCAAAACTTGTCTTTCTTGAGGAGATAAATAGAAACCACTTTCATCACAATTAAATATTCTTTTGAGATTTTTAAGAATAGTTAAATAATTCATTTTGTCATATAATCCCAAACTTGGGTAAACCAATTTTTTATATTTTGTTCCGTAACTGCGGCTCTACAAGAAGACAGTGATTGTGGAACACGTTTTGAAATTTTTGGATGACGAGCGAGAAAACCATTGTACCATTTTTTACCAGGTATGTAATTTTTAAACGGGGTTTTTCGTTTCAAAATTTGTATTAGTTTTGAAACAGAATCAACAAGTTGAGATCTTGTTACCAGGAATCCCACGTTGCCCATTTGGATTATCCATTTTATAATCAAGTCTTCTTCAGAACTGGACAAAACTGTTGGCCCTCCAATATTGCCTGGACTTTTGTACTTTTCTTTCATAGTATCTAACAAAGTACTTTTAGGCACATTGTATATTTTGGAGGATTGTGAAATACTTAAACGTTTCAAATTAATATATTCTATAGCTTCTTGGATATTCTCTCGAGGATACTTCATACGATTTTTGTATACCATAGTTGCAGATAATAAAAAACTTTAAAAAAAAATCTTTTCTCAGTAATATTTTTATGGGGTAGGTTACAGGAGTTTAAAATAGTTCTGTCCGTCCAACCTGGACGGATACAGGCCAGAAGGTTCCTGTATCCGTCCAATTCCTTTAAATGAGTGTTTTACTAATTAGATAGTCATTTTATCATACTTGATAATACAAACTGAGAGAGAGAAATACCATAAACATTTTTTACAAATAAAAACTAAACCAAACTTACATATTAAATCTAGAATAGTTAATAAATGCATCCTTCTTGAGTTAAATTTTAAATTAAATTTTCGAATGCACTTAATATTTGACACTAGATTTCTTAAAATGAGTTATACCTATTATAGGTCGTATTCAGGTTTTTAAACGGAGCAAAATATATAGTATGTTGAAAATATGCTGGATTATATTATTTAACTGAGACTTTTATTTAAAAAGCGTTTGAAACTGAAGGAGTTAAGTCCTAATACCGTCCGGTAGGACCGGACGGTATCAAGGACCCCTTGATATTCTAAATTACCCTATTCCGTCCACTTTAATTTCTGTAAAAAAATCTATATAAAATAAAGACGATTAACGCTTCAGATAAATTTACTTTTGGTGAAACATGTGCAATATAACAGTTGCTAAAAGTCTCCAAATAGCTCGATATAACTATCAACAATTGATTAATTGTAAAATGCCAACTAAGTTCACAAATTTTGAAATTTGAGTACATGATGGGGTTCATCGACTAAGTCAATAGACCCGGGCACGGCTTAGTTGACAAGCCCCATGCGTCACCCCGTCATTCCGAGAGGCGTATGATAGACATGCGTTAACTAAAATACGAATAAATCACGTCAAATCTTATTCAATTTATGTTACTTCTCAAAAATATTTATTGAAATTTATGAAAACGATTTTATAGGTAATATTACGAAAACGTGGAGAACCAAAGTAATTACTTATCAAGGATGATTCTAGATTTCTCATTCTTGCTGACATAAAACACAAGCGACCATAAGAGCGATATTGCAAAATGGAGGCGCAAGGATCTACAGTTCAGATAATGTGTCTACATTCGATATATGTTACACATTAGAGGAACTAGATGCAATTAGTCAACTAGCTCGGGTTTTCCCTACCCATAATCTTTGCTTTACCTCCAACAAATTTTAAAAGCTGACTGAAATCCAAATAAACGAAGCATTTAAAATCAATGGCTTCCTATTAGTTTACTAAGAAACGGGCCAAAACTGATTGCACAAAATAAATCATCCTAAAAAGAATTTGGACGTACTTCCATCTGTCAATAAAATTAAAATTTTATAAACGTGTTCAATCAGTATTAGTTAGAGTATCACATTTAAATCAATATAGAAGTATTGTCTATTGCAAAAACAACGATATTTAAAAAACTTAATTATTTTTAAGTACTTTTAAGAAATTTATTTCTGATAGAGCATTTTTACATTTACATAAAAACATGTATGATTTGTTTTGTACAATTTTGAACAGAAAATAAAAAGGTTTGGGATTTCTATAAAAAATATTCTTTTTATTTTGGGGCGTAATTCACCTACCATAAAATTACCTTTAATAAATAATACAAAACTAGGTAAATCTGAAAAGCAATCTGCATATACTAGCGTGACTACATTCTATTGACCAATTTACATGTAAGGGGAATATTCGCAGGAAATGGGCCAGTGTAAAAATTTCGCTCTCTTTTGAACTCTGATAAAATCGTCACTTTGACCGCAGATGACCCCTAGATACTTATGATACCTGGTTTGTATTTTTTTGTTTGTACAATTTATTCCGTTACTCACTAAAGGACTGTTACGAGAGGGGTAAGACATTCTTGAGTGAAGTTGTAAAAGGAAAAGTTCATTTTACCCAAATTTTTTTGTTTTACATTATTCGATTAAAAATTCTGTAGCACTACTTTCTTAGCTGATATAAATACATACAAGGCAAGATGGCCTTTTTGTTTGCATTTAAAACAAAGCAATTGGTCGCTGGATAAAAATATTTTGTAGCTAACATTACCATGATTGACCACAATAAAATCAGCTATGGTTATATTATCTAGGGGTTCTATGTATACTTGACGCCTAAAACTAAGTATATTCAGGATTTGTAGCTCCAATTCCCAAACATGTTATTGGTGACACCGATTTCAGGCGTAGGTTCTGGAAAAGATTGCTCAATATTTCTGAGTTGTAATCAACAGGTCCTCGAAGACACTTCGTCTCAGGACCATATAACCTATGTAGGGTCATACATCGCCATGTTACCAATTCCAACGGTCACTTAAGCATCCTAATTTGTAATTATATATAATTTAAAACAACTATAAATTTATAACATTTAACGGGTTTTGACTCATATATTTTGGTGGCTCATAGCATGTATACCCCGCTTACACTGATGATGGAATTAACATACCGAAAACGTTCTGTAATGTAATTGTGATAGCCCGTTTGGGCATTTTATTGTATACCTTTTATAAAGGATTTGAAATAAAATATTTTTTGGTTAAACGAGTGGTCCTAGTGGTAATAGAAAATCTTGCAATTTTGCCCCATTAACTGAACTGACAGTCAACCTGTCATTAGGGACATACAACATTAGATCAATGTCCACAGATGAAAAAGTACATGAACTGAAAGAAGAATTAACAAACATAAAATGGGATATCATAGGCCAATCAGAAACTCGAAGAAAACCGAATACAGCTAAAATCTGGTAATCTACTATATTATAAAGAAAATGAAATGAATAGTAAATTTGGAGTAGGATTTATAATAAATAAAGCTATAAGTAAGCACGTCCAAATTATCAACGGTATATCAGAGAGTGTCATACTTAAAATAAGAAGAACATCAATTAAAATTATCCAGGTATATGCTCCTACGACAACTTATGATGAAGAAAATATCGAACTATTTTATGAAGATATATCAAAGGCTATGGAAGAACATAAAAATCATCTTACACTAGTAATTGGAGATTTCAATGCCAAACTGGGTAAAAAAACTAAACAAAGAAGAAACTAAAATAGGAGATTTCGGGTATGGTCAGAGAAATGATAGAGGAGATACTTTGATGAACTACCTAGAAGAAAAGCATCTATACGCAATGAACTCCTTTTAAAAAAGAAGCCCCAACGAAAGTGGGCATGGATCAGCCCTAATGGATCCACAAAAAATGAGATCGACTTTATACTGTTTACGGAACGATATATCATTAAAGATGTAACAGTTCTTAACAGATTCACAACAGGTCGCGATCACAGGATGGTCAGAGCAAAAATTAGTATTGACGGTAACTATGAGATAAAAAGAAAAATAAGTAGAAACTGGATATCTAGTAGATAGAAACAAACTAGGGCAATATAAAGAGATATACAAGGACCTATTAAAAGAACAACTTACACAAAGATTAGACAGTGACGATAAAGATATAGACGAAATAGACAACATACTTACAGCAACAATGATTATATCAGGAAAAGAAATAGCAAAGAAGGATCTAAAAACGAATACCTATATATCAACAGAAACAAAGAAGCTTATGGATAAAAGAAGGAAGCTGAATGAAGAAGGCAAAAGGAAATCTATAGAGTATGTAGAAATTAATAAAACAATAAGCAGAATGATAAAAGAAAATAAGAAAAAAGAACAAGAAATAAAAATAGAAGAAGTAATACAAAACAACAAAAATATGGAATGTTTAAGACCGAAATTACGTAAGTTTGAAATAAACAAAATAAAAGATGTAAATGGAATAGAAACAAACGTTAAAGATGACATCATAAATATAATCCATCATTTCTACTCAGAATTATATAAAACAAAAAAGGAACCACCAGAAGAAATTAAAAACCAACTTAAGGTCAAAATAAAAAATGTCAACTCAGAGCTGCAGCCCGAAATAAGCAAATCAGAAATAAAGAAGGCATTGAAAGAAGTGAAAAACAACAAATCGCCTGGAAAAGATGGAATAAGTGCAGAGATGCTGAAATATGGTGGAAAAGTGGTAATTAATACTCTACATTCCCTTTTTAACAAGATATTAAAAGAAAAAAGAATCCCAAACAACTGGAAGGAATCAGTAACCATTAGCCAACACAAGAAAGGGGATAAAGCAGATATAAAAAACTACCGTCCTATAACACTCCTCAATGTAATGTATAAACTCCTAACAAAAATTTTAACCAATAGATTGACGACAAAATTCGATGGATACCAGTCGAAAGAACAAACTGGTTTTAGAAAGGGATTCAGCACAAGTGACCATTTACTAAGTATGAAAATACTTATAGAACGAGCAAATGAATACCACATTCCTCTATATATGGCGTTCATAGATTTCGAAAAGGCTTTCGACAGTGTCAAACATTGGGCAGTGAAAAGTTCTTTGATTAACATCCGAATTGACTACAGATATACAGAACTAATAACCAATATATATATATATATATATATATATATATATATATATATAAAAGGAAGCCATAACAACAAATAAAGTATATGAAGGAACAAAATCATTGCAAATAAGTAGAGGCGTGAGACAGGGTGATACAATATCACCGAAACTTTTCAATCAGACTCTTGAAGATACTTTTAAAAGATTAGAATGAGAAAGAAAGGTATAAAAATTTGTGGACAATGCTTAAACCATCTAAGGTACGCTGATGACATCGTATTGATAACCGATAAAAAAGAAGAATTATTTAAAATGATGAAAGAACTGGACGTAGAAGCTGAAAAGATGGGCCTTAATATGAATTACAGTAAGACCAAAACCATAACAAATACAGATGAAGACATTACAATGAGAATCGGACAAGATAAAATAGTATAAGTTCATATTAAAAGAAAAAAGAATCCCAAACAACTGGAAGGAATCAGTAACCATTAGCCAACACAAGAAAGGGGATAAAGCAGATATAAAAAACTACCGTCCTATAACACTCCTCAATGTAATGTATAAACTCCTAACAAAAATTTTAACCAATAGATTGACGACAAAATTCGATGGATACCAGTCGAAAGAACAAACTGGTTGTAGAAAGGGATTCAGCACAAGTGACCATTTACTAAGTATGAAAATACTTATAGAACGAGCAAATGAATACCACATTCCTCTATATATGGCGTTCATAGATTTCGAAAAGGCTTTCGACAGTGTCAAACATTGGGCAGTGAAAAGTTCTTTGATTAACATCCGAATTGACTACAGATATACAGAACTAATAACCAATATATATATATATATATATATATATATATATATATATATATATATATAAAAGGAAGCCATAACAACAAATAAAGTATATGAAGGAACAAAATCATTGCAAATAAGTAGAGGCGTGAGACAGGGTGATACAATATCACCGAAACTTTTCAATCAGACTCTTGAAGATACTTTTAAAAGATTAGAATGAGAAAGAAAGGTATAAAAATTTGTGGACAATGCTTAAACCATCTAAGGTACGCTGATGACATCGTATTGATAACCGATAAAAAAGAAGAATTATTTAAAATGATGAAAGAACTGGACGTAGAAGCTGAAAAGATGGGCCTTAATATGAATTACAGTAAGACCAAAACCATAACAAATATCTTGGTCAAACTATAAAACATAACAAAGAGAACCAAACAGCAGAGATAAAGAGACGAGTTAGACTGGCATGGGCGGCATTTGGAAAACTAAGCTACCTTCTTAAAAACAAAAGATACCTACAGCATCTTAAGACCAAAGTATACAATCAATGCCTACTCCCTGTTCTTACTTATGGTTTCCAAACGTGAACATTTACAAAAGCCAACATGGACAAAATCATAAAAACCCAAAGGGCAATGGAAAGACAAATGTTGCACATAAGACTGATGGATAAAAAAAGAAACGAGTGGATAAGAGAGAAAACAAAAGTGAGGGATGTTAGACAAGAAGTTGCAAAATTGAAATGGAGATTTGATGGACACAATATAAGACAAAAAGAAGACCGATGGAACCAAATTCTTATAAGTGGAGACCGTGGGAATATAAACGAAGCAGAGGAACGCCCCAAATGAGATGGGCAGATGATATCAAGAATTACGTGGGCTCTAGATGGATGACTGTAGCGACAGACAGAGAAGCATGGAAAAGGATTGGCAAGGCCTATGTCCAAAGATGGACCGAAGAAGGCTAATTAGATAGATAGATATAACTGAACTGAAGATGATGGCTTGTTCTTTTAGTGGAAATTTTGGTCTAGTTTGTTGAGATGCAACAGTAGAGTACATTGGATTACTTTGAGAAGTGGTAGGAATTTACATTGTTAATAAATTATTATTCATCATTTAATCTTACTTGAACACTTTGTTTCAGTTATAATCATATTCAAGTACGCCTCTGAGTTGAATTGTTGTTGATAAAAAAGCAGTCCAGTGTTGTGTTGATATTACGATTTTATTTAGATCGACTTCCAAAGTAAATATATTATTTCAATCTAATTAATGATCTACTCGCGTTTTTAGATCTTCGTACAAAACTAACTTTATTAACCCTTTATCAAGAATTATAACCATATGAATCCGTAAAATAGTTTCGAAACACAATTCAGATTTGTGCTTTAATCTGAACCTTCTAAGATTGCAAGGTATAACAGACGTTGATGAAGATGTTAGAAGAGACATGTTGAATCTAAAATTTGCATTCAACGACATGTCTCCTCAACTAAGCAGAAATCCTTAGCGAATTGGTTTCTTATACTAATACAGAGTAGATCCGAATAAAAAGAAAAAGACAGCAAAGATTTGATTTCACGTACAAAGCGTCTATCTATTTGTTGATACTTATTTCGACCTAATAGGTCTCATCAGAACAGTTATTCATAGGCGTTCTGAACGTGAAAAGTAAGTCTTTTCTGTCTTTTAAAAAGCAACACTAAAATGGCTTCGAAAGGGACGCAACAGCGACATCTGATAATAAATCCGTAAAATAGTTTCGAAACACAATTCAGATTTCTGCTTTATCCTGAAGCTTTTAAGATTGCAAGGTATAACAGACGTTGATAAAGATGTTATAACCATACGGTTGCACTGATTTCAAAGTACACTGCAGCACGTTCCTTGCCTTTTACATACGAATGAACGATGTTACCGAGTGGTTACATTGTGTGTCGTAAACGCTTGGCTTATCTATCGGAATGATTGTGAGGTTTTAAATATAAAAAAAATATAAACCTTTAAAAGCTTTTCGAAAAGAGCTTGCATCGGTATTAGTCAATGTCGGAAAAGAATGTCGACGTGGTAGACCTAGCTGTTTAAATATGGTTTCAATAGAAAAAATTAACTATCCATTAATTGCTAGACCACTTGATACGACAAGAAAAGACTGTATTGGCCATTGGCCTGTCCGCACAACGAAAGGGAGGTGTAGGTACTGTTAAAATGGTACAAGTCGATTTCAGTGTGAAAAATGTAATGCTAGACTTTGGATCACAGATAAAAAAAATTGTTTTGTGTCATTTTATAAGTAAGTAAGTTATGTCTTACAACATAACCATAAATGTTTTGTATTTGTTATAAATCAAATGTTTTTATGTTATTTTGTCCCTTTTAACACCCCAGTCAAATTTTTAAATTTGTCATTTAAGATATACGCCTTTGCCCGATAAAGGGTGAAACAGGTATATCACTTTTAAAAATTTACATAATAACATATAAATAATAACGGTGAAATAAAGTACAAGTTTTAAAAAAATTGACATTTAATTATAATTTTGCATGCTTTTCAGCCTATATTACTTTAACCAAAAATAGAAATTTAAATAAAATAATATTAATAGTAAAAAAATTAGAAATTTCAACACTTTTGCACGAAGAAAATTGTAAAAAGTGTAGACACATTTTATTTTAGTTGTTGTCCTCTTCTCATATATCCTCTCGGGTTAAAATATTTTTATACAAACTATAGTGGGCTTTTGGTATTGGTATACCCGAATGGCATAAGTATACCAAAGCTTTCTTTTTGGCCATTTGAATTTTTGGCTGTTCTTTGTAGGCAGGTTTACGTAGCACTTCTCGTATATTATGTGTAGTCCGTGATGATTTTTTTAGATTAAAATAATTCCATAGGTCGTCATCATAATTGTACTTAAAGAAAATTGTGTGCGGACTATCTTTTCTACATTGCAGAATTTCTAACATCTGTCCTTGTCACATTTTTTTTATTTTGATCAATTTTATAGTTGCTACCCAACAGAAAGAAGACATGTTTAAAATCAATAAAGTTTCTTATTTAATGGATTCCCAGAAATCACCTGGTAGATAGAGGGAAAGTAATTTCCAGGGTTTGGTATATACGTTTAAAAAATTCCAATAAATGATCGGATAAGTAAAGAAAAAATAATTCCCAAAAGAATTCGGGGTTTAGTATTGAACTTTAAATCTAATAGATTCCAAGAAATCAAATAGCTACCTAGAATATTAGATACTTGATAAAACGGCTTATCGATAGCGGCAATTTAATCTTTATACCTTTGCACATGTTTCTGATAGCCACAATTCCTTCGCTTTGTAATGACAATGTCATAACAAAATAGAAAAATTATTTATAAAACTTTCAATATTTTTGTTGAAATTCAAAACAAAAGGACTATAATAAAAATATGCAAATCATGCTACCTTGAGTACAGTAATTAACAAAAGGATTGAAATTCACTACCTTAGTAAAGTTGGGAATTACGGGGGGACAATATAATAAGACAATCGCCTCGGAAGTTTACGTGAAGATTTAATACAATTTGAGATTTAGTTTTCATATAAAAATTTTTCTGAGAATAGATATTTCTAACCTGTCAGTATTGTTAATACACAAGTTTTAAGATAACTGTTTTTCCTTTCATAAGAAAAAATACTTTTTGGCTGTAAATAATTAGTCTTAATTTATGGGTTTTTAATCCAATATGGATTGTCGAATGTCAAAGGACATCGAACACATGTTATGGAAAATGTATTCTCACACAAAGGACATAAAACTTACATGAATAGATTGGTCTCGTAAATATTTGTTTATTGTCACGGCCGTTAATGAATTACGTAGATACGCTGTATATTAAAATTAAGCACCACAGATATAGATATTAAAATAACAAATACCTTACTTTTTTTGTGCCTTTCGTTGCTTGTTATCGAAACCATTGCAATGTTCCGTGCAAAACTGTTGTAACTCTGTTACATTAGAATTACAACAGTTTTGCACGGAACTGATGTACAAAAACGCAAAATAGTTAAACTGTTTTTTAAGCATTTAAGGTTAAGAATTTGAAAGTTACTAAAGTTTTACAGGGGATAGATATGCATGTTTACAATCGAATTCCATGATTACTTCATTTTCATAAAATTTTGAGTTACTGCAGTCTTGCACTGAGGGTGCCATATATGTGGTTCGGAATCAGGTCCGGTCATCAAAAAATTTAATTTTTCAAAATCGTTTTAAAGCTTATAATCATAGCTGTAGAATGAAATGCTTTCAGTCTTTTTTTTACGTTGAGTAAAAGTAAAATTACATTGATATAGTCGATACATTGTTACTGTTTATTAATAAATCTGCAATATATTGGCTTTTAATGGACCGATTTTAATTTTTGTTCAGTTTCTTTTTTTAAAGAAAGAAAACATAATTAAACAAGAGTATATCTTTATTAGTTTATTAAATAATAAAACTATTTTAACAATTAAATTGTTAAAATAAATTCCTGTCCAAAAATTTGAATTATTATGTCAAGATTCGGATTCAGCGAGTCAAAAAACATAAAAATTAGTTGCAAATTCTCGTGGACCTCAATCGGCCATGAAACCCCTCTATTGTGTATTGGATGATATAAGATTGAAAAAATGTTTTGTTTAGTGATGAGTCCAGGATGGTTCCTTACGGCTTAGATCGTCGCATCAAAACATACAGAAGACGTGGGGAACAATATGCTGCTTGGGTTTGACGAGTACGTGTTGCTTTTGGAGGAGGTTCGGTAATGTTTTGGGCAGGCATTCCATTCGAGGGCCGTACTGATCTCGTATTTATTGATAGAGGAATGTTAAATGCACACCGATACATTACCGAAATTTTAGATAAACATGTAATGCCTTTTGCTAGGTTTGTCGGCAAAAACTTTATTTTTATGCAAAACAACGCGCGGCCACGTGTAGCCAGGATTCTAACGCAATATCTGGAAACTGTCGGTGTGCTAAAAATGAACTGGTCGGCTAAAGGTCCAGATTTGAACCCGATTGAACATATTTGAAGAAAACAGAAGAAATGTACAATGTTAACTTTTTTTATTTTTCAATAAAATCATTATTTTGGAAGAAGTTATGTTTTGACATTTGGTATTTAAAAAAATAATTGCATACTGCTTTAGAACATGTTCCTAAATATTACATAAACATCTAATGACAATCACTTTGTGGTGTGATTCGTAATAATTAAAAAATGACAAATATTTTAGGTGGCATCTTTTTCGTGATGCGCAGTGTCTGTATTTATTGCCAAGACTGAAATTCTCTTAAGCATCAACTTTTATCAGGTAGAAAAGTTGATGCTTATAAAAAAAGATTTATAATAAAACATTTCCCATTTATCGCGAACCTTTTTGGCTCACATTCTATACCTACCATAAAATAGAATTTCTTTAGGTGCTTTTAATATTAATAAACCATGTCGTTACTTCTTATTGAGGATATGTTTAAATTTTTACAAACAATAGGTATAATTAAAATGATAATCAAAATCTAACTACAGAATATTTATAAATAAAATGAAACACTTACCTTCATTAATGAAAAAAAAATGTAATTATTACACAATACATAAATTCATTGAGAAATACTACTTATTTACAAGCCGAATAATGCAAGACTGGCCAAAAGTATCCATTAGAAAGTTAACATTACATATTTTGTATCATAGAAAAAAAAGTGAAAATTTGTTAAAATTCCTTTTATCTTTGAAAAGGCCGTCTTTGAAGTGAATATTGTAGCACGCCTGATAATATTTTAAACACATAAAATTTATAATATGCCATCAGGACACATCTGTACCTGTAACTGGCGTAAACGAAACTGTTTTAAGCACCACTAGAAAAAATATATCCTGCCATATGAAATGACTAACACGCCTTTAACCCTTTGGGATCCAATTTTTTTTTGTGTTGTTACGACCTCGACTTTAAATATTTCTTTGTACTGGTAACCACAAAAGGTTTTTACAGTGTATCAAACCAAATTTTTACATAAAAAAAAAAAACAAAAAAATAGTGGGATATATGTCCCAATGGGAATGTTGGTTGGGCTTATTATGTCCCGTAGGGTATATTGGAACATGAAATAAATGAACACTTTATTTCAGAAAGATTTACAAAAATATGCATAAAAAATACTTCCACGTAACTTAATATTTATGATAATGTGAAACAATGTTTACACAAACCTAAATCGCACATTGTGCAGATGGTTGTGGTTCTTCTTTCTTTGCCCATTCTTAAGCAACCAACACAACGTCGTCTCTTAACAGTTTCAATCGGCATGTAGTCTCCTACCTTTTTATTTCGTGATCTCTTTTAAGGTCTACCTACACTTCTTTTTCTTGTGTACAGGTTTTACTTGTGTAGTGGTTTTACCTTTAAAAATGAGATCTTCTGATAGCTCAAATAAAGTTTCTAAACGGGGTGTTAATAAATAGTTTAAGTTTTAAGAATTTCACGTTTTTATTATAAAGTTTAAAACAATACCGATACACAAATATATTTTTAAATTGTCTTTGCTCTTCGAAAGCTAGTAGTGGACTGTGTCTTTTCTCGGTGAGTGGGGGAGCAAGCCGCACCCCTCGCCCATCGTCTGGAATTCGGAACAGGTCCGGTTTGGCACTAACATAGAGTCCCGACCTTGAAGCACTGTAGGGGTTCGAAAGAAAATAAACTAATTCGGCAATACACAAATTTTGGTCACGGAACGTTTCAATTCACTTGTAGAAGTCCTCACTGTGACGGCACGAATAACTTGATCGTCACCAGTATGTAGTTGGAAAATTCGTCCTAATTTCCATTTTAGTGGTGGGACTCAATCTTCTTTAATAAGGACCATTGCGCCAATGTTAATTAATTGTGGAAAATTGGTCTTCCACTTGATACGGGCTTGTAAGGAGGATACATATTCCTTGGACCACCTAGTCCAAAAATGCTGCACCATTGACTGTAGTCGTTGAAACCTTGAAAGTCGGTTTTCGGCCAGATCAAGTATCTGGTTATCAGGTGGCGCCATCAGGTTGTCTCCAATTAGAAAGTGTGCGGGTGTAAGAGGAGTTAGGTCATTGGGATCATGAGAGAGAGAACAAAGAGGACGAGAATTAAGGCAGGCCTCTATCTGACACAATACTGTATAAATTCTTCAAAAGTTAGTAAAGCATTGCCCATTACCCTTTTTTAATGTTGTTTTGTGGATTTAATTCCAGACTCCCAAAGACCCCCAAAATGGGGAGCTTTGGGAGGTATAAACTTCTACTGAATACCATCTTGTGATAAACCATCTGCGATTTAACTTTGTCTGCTGCTTTTCCTTGTAGGGAAAGCCGCAGGTAGTGAAATTTTTGTACTTTGGACATAGATGAATTTTCATGTATAATGGATGTATAACTATCTCTTAAGAGAAGCCATTGGTCAAAAGAACCATCAAATGTTGGTAAGTTTAACTCTGGTAAACGAATGTTTGAAAGGTTACTTTCTGCAGAGCTAATGCTATCATTGTTATCAAGTGTATTATTGGTATTAGTAAGAGAAGTAGTTAGTTTTTTAGTAGTTGTAATAATTTTGTAAAAATCGTTTTCAAATTTCTCTCTCTCTCTCGCGGGAATGAACCTCACAATTAGCATCAAAATCAGTATCTTGTGCTTTAATTGTTGATTGAGCTGTATTGAAATCGTCTAGCAGTGTTTCAGCTTTATGTAATTGCTGTTGCAGTTCGTATAAATCGATTTCATCACATCTCAAGTCTTTAATCGTGTTAAAATAGTTAGTAAAACGAGTAAGGGTTGCTTTATTTGAAGTAGGAGTAACTTTAGCAGAAGACATTTTAAATTTGTATAATATTACACCCTATATATATTACTATATGAATATAAACCTACTGTAGTAATTCCTTCATATATTTCAATTGTTCACGAAGATTTAATAGTACAGAACAAGCTGGAAGTCCATCCATTCTTGTAAAATTTATACCCATGGTTCAAAATCGCCTGCTGGTGTTGGCTGTGCCATTTACATAGACAATACTCAAGATTATTTTCAGTTTAAATTAAAATCAGATTGCTCAATATTCACAGCTGAATTGGTAGCCATTGTCAAGGCGTTGGATTGGATAATTAATAGCACATTATATTTCAAACGATATATAATTTTTTCTGACTCACAGTCCGTCCTTCTCGCATTAAGACACTTTTCTAAACAAATATATACCAACAGACTAATTGTAGATGCACTTGAAAAGCTAAGAATCTTAACTTAGCAAAGTATCAAAGTAGCAAAAATACATACTGCAGTATATATCCAACTCTTCCATCTACTCCTCTAAGTGACAGAAGTCCCATCTTTCGGAAAATTTATACTATGTACGTTAGATACCTTTTTGGACATGATACAGTAAATGATTACTTATATAAAATAAAACTTTCTGAAACTGATATATGTGAATGTAATGGCAGTTATGACGATCTAAACCACTGGATGTTTCAATGTCGGTATAATCAAGAAGCCATAAAATTTTTATTTCAAGCCATCTCTCAAGAAAAAATCATTTTGCCGCAGAACGTTGCTTCTATTATGTATTTAGGTAGTCGAAATTCAACTATAAGATCATCAATTTTATGGGAATTTTTCAAACGTACCAAACGGAAAATCTAAACTGCCCTGTTCAGTGTTGTTGTGTGAATCCGAAATGGTAGGACGTTAGTTGTTGTATTTCCTATTGTCTTTCCTTTTATGTCTTTTACCTTTAACCGTTGCCTGCATTGTTTGTGTTACAAAAAAGTCGCTATGAAGGGCACCTTAGCGTGAAGCGTGTGTTCCTGTTCAATCCTTTTGTATAGTCACACAATAGTGTTTTTAATGGGAAGGTTAGGAAATTGAGTGAATGTGGTGCGAATGAACGAACGGTTAGGAAATTGTTATGAATTTGAAGGATTGTTTTTATGTATTCTATATTCTTATACCTATATTGTCTGGCTAAATAGGTCTTGTACCTAAGGCCAAAAAAAAAATACACCCTATATATATATATATATATATATATATATATATATATATATTATATATATATATATATATATATATATATATATATATATATATATATATATATGTATTTTAGTAAAGACAAATTGAAATATATCGCTATATGTTTAATGAAAGAAATGTTAAAAATGATTATTGAAATGAAGTTAATCTATGTGATTGTAATAATTACTGTATCGTTATTCTAAAATAAATGTAAAAATTAAGTAAGTAAAATTTCAAATTGGAATATGAATAAAATACAGTAAATATTGTCAGATAGAAACGAACGGACACGAGAATGAAAGCACACTAACCTCTGATTTATGGCATGTCCAGCCAAAGTTAATCCGCTGTCTTCAGTAAAAGGTCCAATGCAGGTATTTTTCTGTTGTTGTATTGAATAAATGTAACTTATCCAATATAAGTAAAAAGCGATTTGTCGATATCAAATCAAGTTGAAAACTAATTTGTTCCAAATCCGGTCGAAGAACCAACTTTTATGTTAATAAATAGTGTAAGTTTTGAGAATTTCACGTTTTTATTATAAAGTTTAAAACAATAGCGATACATAAATATATATTTTTTAATTGTCTTTGCTCTTCGAAAGCTTGTAGTGGACTGTGTCTTTTCTCGGTGAGTGGGGGAGCAACCCGCACCCCTCGTCCATTGTCTGGAATTCGGAATAGGTCCGGTTTGGCACTAACAAGGGGTGTTTTCTTGCGTGTTCGATGTAAATCATTATATATTAGCTAACTATTTACCAGTGACACCATAAGCGATAGGTAGAAAACTATTTTCCACCATTTACAGGATCGTCTATCCATTTCATAGACTCTACTCATTTGGTTAGCCAGATCCACACCACCCATAATTTCGTTATATAAAGCAACATCAGCAGGACAAGGTACGTCCACTTTGGTCCCACTTTTATTTTTCCTTTTCCCGCTGAATAGTTGTACAACTACTCTTATGACAGTTACTTAACAAGGATAATTGTTTGATATCTTTCCATTTTGTGGCTAGGCTTTGGAACTCATTTGATAAAAATACAGAGTCTCCCTTGTTCATTTTGCTTTTTATAGAAAACTCCTTAGGCATGTTCCGTCTATTTGTAATGGTAGTACCAACTATAGTGAATTTAATAATGTCCACTAGACATACAGGGGTAAAAAACCTGTCAAAAGCCACAACAACATTACCAATACGTATCGATTCACATAGCGTCAAAATTATATGTGTATCCTTTCTTAGAATCACACCTGCACCATAGTTTTATACCTCTTTTTACTAGTTTTAGAGGTACGTATTGTTTCAGGGACGACAGACCTTTAAACTTCACCATACTCTCGTCGATTGATTGTCTATGTCTAGTACTGTTAGTTCGATACTTCTGAAATGTGAATCTGAAACAGGAAAGCAGTTCTTCTACAAAATATATCTTACTGCAATCTACTTGGGCCTACTGCAATCTACTGCTATCTCTTTGGGCCATTAAAGTAAAGTTTACAGATAATGAATAAGCATCTGTATTTTAGTATTGCAGTACTTATCGTTTTATTTCCGACAGATGGATGCAAAGACCAATAATGTCTCAGTTTAGGTACTCTGTTGTAGCACATTATTAGAGTACAACCAATAGTAATCATTACTTCACCAACATCAGTAAGCGGTTAAGACTTTCCTTCCTTGCAATTATATTTAATTCTCTCGTTTGTACAATCAGCAATAAAAATAAATAAACTTCGAGGGAATACTTTTAAGAAAATTTCTAGACGTGACGAATTCATATTAATTGATTCATCAACTACACAAGGTATTTCAGGAGGAATAGCAAATATGGGTTTATGATCAGCTGCGATTGATGTCCATACCATAGGGAATTCTCTTTTCTTTTTATTGATAATGGCTTTCTTACCTTCAATTAAATTCTCTTCTTCGTAATTAAATTCGTAAAGTATTCTCGTCTTCTTCATTTTCGGGAGAATCAAATGAAGACGGATTTAATCCGTCTGATGAGCGAGGTGTTCTTCTTCTTTGTCAGGCATCATCTGATGCCATATACGACTCATGAGAAGAATGATCACTGTCGTGGAATGGGTCTTCTTCGTCGTCTTCTGAAGATATATTATATTCTGCATCTATGTCATCGCATTAAGATATGTCGCTTAAATTATCAGCCAATTCTTTTTCAGTAAGCTTTATTTTTCTTGATATGCTAAAAAAATCAATGGGATATAAAAGGCCCGTCCAACAAACCCAGTGAGACACATAAATCTCATGTGATTTCTAATGTAAGTTTGCCAATTTACAAAAGTAAACGAATCTCAGATTAACGTGTTGAATAATTACAAACACTAAACAACAAACTTACTTTACGATTGTGTCGAAAACAAGTTGTTTTAACTATAAAAAAAGTCGAAAAGTAAGAACCACGTGTTGACTGCGTCGTACTTACGAACGAACTTAGCCATCTAACGTTTCCAATATTACTTTAGTAGAAAAACAAGTGCAGTGTAGTTGATAAACTCCAATATCCAAGAATATAATGTAAAACGGGACTTATTTGGAACATCAGCCAAATTGAAACTGTCGCTGGGATCTATAAGTCCTACTGGGTTCTAAAGGGTCAAGGCTCTAATACCTTAAGGTGTAATTGACTTATTTGCTAAAAGTAAACTTGTTAGGTGTATAATACGACAGATAACTTATTTTTTATTAAAATTTAATGCATAAGATATAGTTGCTTTCAAAACCATCCCAAAACTAAAATGTTTAATACGCCAAAAAAGTATTCAAACAGCCTAAACCACCTTTTTACATACGTAGAAAAATGCACTGAAGCGAATGGTATAAAAGTCTATTTTGCAAAAAGTGGGTATTGAACGTTTTACCTTTCAAGTGTCGATATTATTTTGGAACATAAATAACTAATAATATTAAATGCATTATGTAATATTTTAAAAAGTGTGAATACTTCTGTATTTTTTTAATCCCATATCTTGCGATTGTTGTTGTCGTTTCCTTCTTTAAGTTAAACCCAACTTTCAACCCCAAAACTACCGGTTATCCATTTTGGGGGCTATAAAAGTCACTCTGTGTTCCATTTAATATAATTGAATATCTTATTCTGCGTGACCATGTGGAATTCGTTTATCATTTCGGGTGGTTCTTTCTATTTATAACAACATTTTTTAATTAATTATAATATTTTTGTTTACCTAAACGATTACATGTTGCTATCTCATGAATATATAATTATTCTATTTACGAAGTGTAACTAATGAAATTGTTATGTATGAAACGTTTAAATCAAATATTCCTGGAATTTTTACAACTATAGACTATAGATGACTCAACTAACCTTATTACGCTTCACACTTCTTTTAAGATTATATAACTTTTTGCGTTTTCTTCTATTATTAAATAACCTTTTTTGCAGTTTCAATAAGTAAAAAAAAGAAAAGAAAATATTTACGATTGGTTTTATAATAACTTAACTAATAAAAGTTCTTCTTCTTCTACTTCCATGACCGTTATCGATCGTTGATATCATGTTGGCTACCATATTCGCTATCTTGACTTTATTGACAGCAGCTCTAAATAACGATGTAGTTGATTTTCCATACCATTGCCTTAGATTTTTCAGCCATGATGTTCTGCTTCTACCAGGATCAATAATACCTTGGATTTTCCCTAAATGATCAGATGCAAAAGATCATATTTTTCAGGGTGTCTCATAATGTGACCGAAGTATTACAGCTTGCGTTTCTTTTTTATATTGACCAGTTGTGTTGTTTGGTTTAGCCGTCTAAGGACCTTCTCATTTCTAACTCTGTTAACCCAGCTTATTTTCAGTAGTCGTCTGTATACCTACATCTCAAAGGCTGTCAAGAGTTTAAGGATAGCCTCAGTTAGAGTCTACGCTTCCACTCCATACAGCAGGACAGGAAAGATGTAGCAAGATGTTATTCGAACTCTAAGGTCAATGCTAAGATCGTGACTGCAAAGTACGTTTCTTATTTTTACAAAGGCAGCTCGGGCTTGTTCTATTCGGCTTTTAATTTCTGCGGTTGGATCCCAGCTCTCATTGATATTGCTGCCGAGATACACTAGTTTCTTCGGTCTGTCCAGTGTGGCATCTCCGACTTTTATACCGTCCTCCTGCATATAATTTTGTTTGCTAACTATCATATATTTAGTTTTCTTAACGTTGAGTTTTAATTCATATTGATCACAAGTCTGTTTTATTTTGTTCATTAGATTTTGAAGGTCTTCTCCACAATTACCAAGCACTAAGGTATCGTCGGCATATCTAATACTGTTGACTGTTACTCCATTTACAATAATACCTTCGGTTGTCTCCATTAAGGCTTCCTTAAATATTTCCTCCGAATATAAGGTAAAAAGTAAAGGCGACAATATTCAGCCTTGTCTCACTTCTCTTTATATTTATTTCATCCGACAGTTCTTGTTTAACCTTTATTCTTGCCACTTGATACCAGTATAGATTTGAAAATCTTTATCGTCCAATCCAGCTGTTTCCAATATCTCTAGCATTTTGTTATGTTGGACTTTGTCAAAAGCCTTTTCAAAATCGATTGCACAAATGTACACGTTTAAACAATATACTCTGCATCTCTGTACTAGCACATGTATATTAAACAAGGCTTCTCTTGTACCCAAGCCACTCCTAAACCCAAATTGAATATTGCTAATTCTGTTATCTAACAGCGTGTAAATTTTGCTGTGTATTACTTGCAGAAAGATCTTCAAAACGTGACTCATAATAGTAATTATCACGTATCACACGTTATCACAAGAATCAAATTCACGTAATAATAGTTAAGAGTGCGTATCTGCAAATAAGTTTATGATAGATACTCTCTCAAAATTTTGATTATCGCTTCATTAGACCGAGTCTGACACAGCTTTTTTTTGTTCGGGGGCTTTATTTTCCCAAAACATTTCACCCGTCAGGCAGGAAAATCGGCAAAAAAGTTCCGCAGACAATATAAAAAATAATTTTTGCTGTTGTTAATGAAAGCATCCTGAAAAATTAGCTAGTTATCTATGAATTTTCTTACAGTAGTTTTTCCGATATGTTCGAGTCGTCAAACGCATTGAATGACATATATTTGTCATCATAGAATTTTACTGATTTATAATTTTTTTATGAAAAATTTAGAAGCCACTACTATGTAGTAATGGTTTTTAAGAGGTGTTACAACATCTCTACGCCACTAGGCAATATACCTTAACGCAAAGGCTGTACTTATCGTATCAAGTAGTGAGAATCAAGAAAGGCTATTTTAACAAGTGCTAGAATTTCCAAAAAAAAATTCCTGCAGATGATGCGTAAAAATTAATTTGAGTAAAATGTCAACCAAACAGTGTTTATTGACAATTAATTGGTCAACAAATAAATAATTTTTGGGATTTACCAGATACTATTGTAGATAAAGTGTAAACCCATCGAAAAACCAGGAAAAAATGGCATCTTTCAACAAAATTACAGGCCTATAAGCATATTATTATCAATTAGCAAAATTGCAAAAACAGTGATAATAACCAGGCCGAAAGGAGAATCCATAGCAAGAGAAATAATACCTCGGGCAAAGTTTGAATTCAGAACAGAGCACTCATGCGAAACACAAGTACTGCGATTAACTGAATAAATATCGAAGGGCTTCAATGAAAATATGTATACAGCTGCTACCTTCCTAGAAGTCAGTAAAGCCTTTGACAGAGTATAGCATAAAGGCTTTCTGTACAAAATGAACGACAATACATACAGTAAGACGATGATATGTCTTCTTGCATCGTATCCAGATTCCAGAGAGGCTTTCGACCACGAGTCCGGGGTTGGAGTCATGGAGACTGGAGTGCCGTAGGGAACAATGCTGTCGCCTTATCCGTACACTATCTACACAACCGATTTCAAAGCGTTATTGAGTTTATATGCAGAACACTGCAATAGCAGCATGTAGTACATATCTAGAACTAGCTACAGTTAACAAAGAGCTCTAAATCGCATACACGTCTGGTACATAAGATGGAAAGTAACAATAAACCTGAAAAAATACAAGCCATCATGTACCAACACAGAAGAGGCAGAGCAAATAGAGATCTAATATTACTTAACAAGCCAATATTATGGACCAGCTACGCTAACTACCTAGTCATAACGCTTGACAAAATGCTGACGTTTACGAAACATGTAAACCAAACAGTCTACAAAGCCAAAGCATTACATAGTCAACTCTCTTCGCTAATAGACAGGAAAATTAATCTAAGTTTCAAAAAAAGATCAGAGCTGCAAAAAGCCTTATCCTGCCAACATTAGAGTCTTCCTCTGAGCCAAAATTAGAGCATGAGCACAAACGTGCAAAATAAACAGGAGGATCCAAACAGTTTAAAACTCCATAATCAGACAAACGCTGGGAATAACAAAATACGTACCTTCAAAGTACATATATAGAGACTCAAACCAAAAGAAGATCCTACGAACAATGGACGAGAGAGCGTACGAGATTTTCAACGACCTCAGAAACCATTCCAACAGGGGAGGGAGTTAAAGAGAGGTAACAAACTATGATTAAAAGCTAAGGACAGTGTACAGATGGCCCAAATAACAACTAGCAGGATATAGGGTGGACCAGCAGAATTTAACAATACTAAGATAGCTATGTAACAGTCAATACAAGAGGTGAAAGAAGGCCAAAAAATCTCCAGAACAATATACATGCACTAGAATTTAAGTAAAAATATACCTGGGGTGTGTGATAGCATTATACACTTGAGAATGCTCACCACATAGTTAAGGATAAAGAAAACACCTTTAGTCATTGCACTAAATACTCTGTAAAAGTTCGACTAAATAACAACGCTTTCAATTAAGCTAAAAGAATAAGTATAAAAGGCCCGTCTTATTCATCTTATATCATTATGGCAGGTCACAAAGAGACTCTAATGCGGTACCTGCGTATCGAGACCATATGCGACAAGCATGGGCTATCTTGGCCAGACCACTCTGGCATGATCATGGCCAGAACATGGCCAGCTGGTAAGGAGAGCAAAATTTATTGTACCAAATCGGCGGCTGAGTGACCAAGCACACACAAAGTTCGGACAGAGAGTCATCAATTTAGATGGGTGGCCCTCTATTCGTAACACATATCCTTTTTAGGGACTCGAGTCCCGAAGTCAGGCTAGTGTAACTTCTATATAGAGTCAGTAATGCAAATTGGGAGAAAAGCTGATATGTTTTCTACCCCTACAGATAGGTGGCCTAATCACAGTCATAAGAAACAGAGGGTGTTTCATTACCCAAGGCATGCGAAGTAACTTTCAAGATCATAAATCGCATCATAAATGCTCCCGACTTAAGTCACAGGTTGGGGAGGGGTGGAGGAAAAGCTTGGGAGTCAGATAGGTACTACTTCACATTGAGGTGAGACCGGTTTAATCTTCGGACATGTGCATGCCATTGTACAATGGTATTAACATGTTTGTAGGTACAGGGTTGATCTCTATATGTGTGTGTTTCCTTTAAAAGATCGGGTAATAATTTGATGCGAAGTGTAGGGTAATAGCTTATTAGAACCTTCTTGCATAAAAAGCGAGTAAAGAAAACCCAGTATAATATAAGTGTTATATAACATTTTAACATAATATAAAATCAATTTAATTGATCTCCTAACACGGAATTTCATTTTACTTCTAATTTATCTTATCTAACGACTCTTAACTTACCCACAAATATTATTAAACGTCATGATCATTGTTAAGTGTATAAGTACTTCTAGAACGGCTATCTAGAGAACATTGAAGGGATGAATGTTTGACATTGAAATTTTTATATTTAATTCATTTTGACACATAATAATAAATTTATTTTGACAAATAATTTTTATGAATATGAGGTTCTAATGTTTTTCAGTAACCTTAAAACTTAATGGTAGAAATATTAACAATTTTTAATTGTTTTGAATTTTTAAACCGCATGTTTTTACATATATATTCTTATTATGTATATATTAAGTTACCTAATGGTTTTTGAAAATAAATTAGATCTTTAAAGAAAGAACAATGAAGACTTTTAGCTTTTGTTTTGAATTCTCATTAAAAAATGGATATAATGGTTGTTTTAAATTATTTACATATATGTATTTTAAAGAATATGGCTGACAACTTTAAGAATTTGGCTAATATATGTGTACTAAACTTTGCTTCCTTGCAGAATAATTATAATAAATAATTTTTAGCGTCTGATGTGCAAAAATACAATGTTGCCAAATTAAAACGCTACAACTTATGGACGTCTGAATATTCAGAGATATCAGAAGCTTTAGCACAAGAAATCGGAATAGATGAAAAGTGGTTGACAAGTTGCAAACAACTGACAGAAATATTTTGGCCAAATTATGGTTTGAATCCATGGAAGGATAAAGTGTATCAACCATCGGAACTTGTAGATATACTTGGCGTTTTAAAAAAGGTATTTTTTTATTTCCATAGACTTCTAAATAAATACCAAATTCTTTCGCTTTCAATATATTTTTTTAATTAATATGTAAACCAATATACAGATTGGCCAAAAGTCTGGAAACGGTTAATTATCTCGTAAATTGCTAGTTATAATTGTACAAAATTTAAGGTACACCTATTTTGGGATACGGAGATTCCATAATTGATATTTGCAATGTTGCCAGATTTGCCGTTTCTCTGATATTATTAGTAACTTTAGTTTTTCAAATGCATCACCCTGTATATTCAGTCATTATTAGAATCTTCTATTCCATACGAGTTCAACTGTATGTAACACTTATAATTTTTTATGGTCTGCAAGGTCTTAAATACATAAAACAGAAGTCTGCCAACGCCTAATTATTTCAATAAATTTTTTGATACTAATTATTTTCAAGTACACTAAAACGTAACAATTGATAGATTAGACCATTTTTTAACAATAGTTTCGTTATTAAGTGTTCAAAATGTGCTTAATTTGTGAGTTGACAGTACCCTAATCGATGGTAGAATGCGTCTACCACATTTCTCCATGATTGTCTAGAAATTATTTGACATTAATCGATAATTCGTTGCCTTTGCTCTGAAAGACTTGGCTGGTTAAGTTTTGCACACTTTTTCAAGTATCCCAAATAAAAATAATCTTTAGGATTGAAATCGGGTGAACGTGGAGGCCATTCAATTCTACCTTGTCTACCAATTTATCGTACGGAAAATATCTCATCTAAATAACGCCGAACATTTACACCAACTATCTGACGTTAAATTTCCTTCGATAAAAAATGACCCAATTGACTAAGTACCTACTATACCTGATCATATATTTAATTTTGGCCTGGTATGGTTTTCACGCATTCAGTGTGAATTTCATACGAGTTCAACTATTCAATACGAGTTCAAAAATATGTAAATCTTATGTTTGTATGTAATCTGGAAGGTCTTAAATACATAAAACAGTGCAAAATATGTAGATTTTAATAAATTTAAATATTTAAATGTAGAATGCTGTGATATTGACATTTGGTCACTATTTACATTATAAACTAAAACTGACAGTAGTTGTATTTCGAAAAGTTCTGCAATTTAAATTGCTTCTTTAAAATGCCGTTCTCTAAACAGTTCTCCTATTCATAAGGCGACGGTACAAAAAACTGTAAAGCGATTTGAGAAATCTGAAGAAGGTAAAGATAGATGGAAAGAGAAAAGTTTTGTTGAAGATCCACATACATCCTCAGGCAGAGTTGCACAAGTACATGATGTAGGTCGTTCTTCAGTATTACGTATATTACTTAAAAATAAGTTTAAACCATACAAAACAAACTTATTGCAAGAATTAAGTGAAGATGACTTCGATCTTAGATTAGAGTTTACTGAAGTAATGATGGATACAATTGAAAATTATTTAAATTTCGTTAACAGAATATGTTTTCCGATGAAGCAATCTTTACACTGTGTGGAAGTGTAAATCGACACAATTTAAGGTACTAGAGTGACGCAAATTCACACTGAATGCGTGAAAAACATACTCAAAGACCACAAAAATTAAATGTATCGTCAGGTATAGTAGGTACTCAGTCAATTGGGCCATTTTTTGTCGAAAAAAAATTTAACGTCAGATAGTTGGTGTAAATGTTCGGCGTTATTTAGATGAGAATATTTCCCGGACGATAAATTGGTAGACAAGGTAGAATTGAATGTCCTTCACGTTCACCTGATTTCAATCATAAGGATTATTTTTATTGGGATACTTGAAAAATTCAGTTTACAAAACTTAACCAGCAAGTCTTGTAGAGCTAAGGCAACGAATTATCGATGAATCTCGAATTGTTTCTAGACCATCATGGAGAAATGTTATAGACGCATTCTACCATCGATTAGGGTTCTGTAAACTCATAAATTGAGCACATTTTGAACACTTAATAACGTAACTATTGTTAAAAAATGTTCTTATCTATCAATTGTTACGTTTTAATGTAGTTGAAAATAATTACTATTAAAAAATTTATTGAAACAATTAGGCGTTGCCAGACTTGTGTTTTATGTATTTAAGACCTTTCAGACTACATAAAATCATAAGTGTTACATATAATTGAACTAGTATTAAATATGAGATTCCAATAATGACTAAATATACAGGATGATGCATTTAAAAAACCAAAGTTACTAGTAATATAAGAGAAACAGGAAATCTGGCCACATTGCAAATATCAAATACGGAATCTCCGTATCCCAAAATACGTGTACCTCAAATTTTGTACAATTACAACTCGCAATTTACGAGATAATTGGCCGTTTCCAGACTTTTGGGCCACTCTGTATAGGTCTCAATATTCATTTGATTGCTGAAGAGTAAAATTGTTTGTGCGAAGCTCTCTTATCTTTAAATAATTAAGATAAGAATATCATTTATCCGATGACTGCTTTTTACTGTCATTAAGTTATCACCAAAATAATTAACAAGTATCTTATTTGATCAAATAATAACAATGCATGATGTGTCAGCTAACTGCACAAAAGAGAATTGTCAAAGGTCACCAAATAAACAGGCGTTATTTAATGCTGAAAAAGCTGCCGAAAATCCGAAGGTTAAACTAAGTGAAACTGTTGCTGTTCTCGAAAGACAAATAGCGCAGTTGCAGACACGACTTACTGGGTTTGCAACAAAAGACAACCAGACAGCAGAAAGAGAACAAAACCCAACAAAAAAAGTAGAATTCTGCACAGACGACTAGGAATTAGCCAAGAAGACTGAATGGATTCGAGTAAAACATAAAATTACAGAAAACTAAAAATGGATACTTTTCTTACACAACCAAGACCTTTCAGCAGAGAAATAACAGACAAAGAAATTGGAAAATTTTTTTTCACTACAAAAATTATTAATAGTAATGTAATAAAAATTATTGTTCAAAATTATGAACAATATAAAAAGTTAACAAAAACTTTAAATGGGGAAAATTATCAATACCACTCATATGAAAATAAGCAGGGCAGGCCGCTTAAAGTTATAGTAAAAAAACAAATACATCATTCTTGCTCAGAGAAAGATATTGCTGCTGATCTGCAAAACAGGGGTTACAAAGTAATAATTGCCGTCAATAGACTTATAAATGCACGAAGCAGTATTTAAATAAAGATTGTAATATGCCAAAAAATGCAGAACTAAAATGCGTCTATTGTGGTGAAAAACAGCCTGCCAACTACAGAGGATAAGTTGTCGCAAAGGAGATGCAGAAAATAAACAGAAATACAAAAAATGTCAACGTACTACTAAATTTTCCAGAAAGAAGAGTAACTAAAAGTAAATAAAGTGCTGTTAATTGGAAACAAAGAGGAAGAGGTATTATAAATAAGATATACATATTTATAGCGATGCATTAAAAACCAACAATCCAAATATACAAATGAAAAACCAGAATGAAAAAGAATTACTCTACAACTCATACTAGATGAACTAAAAAAATATTAATGGAATAATGACTCGCCTGGAACATAGCGCTAAGGGTGCTATTCCCAAAATTAGAAATGGCTAGTAAAATCAATGACATCGACAAAATTGACACCTTACTTAATCATATCTGAGACACATTTTCCAAATAAATCGTACATACAATTCAAAGAATTTAATGTGTATCACACAATACACTCTAATAATGAATCAAAAGAGGTAGTGCAATCGTGACTAAAAATAATATACTTCATCATAAAGACTTAGAGTATAAAACTGCACATCTACGAGCGCCTATGGTATGTATAAGACCTAAAACCTGTGATATCAATATCCTTCTTATTACGATATCTATCCATTCCGGATGTTCGCGATCAGCATAGCTCTCCTAACTTTACTTGCAGCTATTAGAAATAATCCGGTTTAGTCCGGCTGTAGACGTATTTATATATCAATGTTAGTTCAATATATTGTCTGTCTATGAGTTCCATCAAAAATGAACAATAAAACGAGTTCTTGAATACATTAGGAGGGAGATATATGGTGGAAAAAGACTTTAATGCAAAGAATATTAATTAAGGCTCTAGACTTACTACCACTAAGGGAAAGGTACTTCTATTGGCTGTCAACAGACAGAGGTGCGAATCAATATCTTCTGGCCGACCAACCTATCGGCTTACAGATAGAAATAAAATTCCTGACTTAATAGACTTCTTCGTTCGTAAAAATATTTTTAATTACCTAGGCATTATTGATGGTTGGGACATGAAATCGGATCATTTACCCATAGTAATTACCTCTTGGCAAGACTACATAATAAAACTATTAGACGATGATATAATAATACAAGAAGAACCACAGGAACAAACAGGACCGAAAATAATAATGTGTGAATGAGAACAGGCAAATAGAAATGCAAAGACCGCAAAATCAGTAGGCCCAGATCAGATACCCACTGAGCTAATTAAATGCATTGACAAAAAAACACTGCATATACTTTTAGATCTGTTTAACAAAGTATATACAACAGGAGTTATACCCCAAGATTGGTTGCTGTCGACGTTTGTAACACTACCAAACTACCACTAAGTCAGTACATGCGACAGAATGCTCCCAGTACAGAAGAATTTCCTTAATAAGCCACACACTTAAGATATTTCTTAAAATAATACATGGAAGACTATACAAAAAAATAGAAGAAGATATAGATGACATTCAGTTTGGATTCAGAGGAGGACTAGGAACGAGAGAGGCTCTGTTCGCTTTTAACGTTTTCCTGCAAAGATGACTAGATATGAACCAGGATCTGTATGTATGCTTTATAGATTATCAAAATTCTTTTGATAGAGAACGATATCAGAAACTCGTAAAACTGTTAAAAGAAAAGAATGTAGATAGTCGAGATATACGGGTTATTGTCAATCTGTACTGGAATCAAAAAGCAAAGGTTTTTGATTCTGTAAGAAGATTTTGATCGTCGTCCCGAATTTGTGAATTAATGATACAATACATCATTAACAATTCACAATTGTTAAACAATATTTGCTTCTCGGATGAATGATCATTCTCATTAAACGGTTTGGTGAACAGATATAATTGCCGATACTGGGCTAAGAGTGATCTACATATTGTATGCGAATTTCACATCCTCGAACATCCTTAAAGGTTAAACGTATGGTCTGGTATCCTACGTGATCACATTATCGGACCCTTCTTTATCACTGGAAACTTAAATGGTGCTTCGTATCTTGAAATCTTTAGGCAACTGGTTGATTGTATTAGAACAATAGTAGAAAATTATGATAACCTTTCCGAAGATTTGGTTGTATTTCAACATGATGAAGCTTACCGGAATAGGTCACCGAATTAAACATTCCTCGACTTCTTCTTATGGAAGTATTTAAAAACAAAAATGTTTGCTACTTAACCAGAATCTCTAGATGATTTACGACAAAGAATAGAGGATAAATGTCGACAATAAAATGCAGACGTGTTAAGCAATGTCAGAGAAGAATTTCAAAATAGATTGTACTATTGTATGGAAGTGAAAGGCAGTCATTTTAAACAATTATTGTAAAAATTTTTAGTAGTGAAATGTTCATTGGAAATGTGTGTAATAAAATTGTTAAAAAATATTTTTTTTTCAATCCAATTTTTTTGCATTTGTATTTATTTTTCTCATAAACTAATCACTTCGAGCATCGTGTATTATACATTTCTGAAATCAGTACAAAGAGGAGTATCCAAATATTAAATAAAAAAAGGAGGAAGTAATTTAAAAAAAAATAAAGGGATTATACGGGGGGTGAAAGGGTGCATGTCCCAGAAAACATAAATATGATTTAATGTTTCCCCCTTCAAATAATAATTGAGGTGTTTTTGCGTTTTTCCTAAAAATTAGAAGTTCAAAAGTTATTTAAGGTGGATAGTTTTATCTGAAAAGCACTGTATACAATAGTAGAGTCTATTAAAAATTTTTGAACGTAAATATATTAAAATAATCCACAAGGAAAACAATTCCTGTAGCTGGCTGTATACCACGTATCACAAAAAAGAGGTTAGTCTTCGTAAGTGGGTATATTTATTTAAAAAACCCTTAAAAGGGCTACATCTAAAAAAACAAACGTTTCCGGACTAAACAGTCCATCATCAGATTTAAATTTTAAAAGTGCTAGGTTAAAATGCCTGAGCCACCAAAATACATGGGTAAAAACCCTTTAAATTACATATAGTTGTAAAAGATTATACATCTTGTTGTTAAAAAACTGTGATGTTCAGTATTAAATTAAATATGACTTCAGGTAACACTTACCTGAAGTATTTTGGTGGCTCAGGCATTTTAACCTAGCAATTTTAAAATTTAAACCTGATGATGGACTGTTTAGTCCGAAAACGTTTGTTTTTTTTTTATGTAGCCCTTTTAAAGGTTTTTTAAATAAATATACCCACTTACGAAGACTAACCGAAGACTTTTTTTTTATAAATATATTGTTTTTGTGTAAAATTTCTAGAATCCTAGAGGACTGCTGCGAAATTAATAAAAAAACTTAATTATCATTTAAGCTACCTCGTATAACACTAATAATTACTAATAAACCTAATATTAAATAAAAGAGGACATTAGGAGGCGTCCAAATATATAAAAATATAGGGGTTGTTCAAATATATAAAAATATATAAAAATTTAAAGTGTGTTTCTATCTATGCTGCAACTTTCAACTAAATTATTTTTTTCGTATTTCTTACGCCAAATGAATAAATGTATTTATTTCATTATTGCCACACCCTGTATATTGTGTTTACATAATAATTATCATTGATGTAGAAATAGAATTTTATACAGGGTTTTACCACAGATTGACTAAAATAAAACTAAATAACGCATGATTATTTTAGGTTCTTGAAATAAGAGCTCTACACAAGCAATTAACAAAGCTTCTAACGAACCAGGAACAGGCTGAACTTAAAACACAAGACATGATGAAATGTTTTCAAGGTAAGTTAAAAAAAATTATATCACAAATCTATACAACAATAATTTGTTTTATTATAATGAAACATGCTATATATTATTATACAGCCTAAGAAACAGAATAGGTAAAATAAATTATTACAGGTTTCTGATCGTTTTCGGTCATAGGGGGACTTAGATATTGAAAAATATGGATCGAGCTACTGCCAGATCGGTTAATAAACAAAAGACCAAAAAGGTAGTTTGATATTTGAAGCATTTTTAATTATATTAGGAGCAAGATTTTGTATTGTGTTGCGAAGAGACTATAAACTTTAATTTTTACAAGTTCAAATCCATCCATAATTTGCGAAAATAGGATCCATATTTTTTAATTTCAGAAATGTTTATAAATTTTGCAACAATGGCTATAAGTAATATATACCATTTTCAAAATATGGCTATTGTGTGTCTGTATAAACGTAATAGTATCTTACATAACGAGAGTTGTAAGAAGCTTATTACATGCGAGTAAAAAAGTTGCGCGCGAGCCGCGTAGCGGCGAGCGCAGTAATTTTACAAGCATGTAATAAACTTACAACTCAAGTTGTGTACTATACTTTTTCTACGATTATTTTCGTTTATAAAAATAAAAATTTAATTACCACTATATTAACACTGACAGATTAATAATTTTTAATCTGTCAAAATAACGTCTGTTAATTCGTTTCCATGATAACTCGGCCAACTGACTTACGAGGCTATTGTGATTACACATTTTTATAAAACTGAAGCGTAATTTTTTTTATTACGTGCTAGTCATTACGTGTCAGTATCTGTTATGATGCATTTACTTAGCATCCAAATAGTAGGTAATATACAATTAACTAGTAAGAGAGTAGAAAAAAAAATTTAAACACATCGTGACGTGTAAGAGCGAGCGCCCACCAAAGTGGCGTGGCAGTGGCAAGTAGCAAGTAGCACGCGTCTAGCACAATGTAACCAATCCTAACGAATGATTAGAATGAATGACGTTACTGTCATTTTGGTGTAAACTGAATCATTCGTTTTCATTGGTTACATTATGCTAGACGCGTGCTACTTGCTACTTGCCACTGCCACGCCACTTTGGTGGGCGCTCGCCCTAAGTCACATTTACACTTTTGTTTATCTTAAAACGTTTTATTTTGCATTTTTCATATGCATTTATATCAAAGTAAGTCTGCATAGAGAATAGTTTTGATGACAAAACAAAAAAATTTTAGTAGAACATCATAAATCATGCGTTATAGATTTTCAATGCGTTACAATCGGGCCACATTATAGCTTAAAATATTTAAATTGAAGGGCTTAATGTGAAACAATAAAAAGCGTCAAAAATAGTCTTTATTTAGAAAAATGCGGCTTCTTACATTATTACATTATTAATAAATACCCAAAATCTTATTTAGTCAACCAGCTCGGCGACCTCATCAGCAACATCAGGGCCGACATACTCTCGTAAACTATTGTAGAAGGTATAATACACTAAAGGTATGTAGGGTAATAATGATCTCTTTAGAGTTTCTTATTTGCAATACGAATAATCTTAATATACCTCTATTGTTAGTCAGATACCGAGGACACATTTAGACGTCCCTTCTTGACAACAGTAACGAGGTTAAAGGCATTATTCACATAATGCTTAACGTAAAATTCTTTTTTCTAATCACTCTTGAATAAAAAGGAAAAAAAATTGGAAACATCTAAAGATTGCTGGTCATCAGTGCGAGTACTCTTTTTAATGTTCTATAAGAGTGGTTGTACATTGAGAAATCTTCCTGCTTCATAACAGTTATAAAAGGCTAAAGGGCTTCTTTTTATTAGATTTTTTTAAATTTCTGCCATTTCTTGGAATAGTACACAAGCAGAGCATACTTTCGATCTCGTTTTTCTATAAGGGAAAAATCATAAAAACTTTAAAAGCCAGTTTTTGTTTTGATCGGAACAATCACCGGTGAAGAAAACGAAATGTTCTACTTCACCCTATATTTAAGCTAAGAAATTTTATGAGTATTGATGCCATTTATAATAATAAGAATAATATGTAAAAGAGTTAAACTTTTGTTCCCTCACTAGCTGGAACCATAAAAACCTTAAAAGCCAGTTTTTGTTTTGATCGGGACAATTATCGGTGAAGAAAACAAAATGTTATTCTTCACCCTATATTTAAGCTAAGAAATTTTTTGAGTATTGGTGCCATTTCATCACTTCCTCTTTTTGCAACGTTATCTGTTCAGACAAACATATAACTAGCATCTTCCGTACAATCATGGATTACTAGAATATACATCCATATTTTTCTGCAGTAAAATGCAGGGCCAGTGGTTAATTTGGGAATCGGTAACGCTTGCAGCAAGTCAAACGATATAACACATATCTTCTTATCCATTTTTGGACCAGGCTGTTGCGCTCTTTAGTAATTATGGCATTGCCTAAGTGTTACACTTGTGCAAGTTAAGTCTTGTTGTTAATTTGCTATAATCTTCTTTATTCTCATTTTCCTGACTCATATTTGGAATTCATAAGAGAATCTACAAGCTCTGTGAAAATCAAATTTCTCCCAACCAGTTCGGGTTCACAAATGCTGTTGGTACTAAAGAGGCTTTGTTCTCAGTACAAGTCTTATTCCATAGATGCAGAGGCGCTGTCTGGTTGATTACGAGAAAGCGTTTGATCGAGTACAGCACGACAAGATGATGCAAATACTAAAAGGAGCAGGAATTAACAACTGAGATCTGAAAATAATTAGAAATCTTTACTGGAATCAGACAGCAAATCTTAGAGTTGAAGGTGAACACACTGACTATGTGAAAATCATGCGTGGCGTGAGGCAAGGCTGTATTTTGTTTTCTCTAATCTTCAATCTGTATTCTAAAAGAATATTTATCGAAGCTTTGCACGAAACTGAAAAAGGTATTTTACTAAATGGTTACCGGTTTAACAACATCAGATATACAGATGACACCATACTATTTGAGGACAACTTAGAAGACCTACAAGTTATTATGAACAAAATCACGTATTACAGTCAACGATATGGACTCAATATAAACGTTAAAAGACCAAGCTTATATTAATTAGCCAGGAAAGGATAACATAATGTCAACTCTACGTCAACCAATCTCCTGTAGAAAGAGTGACGCACTACAACTAGCTAGGCACCATAATAAATGAAGAATGGGCCAACAACCAGGAGATTAGAGCACGCATCGCAAAAGCTAGATCCACCTTCAATCGGATAAGGGCCTTCTTGAAGAGTCACAACCTCTCTCTTGATACAAAAGTAAGAATGCTGCGATGCTACGTCTTCTCTGTCCTTTTATATGGTGTTGAATCGTGGACCTTGAACGATGATATAAGCAAAAAACTGGAAGTATTTGAGATGTGACTATATCGGAGAATACTTAATATCCCGTGGACTGACCGAGTCACAAATGAGAAGGTCCTTAGAAGAATGCATAAGAACTGAGAGGTACTAATCACCATTAAATCTCGAAAGTTACAATTCTTCGGACATATTATGCGAAATGAATCCAGATATGCTCTCCTGTAAGCCATCCTGCAAGGAAAAATATTTAGAAAGAGAGATCCAGGAAGAAGAAGAATATCTTGGTTGAAGAACCTCAGAATCTGGTTCAATACAACATATGTGCAGCTTATCCGCGCTGCTGCAGATAAGATATTTGGATAATAAATTCGTTGCATGTCTTGCAAGTATCTGATTTTGGCAACCTAAATCCAATATTATACTCGGTACGCTTGGTTTAACTGCACTTCTGCTGACCTCTTTAGAGCAGCGGCGTCGAAGGTGCGAATTGCCATGATGATTGCCAACCTTCTTAGAGGAGATGGCACGTGAAGAAGAAGGAGATACTCGATACAGCATATCTTACGGTAAGTATGCTTCGTAACTGGTTCAATTTCCGCTTCTTTACACCAAGGGACATATCAATCCAAATAGAGACGGGATATAATCATATTGAGGTTCACGTAAACTTTATTTATGTTCTCTTATCGACTATAGTGACCATGATACTTTGGAATTAAATGTATGTGGTTGTTCACGCCTCTATCTAATTTAAGTTTTTTATGCATTTTACAATCCGGCAACATAGTAGCGTAGGAAGATATATTATGCCATATGTGAAGATAAGGCGAGCCTCTAAAAGCACTCCAAGGGCGACAGCATCATTCAAATATGAGAAGTCGAGGCCGGTGGACACCAGCGAGCGAAACAATACGTATTAGCGTTTTATTTATGTATTGTTAATTAATTCAATAAAGTCAGTTTTTTCACAGGGAGTTTGATTATTTACCAGCGGCACACGCGAAGTGCATATCAAGTTTCAACCAGTGGTTTTTACATACTTACACTTACTTTTTCTGAATCAGATATTTTGTGTACACAGTTTTTATGCTGTCCTCTGTTGTCTCTTTCTGGTATTAGATTTCCTTATATCTTCTTGCGAACAATGTTGCTTACTCTGCCCTTAAAAGCTTGAAGTCTGTTTTTGCTTCTTTCGGTAGGACCTTTTCTTCTTAATAATATCTATACATCCGGATAAGTAGCTATTTTGTAAAATACCAGCAGATCCACAAAACCATAAGAACGAAAATACGAGAAGCCAAAGAAAAATGGTTTTCCAACGAATGCAGGGAAATAGAACAATACGAACGAAAATACGACAGTTACAATATGCACAAAAAAATAAAATCGATGACAAACAAGAGGAAATTCAATAAGTCACCCAACAGCATAAAAGATAGCGATGGAAATCTTATCTCGGAGCCATCAACGATCTTAAAAACATGGATATCATACATAGAAAAATTATTTGCATCTGACAGGACTGATGATCACCTATATGGAGAAGGAGAAACAGGACCCTCAATCCTTAAATCGGAGATAGAAGATGCCATTGCAGCACTAAAAAACAATAAGTCAGCAGGTCCGGACTATGTACCATACGAAATATTAAAGATCCTATGTAAATCAGACAAACAGTTCCTTGATAATCTAGTTGTACTTTTTAACAACATATATAATAGCGGTAAAATCCCGGAGAACTGGCTGCAGTCAACATTTATTACAATCCCGAAGAAACCAAATGCCCAGATTTGTGATGACTACCGGTTTATAAGCTTGATCAATCATGTCACTAAAGCGTTCACTAAGATCATTCATCAAATATTGATAGATCGCAGTTTGGTTTTCGGAAAGCACTTGAAACTAGAGAAGCAATTTTCGCTCTCCAGGTGCTTATACAGCGGTGTAGAGACGTTGATAAGGACGTGTATTTGTGCTTTGGAGATTTTAGAAAAGCATTTGACAATGTCAATCATGAACAATTGATAGGTATTCTGTGAAAGACAGGTATTGACGACAAGGACATTCGAATTGTGGCAAACCTATACTGGGGTCAAACAGCAAGAGCAAAAATTGGCAACGAACTTACTGAAAGCGTGCAGATCAAAAGAGGTGTCCGTCAGGGGTGCATATTATCCCCACTCCTATTCAATATGTATTCCGAGGAAATATTTAACAAATGTATGGAAAATGCAAATGAGGGCATAAAAATAAACGGCGAGTTAACGAACAATATAAGATATGCCGACGACAACGGTGATTCTTGCCAGTACCATAGACGAATTACTACAAGTAATGGAAAGACTTCATTCAGTTAGTGAGGAATACGGCCTGAGCCTCAACTTCAAGAAGACAAAGTGGATGCTGATAAGCAAAAAGCAACAACCTGCTCGACCATTACGAATAAGTAACATACTAATTGACCATGTAGAATCTTATGTGTACCTTGGCACCAACGTAAATGCAAAATGGGAACAGACCATAGAAATTAAGGCGAGAATAGAACGAGCTAGAGCAGCATTTAGCAATATGAAAAAGCTCCCCATAAGCAAGGATTTGTCTCTTCCCTTAAAACTACGTCTAGTTAAATGCTACATTTTTCCGATCTTGCTGTATGGCGTGGAGGCCTGGACGCTGACGGAGACGCTAACGAGAAAACTAGAAGCATTCGAAATGTGGGTGTACCGACGCATTCTTCGTATATCCTGGACCGAACATGTCACCAACATAGAGGTTCTCCAAAGAATCGGAAAGGAGAAAGAAATCGTGAATACAATTAAACAAAGAAAGCTTAAATAAATAGGCCACATATTGAGACACGATAAGTACCGTCTGCTACAATTGATTGTCCAGGGAAAAATAGACAGTAAGCGAGGGCCAGGCAGGAGAAGACACTCGTGGCTCCAAAATCTGCGGAGGTGGTTCTGGCTCACATCGGTCGAACTATTCAGAAGCGCCGGAAACAAGATCAAAATTGCCATGTTAATAGCCAACGTTCGCAACGGACAGGGCACTTGAAGAAGAAGAAGAAGCTATTATGTAACTCCCATGAACCAAAGTTCCAAAAATCCTCGTTAAAAATATTGCTCTCGTGGCTCTGAAGCATTTTCCCTACAATTCTTAGTGCAACTGAAAGGCAGCCCCATTTCTCGACCAGGCACATTTGTTTTTTCGTTTTGTCGCTTACATATGGTTGCCCTAAATTTCGTCGAATTTTTCTTTTCGATTTTGAATAAGAGTCTTTATTTCTTTGTCTCCATCGACTTGGTGTTTTATCGAGTGTGTTTGGTTTTGTCCTTTTTCTTGACGGATGTTTTTCAATATCCTACAACAAAATGCTATATTATATATAGCCATGTCACAAGTCACTACAATCATACTTTAGTCTTGGATGGTAATAATGTGACAAGCCACATTTCACAAAAAAAAAATACATACCGCTGTATTTTCATCACTTGAGTGCCTACTTCTAGACCGTACATAGTCAGGATCACGGTCATTATCATCAACATCATGTAACCATAGGTTTACAGCGCTTTCTATTAACGAAGGGCTGAAATAAATTTCTAGTGGTTTGGTATATTATTATAATTTTTACATTAACCGAGCATAGCATTATCTCTTTTTGAACTCATGTGTGGCTTGTCATTGTTTCACAATAAGCCCTTCAATTTTTATTAATCACATTATTATTTACTTAGAATTATATAGAATTATATATTATATAAATTTCTTTTTCAGATATTGATATAACTATTCTTACCCAGGATACAACATTAATATTAACAAAAGCAGAAAAGCAATTTGAGTATTTAATCCAACCAACCGAAAAACGAATTGCAATCAAATTGAAAAAGCAATTGGCCGATATGAGCGGCAATACACGACAGGTATAGTCTCTTTTAAATTGTAGGTAATAAAAATTATCATGATAAAGTAAGTATGTGTGACAAACATATATGTTGTCATTCTATTTTGTAGGCAAAACCTGTATAATTATAAACCTTTATGCTTGTAATAAGATTTGAAGTTCTACACAACTTAGGCATATATTTCAAAAATAATATTCTTTATTAATTTACTTAATGTACCGGGTGGTCCAATAAGCCGATCTCTCGGCTTTAACTTAAGAAGGAAAAAATCCTTAGTAAAAGTGACCCAGAGAAATCGCTGGAAATAACTTTTAGGTTTCTGGGTTAACTGTTAGGGCGCGTAACCTGTGAGTAAAACTTTGAAAAGCAGTTTTTTGAGAAATATGCCAATTATGCCAAGTGATAAATATATAAACTAGAAAGAGGCCTAAATTCTCCACACACTTGTTCAAGTACTTTTTTTATTTTTTCAAATAAAGAGTGGGGAAGAGTGCGAAAGTATTTGTGGATAAATACCTATAACTTTGGTTTGGATTAACTGATTTTAACGAAATTAGTGTCATTAGAAATAGTGTGGAACAATTAATTTACATCAACTATAAAATAATTGCATTTAGTTTTAATTGTCATAGGTAGAGGGTACTTTCGAATAGAAAAAATTTGTTTTTCTTAAAAATGTTTAAAGGAAACACCTATTTATTATAACTTGTAATGGAACTAAATTAAATTCGTAACAAAATGGCGCAAGCCGTATGTTAATAGCTTATTTCGAACTCGAGATATGAATAAAAACGCATAAACATAAGTAAGTATAGTATTGACTCACCCTGTATTATAAATTAAATTAAAAAATAAGTCAGTATGTACTTTTAAATTTTTTGTAGAAGAAGAATCTTAATGTTGATACCTATTTTGGCCATTGTTATTTCATATGATTAAAAATAGTTTTTTCGAAACTAAGTAGGCTACGACAATAAATTTGACGGGAAGTTCATATTGTTTATTTATTGACAGCAGTCAAAACATTGTTAAGAATTGTTATATTATAATAAGAATTGAAGATTGCACTTTTTTCAATAGATATTATTATTGGTAATATTAGTAGGTAATTAATTATCAGTACTAATAATTCGTGATGAGCATATCAACTGCAGAATTGTATGATATAATTGGAGTTTATTTCGAATGTCACCAAAATGCCGCTATTGCCTCACGTATATATTTTGTAAGATATCCTGACAGGAGACATTATAGCAAAGAAGTATTTGAAAGAAAGGCAAAAAGATTAAGAGAAAGTGGTAGTTTTTATCGTCCTTGTTTTAAACGGCGTACTAGAGGTATGACTGAAGATAATTCAATCAATGTTCTTGCTTTAATTCAACAGAATCCACATATAAGTAGCAGCTAATCTCCATAAAATTAAACATACCCAAAACTACTGTTCTAAGAATTTTAAAATATCATAGGTTGGTTTTTCATTATTATAAAGTGAACGTTTAGGTCAGAAACTTGGAATTCCCTTTAAACTTTAGATTCAACTGTTATTTTAATATTCCGATAAAAACGGCAATACGGTACTTTTATTTTTTTATCCGTTGCTTAAAAATACTTATGCACGATTTATCTTATGGATTTTTCAAGTTTTTTTGAGTTTTACTAAATATAGTGGTTTCTTTTTCACCAGTATTTGTTGTTTTGTTTTTTAGACTATCATATAGTTCTCCACCAAGCTTTACATGAGAGAGATTTTGATGCAAGGCTGGATTACTGCAATTGGGTGTTAGGTGTGCTAGAAGGACAACCACATATCATGTCAAAGATTTTGTGGACAGACGAGACTACGTTTAATACTACGGGTGGTGTTAATCTGCATAAAATGCATTATTGGGCTGAAGAAAATTCGCACTGGATACATGAGGTGCAGGTTCAAGGTAGATGGAGTCTTAATGTTTAATGTCGTATAGTTGATGGAAAGATCGTAGGTTCATCTTTCTTTGATAGAACTTTAAATGGCGAAACATATTTGAATTTTCTGGAAAATCAGTTGCCTGCCTTATTGGAACATATTTCCTTACAAGCAAGAAGAGATATGATATTACAACATGACGGGTGTTCTGCGCACTTTTCCATACGAGTTTGAGATTATTTATATTCAAGTTATCCAAATAAATGGATTGGAAGGGGAAGTATATTACTTAACATGTCTGTACATTTATCTGCAGGGAAGACTGAAGGACTTAGTATGCCAAACTTGACCAACCACGCAAGACGATATGAAACAGCGCATTATAAACTCAATAAATAGTATATCAACCGTTGAGATTGAAGCAGTTGTTATGTCTAAGCGCGAAATATTACATCTTTGTATGGACAACGATGGAAAACAATTTGAGCATTTAATTGGACATTAAGTTTTAATGATTGAGATATTTGTATGATCTTTTACATATTTAATTTTAAGTTATAATAAAGGGTGAGTCAATACTATACTTACTTATGTTTATGCGGTTTTCTTCATATCTCGAGTTCGACAAAAGCTATCCACATGCGGTCTACGCCATTCTGTTACGAATTTATTTTAGTTCCATTATAATTTACAATAAATATATATATATTGCGCTACGCGGGCCCCATAAAGGGCCCGCGTAGCGCAAGCGGTAGTGTGCTTGCCTCGCATGCCGGTGGTCGTGAGTTCGAATCCTACCGCCGGCAAGAACAACTAGACATTTTTAAAAATGTCTATAGGCCCCAGGTCGACTCAGCCTGAATAAAATGAGTACCTTGGGTAAAACCAGGGGTAATAATAGGCGGTTGAAGCGTAGCACTGGCCATGTTACCTTCCTTGTATACCGTAGGCCCTAGATATAGCAGACTACCCTGCTATACTCCCAAAGCCGCGTGCGGTATAAAACGGGAGACTATTATTATTATATAATTTACAATAAATAGGTGTTTCCATTAAACATTTTAAAGAAAAACAAATTTTAATATTTTCTATTCGAAAGTACCCTCTACCCATGACAATTTAAACCAAATGCAATTGTTTTACAGTAGATGTAAATTAAATCATCCACACTCTTTCTAATGAAAATAATTTTGTTAAAATCGGTTGATCCAAACCAAAGTTATAGGTATTTATCCGCAAATATTTTCCCACTCTCCCCCATCCTTTATTTGAAAAAATAAAAAAAAGTGCTTGAACAACTTTGTGCGGAATTTAGGCCTCTTTCTAGTTTACCTATGTACCACTTGGTATAATTGGAAATATTTTACAAAAAACTGGTTTTCAAAATTTTCTTCACAGGTTACGCCCCCTAGCGGTAAACCCAGAACCTTGAAAGTTATTTTCAGCGATTTCCTTGGCCACTTTTACTAAGGAATTTTTTCTCCTAAAGTTATAACAACAATAGTTTCTGATATATAGCTGAGAGATCGGCGTATTGGACCACTCGGTACATAAATTCGTCCTTTTTAACTTTTTCTCATCGCCTCTGTATAACCTGAATAGCAGCAACTAGCAGTGAACTCTTTTCTTTTGGAGAGGCTCACAGTGATCGGGAAAGATGATTTTCTGGGATTATGTAGGATCTACCTTTGAATGAAAGGGTACATGTCACCCTTCCGTCTACATTTTTCAAATTTGTAATTTTAACGGCTTTGTGAATCTTTCTGTAAACAAAGTTGGGGTTATTAAAAGGAATGATCATATACTTAATTATAACGAAAATACATACTAATCCAATAAATCAGTACGTTGAACAATGGACTGAGCTACAAGATACAAATGAGCATTTGAAAAACTGTTAAAACATATATTTAAAAAGAAAATTAAAGCTCATGAGATCGTAGACAAGAAAACGAAAATAATAAGCATCACAAATTTACAAAAATAAAATCGACAAGTTAAAATTAACGAACGATTATTAACGAAAAACGAACACATCACAAGTACTTGCCAAATACGACAAAGTTGACACATGAAGAACAAGAAGATACGCGGAGAAATTCGAAATGAAGCAAAAAAATTCAAGGCAGAGGTTGATTTGTCAAATTAAAAATGATTTACACATAAGGAAAATTAAAGATATTAACATAATAATATAGCAAAAGAGTAGAACAGAAAAATGCCGCCTACTTTATAGTCATTAATGAACAACAATGGACGCAACACTATAAGAATCTTTAACTTTTAATAACTTTAGCACCCTATAAGGAAACCCACAACATCAAAGATTAAAAAAGATACCGAGCAGTTCAAATAAACACGTAAATTCTAAAATATAGGGTGGTTCTCTTGCTACAGTTAAATATGATTATTTTTCTTGATGTGCCTATTCGTGCCTCATGTTGGAGATCGTCATGGCAATATTTATCTTGTCTTCAGCAATGTGGATGTTGTGTTGTACCAGGGTTTGGGATTTTTTAACTAAAATGTGCCCTTGTTTGCTGGACCTTTTCTTCCAAATATGTTTCTCTGCAGTGTAGCTACTAGAAAGATATATCTCGATTATTTTTCATAATGCGTCCGAACTACTGCAGTTTTCGAGATTTGATGATGTTCAGTACCTCTTAGTTTTTTTCCATTCTTCTAAGAACCTTTCCATTTGTAATTGTATCAGTCCACAGGACCTTGAATATTCTTCGCGACAGCCACATCTCAAAATACTCTTAATCTCTTGGACATATCTTTGTTCAGGGTCCACGACTCTACAAAAAAACACCTAATAGAAAAGACGCAGCATTGTAGCATTCTACCTTTTATACCAAGTGTTTTTCAAAGGTAAAAGACCAGAAGGTAAAATATCATAAGGCAGACCCATAAAAGATGTAAAGCAATTTTATTTCCAAGTCCATTTCAATTCCAAAGTCCATTTCTATAGCGCGAAGCAATTATTATACGATTTTTAAAAGACAATAAACCAAGAAAACTTTTTTTCTGTATTGACTAAATCTCTAACCTGTACCATTCGTAAAATAATGAAAAAGATTCTACGTAAAATATTAAAATGGTACTTAGAACGGATAAATTTCCTTATATGCATCCGAAGTGGATACAGATCAGAACGGTCTACAATAGATATTATCACAGCATTAAAATCTAAAATACATGAAGCATTTAATTAATAGCAATTTTCTTCGATATAACAAAAGCATTCGACACCATTTATATATACAACATTTTATAAACAATGAAAAGCTGGAAAATAGATGGTAAATACCTAGCATTTCCCAAAAACTTTCTGGAGGAGAGATGTATAAAAATCTACAAGGAAAATAATTCCTGCAGCTGGCTGTATACCACGTATCACAAAAAGGGGGTTAAATCGTTGTAAATGGGTATATTTTAAAAAACTCTTAAAAGGGCTAAAAAGGTTAAAGATGCAGGTTAACATGCCTGAGCCACCAAAATATTAGGGTAAAAACTCTCTAAAATAAATAAGGTTACCGAAGATTGTACATATTGTTGTTAATAATATTTGATGTTTAATCTTTAATTATATTTTACTTCAGGTAACATACATCCATGTGAGTTCCAGCGTCCGGAGAGTAAACCTCTTCAAACGGACTTCAGCTGGTAACTGTTACCATTTTTTACCTTCAGTCTTTATACGAACGACCTTATAATATATATGAGGAGTAAATCTTAAAATAAGCTGCATCACTATTACAAAACACATTAAATAAATTGGAAGGGTAGTCTGTGGATATAGGATTTAGATTTTCAACCAAAAAAGTAAAGTAATAGTATTTGACTAGAGTATAACACAACATAACCTAAATTTAAAACTAAACGGACACACTCTCATAACAATCAATAAAATTAAATTCTTGAAAACAACATAAATGAATTATTTAAACCAACTCATTAAAGAATACTACGACGGACGACACTGTACTAGTTGCAAGAACAGTAGAAGAATTACCAAAATTACTTACAGACATAAATATTGCTTGCAACAATTATGGTATAAATATCAATGTTAAAAAAACCAAGTATATGGTCTTCAGTAAAAACATGACACAACCAGCGTATATTAGTATAAACGGCACTCAAGTTGAAAAAGTATCAAGTTACAAATACTTGGGAACTTTAATAAACGAAACTGGAGACCAAAACACTGAAATAAAAAGACGTATCGAAATTGCCAGGGCCACCTTCATAATGATGAGAAAATTCTTCTGCAACAGAAATATAAGCATCCCTCTACGATTAAGAATGCTGAGAGGCTATGTATTTAACACGCTATTATACGGTGTACAGGCCTGGACTCTCAAACAGAACAACATGAAAAATATTGAAAGTTTCGAGATGTGGTGCTACCGTCGAATGCTGAAGATTAGTTGGGTTAAAAAAATAACAAACTGTGAAGTAATACGAAGAATAGGAAAAGACCCAGAGATTTTGTTAACGCTAAAGCGAAGAAAACTCGAATATCTTGGTCACCTGATGAGAGGACATAAATACGCATTACTTCAAAATATAATGCAGGGAAAAATAGAAGGAAAACGGAATCCAGGCCGTAGAAGAATGTCATGGTTGCGGAATTTGAGAGAGTGGTTTGGCTGCACCACTAATGAACTCTTTAGGTCAGCCGTAAACAAGGTCAGAATATCCTTGATGATTTCCAATCTCCGATAGGAGTGGCACAAAAAGAAAAAGAAGATTAAAGAATAAATCTATTAAAAGTCCTTTCTAATCAGAAATGAAGTGCAGGTACAATTATTCTTCTTCGATTATATCAAGCTCTAATTAGAAGCAAACTAGATTACGGATGTATATGCTACGAAACTGCTACTAAAACTCAATTGAAAAAACTGGAAATCATCCAATCTACAGCATTACCCATAGGTTTCGGAGCTTTCAGAACCACGCCAATTAGCAGCCTTTTAAGTCTTAGATGGAAAACCTCCACTTTTTCTTAGAACGCAATATTTTTCAATGTGTTGTGTTAGTAAATATCGCAGAATAAATAAAAATAAAAACCCTTCCTGACAAACTTAAGGAATAACTCTCCAAATCTCTACTCAAATTACTCCCCCAAGAACTTACCTTTCAACAAACGCATAAATCGATTTTAATATGAAACATATCAGTTGAGAGACACTGCTGCAAACAGATGCCAGTCTCGTCCCTGGAAAGTTCAAATACTAAAATTTAGATTTTACCATACTCAGCTATTCCAAGCATTCTCATAATCCCTCTTAAATTAAACAACAATTCCACTTTACCATCTCACGATATCCTGATTTTAAACTAATTTTTACTGGCGCCTCCAAAGCAGCAATGGTGTAGCTGTTGCAGCTGTTTTTGAAGACAGTACCTCGGTCAACCGCTTAGCCAATGAGTGTAGTATATATACTGTACATCTGCAAATAATCTGCTACGCATTAAATTTATGTATCAGCAAATTTTCTTATCATATCAGGTTCTCCGAGGGAGAATCTTTAAAGGGAATCAAACAGATGTATCCTACTTATGCCAATTTAGCACAAATAAAACATACGTTCTACCCAGTTTGGGCTTTACAATGCCCAAACAAGCGGACAACACATAAGACTCCTTTGGATGCCATCCCATGTCGGGATAATAGGCAATGAAGCGGCTGATAGAGCAGCAACAGAAACTGTCAATAACATATCGAATCCTATAATGCAAAATCTACCATTTTTAGACCAAAAATCATTAATATAAAGCCATCTTCATAAAACCTAGCAAGAAAAATTAAGCCAAATGGAAGCAAAACTAAAAATTGTCAAACCAGATATTGCTTCTGATTTACTATCACTCATATCTTAAAAGCGTGATTAAGTAGTCCTCAACAGATTGCGGCTAGGGCATTCAAAATTCATATATGGATACATCAGTTCCAATGACCCTTAGCCGCTGTGCTACAACTGCCAAATACCATTTTCAGTATAACATATTATAATAATAGACTGTCCAGTGTGTTCAACAGCAAGACCGACAGCGAAAATACAATCCAATCTAAAAGAACCTTTAATAGAATAATAGAAAAAAGTAGTAATAAACAATAAAATATCTAAAAAATTGTAAATTGTATAAGAAACTGCAAATTTCAGAAAGTAATTTTAAAAACTGCAATGTAAATTAATGTTATGGAAATATATCAAAGTTAAAAATAATTAAGCAGGCTTTAGAGCTATTTTATCAGTAACAAAACAAATGTTTAGTTTAGTAGTTAATGCTCATGCACCCACAGAACATAAGCTAGACGAAGAAAATGATGAATTTTACGAAAAACTGAAAGAAATAATACGGAACTGCCTAGAAATGATATAAAAATAGTACTTGGAGGTTTCAACGCCAAAATGGGAAAAGAAAACGGTTACCTACCCACCATTGGAAAAGATAGCATCCATAACGAGTTGAACAACAATGGAACACGCTTAATACACCTTGCGGATTCAATTAATATCGTGATAGCCAGCACATGCTTCAAGCGCAAAAATATACACAACGGCACTTGGGTTAGCCCAGACGGTAACACAATCAATTAAATTGACCATGTAGTTATGGACGCACGACATTACAGCGATGTAATGAATGTACGTACCAGACGTGGAGCAAACATTGACTCTTATCACCACCTGGTCCAGACTAAACTAAGGGCACGAATCTCTAACTTAAAAAAAGGTAAAAGAAGCAAAGAAACTAAATTCGAGGTGGACAGACTACGAAACCCTAAGATAGTTAGAAAATTTGAGCATAAACTTAAAGAAAAACTAGAAAACCAAATGAGTAGTATTGTTGAAAACATAGACAATTACTACAATAAGTGCGAAAATATCCTAAAAGAAGTAGCTACAACAGTTGTAGGAAAGAAGAAACAAGAAAGGAAGGGGATAGAATGATATGATGCGGAATGCGCACAGGCAACTCAAAAAACGAATCAGGCGTATGGAAAACTCCAAAACAGAAGGACAAGACAAAATCAAGAAGAGTATAAAGAGATGACACAAGCAGAGAAAAAGATACTAAAACAAAAGAAAAAACGACATTTAGAAAACTAGCTACAGTAACTAGAAAGGCTCAATTCACAAAGCGAAGCTCGAAAATTTTATAAAAATGTGAAACACAATAAAAAAGAGTTTAAACCTAGAATAACCATAATAAAAAATAAGGAAGCCGAAATTATCAATGAGCCGGATCAAATACTGGAGAGATGGGCGGAGAATTTTGCTGAGAAATTAAATAGAGGCAACCAAGAAGTGATTGACATAAATGACCACAGTGGAGACGTAAACGATGATAGGGAGAAAAAAAACAATATAAAAGCAGAAGAAGAAGTTGCCAAGGCAATAAAAAGGACAAAAAACAACAAATTCCCTGGAGAAGATGGTATATCTCCTAAGCTGTTCAAGTATGGAGCAAACGTCCTAAAAAAATACATAATAAAACTTGTTGCATCTATTTGGACAGAAGTAAAACTCCCATACAGTTGGAACGTAGGTATTATAATAAATATTTACAAGAAAGGGGATCCACTAATATGTAACAACTATCGAGGCATTACCCTCCTAAATACGGCTTACAAAGTACTGACTTATATACTTTATGATCGATTACCAGTATATCCTGAAGAAAAAATACCAGATGCTAATGTGGATTCCGAAAAGAAAGGTCAAAAATTGATCAGATTTTCCTTCTTAGACAAACCTTTCATCATCATCCAGCCTCAAGAGTCCACTGCTGAACATAGGCCTCTTCCTCATGTTTCCAACCCCGTCTATCTTGCGCCCCTCTTATCCAGTTTTTATTAAGTCTTCTTAAATCGTCAGTCCATCTTGTAGGTGGTCGACCGACGCTTCTCTTTAAGCTTCAAACCTTTAAGCGCACTTTATAATGCCATGGCAGAACTAGATATTCCGTCGCATCTAATAATATTGGTAAAGGCAACTCTTTTGAAAGTTGAGTGCAATATCAAGGTTCAAAACAGAGTGTCAAGGTCTTTTCAAACACATACTGGATTACGCCAGGGAGACAGTCTATTGTGTCTATTAATCGGGCGTAACAACCAAAGGTACAATCATGAATAGAAGTGTACAGTCTCGGAGTTTATATATATATATATATATATATATATATATATATATATATATATATATATATATATATATATATATATATATATATATATATATATATTGGAACAAAAATAAATAACAGCAACCTAGTAAGCGTAGAAATTAAGAGAAGAATATACCTGGCGAACAGAGCTTACTTTGGACTAAAGCAGTTCTTAACATCACACATAATTAGCAGAAAAATCAAAGTACTAATATATAAAATTCTTATTAAACCTGTCCTGAAACGCGTCAGAGACATGGATTATGATAAAAAGCGACGAAGAACTGTTAGGCCGCTTTCAAAGACGAATACTTAGACACATATACGGAGGAGTACAAGAAAGCGGGATATGGCGCAGGCGCTACAATTTTGAGTTGTATCAATGCTATAAAAAATGCAACATCGTCCGGTCTATTAAAATTAATAGACTAAAGTGGCTAGGCCATCTTGAAAGAATGGACACTGAAAACCCCCAAAGACAGATATTCTATCAAGAGCCAGTAGAAACCAGAAAGAGTGGCAGGCCAAGGTCTAGATTCCAAACTCAAGTCGAAGATGACTTGAGGAAACTAGGGGTCAGAAATTGGATAGCCAGGGCTAAGGATAGGGGGGAATGGAGACTAATTCTTGAACAGGCCGAGACCCACCCAGAGTTGTAGAGCCAAAAATTATGGTGATGAACAAGAACAAATGTCTACAGTGAAACAAATCTTATCTAGCCCCTACGAATTTAATTTAACATTTGCGTTTGTTGAATTCTCACCGGGATATGACACAGAATAATTTGAATTTCCTCAAAAAATAATAGTATTAACTACTTTACTCAGTGACACTAAAATTGAGTTATTAATTATAAAATTTAATTACTTTAGTTTGATAAATATATATATTTTTTTAATAAAATCCGTTTTATATACCACTAACGCCAAAATGCTTTACAAATTAATTTCATAAATAATTAATACATTTATTTTTTTACAGCTCATCTACGAGTATTCCAAATACTCAGAACTTATTAGTAGACCAGTTCTTATGCAGGAGCTCATAAAAGAAAGGCAATTTCTTTTGGTGGCACTTTATGATTATTTAAAACAAATACAGTCTCAAACAGCGTCTGAAAATTTTATAATCGCCACTAGATACGACACACCAGAAGTGGTTAAGGATATTATAATGATTAGACAACTTGAATCTAAAGCAAACGAAGTAAACAGGGTATCTCAGAAAATACTTAAGGTACACATATTATAACTAATAGTTTTTCTTTTATTTGACGAACAGTACAAATTATTTTCGTTAATAACCTAATATAAACACTACATCTACAAGTTCTTCTAAATTAAAAAAAAATTAAGATTTCGTGACTGGCGCTAGTTTTCTGTGAATATATAGCACACGATAGCAACTTTCTTTTCGGTAGAGTAAGAATTTCTCCAGGCTCAATACTGTTTTAATAACCCTAAATAGTATTGTAATTGTTTATTCTCTTTCGTAGGATCTTCAAGGATATGATGACCTTAGGGAAATGATAACCGAACTCATCAAGGACCTCAAACAACAGCATAACGAGCTCTTCGAATCGTGGAGCTCGGAAATAATGGGTTATATAAAAAACAACGCATTGAGTCTAAGAGAATCGGATCCTGTTGTCGAGTTTTCTAAAGAGAAACTTATGCACGTTAACTACTCACCACGACTAGTCATTCTTATATCTGAAGTTAGACAGCTAAAAGCGATGGGATATCACGTGCCAAATGTTATTGAAGATACCAGTGAACATGCTAAAAAGTTTATGAAATTTGCAAGAATATTAGAACAGGTATTAAGCTTAACATATTTTGTGAGTAAAAAGTAAAAACTGTCTCTTTTATTATTTACATAACTATATTAAGTTTATACTTTATAAAAAAGTGCTACATACAGTATGTGCGCATGCGTTTGTATGTGTGTGAATGCTCCTCAAGTCGAACTAGATGAAAATGAAAAACATTTTTTGTCTTTTAAGCCGAGTTTTCACGATGACCATTGGCGAGACAATTGTCATTGGAAAATTGTCATCACGTGGTTGCGGATTGTCGGAGGCCAGTCCAGTTCAGATAAAGATGAAGAAGATGTTTATACGGAGCCAAGTATTGCCATGCCAGTAGACAGCTACAAATAACAGAAACCACGTATATGTTTTCTGGTGACTGCCACCAGAGAACTAGAGGGAACTGGCAAAAAGAAGACGACACTACTACTGACCTACACCGTTTACACGGCGCCAATTGTCACTACAATTGAGATTTAAGCCGCGTTTTCATGATGACAATTGGCGAGACAATTGTCAGAAGACAACTTACTGGTATAAAATTATTGTCTTCGTCTAAACACTTCAGGTCAATTGCCTTGCCAACTGCCCTCCCAATTGGCCCAAAATTCAGTTCTCTCCGGGAGTAGACTGCCTTCCCCATCTTACAATATCTTGAATTTTGCACTGCTCTCTAATGTTTGTATTTCTCACTCTGTCTCTTCTTGTTTTCCCCATTATTGTTCTTAGGATTTTCATTTCGGCAACCCTTAGCATCTGTTTCGTTTTGTTGGTATCTTCGCGCACTTCTATGCCATATGCCATGCTCGGTCGTATGCAAGTCTTATAGATTCTAATTGTACTATCAATAATAAACTAAATGTGAATATTCTACTGAGTAAACTAAGTAAGACTAACACTAGACTAAACAATAATAACAATGGATAATAGTAAGGTATAGCTTGTATTTGAAATGATTGAATTTGTCCCCCAGAGGGAGTAAAAGCTGTTTATATATTAGTAATAATAATAACAATAATAATAACAACTTTCTCATCGTAGTTACTACTTACAATTTACTACGTCATTCCTACACAGCTTCCCTTTGCTTCGTATTACACATTGAGCAAAACTTTCTTTCATCATTTCTGCCAGGTCGATCATTTAAATATAGAACTCTACATCTTAATTTGGACAGCCATTGAATGTTACTCCTTCTTACCGCAGTTCTTTGTATTGTCCACAAAAATTTGATTAAAGTATCCTATTCTCAGCCTGACGCTGTATCTCTCCTTATTTTTTCTATCATAGTCTCAGTCATACTAGGTCAGCTATCTCTTCAGTCCCATTCACACTGTACCTCAATACCAAATTTTTCTCCCATGCTCATCCAGTCTTTCCACCAGCCACACCTTGCTCTCATCATTTCTTTCCATTTCTTTCAAAAGAAATTTTGACAACATATCACTCGAATATCCTAGTATTTTTTTAATATATATGTTTGATGTAAATTTATCGTATATAGGCTGCCTCTAGCAATACCTGTCTGTAAATCTCACATAAGGTTAGGACAATACCTTGGTATATAAATCTTCTGATTATTTCCACCCTATCTTACTCAAAAAGACCCGACACCTGAGATTCATAAGTCAAAATTAATCTTACCACCGACTCATATACTGTGACTTTAGCCAAAAAGGGTATATCAGCCTTAGACACTAAACTACTCCAAGCCGTATAAATCGCCACTTTTGCCAAACTCTGGCGCTTTTTTAAATCAGCTTCAAACGACAACTTGGGTGCTACTATCATTCCCAAATACAAAGCACGTGGTATTCTTGTGTATTAAGATATAAAAAAATGCTTATTAAAAGCTTAAAATTTTTATTTTTAAGAAGATTTTTTCGGAAATGAATCATTTCATCATTAGTTTAATAAAAAGTTGTCAAAAAACATTGTATGGCCACATAAAAACATTGGAAGGACATCCGTATTAAAAAACAATCCTCATGGTATTTATGAAAGTAAATGCAATAAACTGTTAATTTTTTTATTAATAAAAACTAAAAATGGGGGCATCTTACATGACCTCCTGTAGTTGGTGAGGTTTTATCGACTACAGAGGGTCATGGAAGATTTCAGTTTTTATTAATCAACAAATTAACAGTCTATTACATTTACCTTCATAAATACCATGAGGATTGTTTTTTAATACGGATGTCCTTCCAATGTTTTTATGTGGCCATACAATGTTTTTTGACAACTTTTTAATAAACTGATGATGAAATGATTCAATTCCGAAAAGATCTTCTTTAAAATAAAAATTTTAAGCTTTTAATAAGCATTTTTTATACCTTAATACACACGAACACCACGTGCTTTGTATTCAACAGGTATACTAGTCACTCCTGGATATCTCCACTTTATGGTTTGTTCCAGTTTCACTTTTAACATTTCATCATCATCATCATCATTGGCTTTTACAACTCTTCGTGAGTTTTTGCCGCGTTTACTATTGCCTTCCATTGATTCCGATCCTGTGCTATTATTTCCCATGGCCTTACTTCCATCTTCTCTAGGTCTTCCCTGACAGCGTCTTTCCACCTTTTTCTAGGCCTTCCTGTCGATCTTTTACCATCTGGTCTTTCCCAAAATACATTGCTAATCAGTCTGTCGTCATCACTCCGTACCACGTGGCCTGCCCATCTTAATCTATACTTATATATATATACATATATATATATATATATATATATATATATATATATATATATATATATATACATATAATCTATACTTTTAACATTTCCTCATAATTATAGTTATTTACTACCTCTAATACTTGATCATTCAGTGTTTGAGATTCGCTGATCACACCACCTACATTTCTGAATACAAGAATTTTGGATTTATCTAAGTTTAGTTTTAGATTCCACATCCTGCAGTATATTTCTAGTTCATTACTCATCCGCTGTTGCACCTTCGGATTCATTGCCATCAAGACCAAATCACCTGCATATAATAAAAGTCTTTTAATTAAACCATTTATCTCCAAACCGCCTAACCGCTTAACGCTTCATGTAGGTCATTCAAGAAAAGCGCAAACAGTAATGGATTTAGATCAGGATTAAAGAATTAATTGGTGTCGAAAAAATCCGAAAGGGTCTCAGCAAATATGCCGTACGATATTATTATTAATATAGGTTTCAGATTGTCGCTTCTTTTATTCTGTTTAGCCTACACTTTGTCGCCCTGTTGGAAATTTCCAGCGATTCTCGACATTCAATATTGTCTTCCCCATATGCATTTTTTATGTTTTCACTTATTTCTTTGTCCAGAAGAGTCTTTTCAGCTATACCACGAAATACTTCGCCTCAGCTTGCATTATTATTAGGTTGATCGACTAGCTTAATAGTCATGTTGCTAGTCCCAAGGTCGGATAAAGGAGGAAGGTTAAAGGGACAGGTGAGCACCTTACCCTTCGTATATAAAAAGGATAACTCTTGTAGAACCAAAAAGCTGCTTTAAAAATTCGATTACATTCGAACACATCTGTAACAAAAAAAAACAATTTATTAGTATTATAAAACTATTTAATTTTAAAATAATAATTACAAAATATATTAATAGTCATTTAAATATTTCTTTATGTTGTTACAGATTGCAAATTTTCACAATACAATTGGCGATCGTATGATTCCGTCCCAGAAGCCAATGATGCTTGCCAGTGCCATGGAGTTATCAAAGCTTGTACAAGAACAAGAAGTGGTTTCCTGGGGGCAAGAAAGATCAGTAGAAAAGTATGTGGAAACTCTGAAAACAGCTGTTGAAAGACTCTCGAAGGAAAATAACCTGCTAACTATGTACCATCATCAAATTTTGGAAAAGGTAAAAATTAATTAACTTTAAACTAAATGTTTTATGATTAACCTGTTTTAGATAAATGGTCTGAAAGAAATTGATCTTATTAAAGATTACAGCAGATGGAAAGACATAGCCAAACAAATAAGACACATTACAAATCAAGTCGAAGAAAAAGGTTTTAGAAATGTACAAAGTTGGAAGAAGGACCTCGACAAGCAACTATGTCAAGTATTAGAGAAACAATATTTAGAAAGTTTAGACACCCTTCATATTTACCTGCCTGAAATCCATGCTGATTTAATTTATAGAAACTCTGTCTTAGAGTATTTTCCAAGTGAAGAAAACTTAAGAAAGACCTACGATCAACAACTCAAGAGATTTTTGGATATTCCCAAAAATTTTCGAACCATATCGGAAGAACCAAAAAATGAACTCTTTGAAGGAATCACAAAAAGGTACAAAAAATGGTGTTATTTGTTTAGCTCTATCTCATGCTTATGTATTTTTTTACATAGGCCTGTTCTTTTACCTGTTTTTTTTAGATCGTTATCTTATCTTACGATCCTTTCAGTATACGCGCCCCACAAAAATGGATCAGCACACGCGGCAGACTGTGAGTTCACATATTGAAATAGCCGGATTGAAATAGACGGATTAAAATATTCTTTTAATAAAATAAAATAAACTACTATTACAAACACTTATTTATTAATAATTTTGCATGTTATACACATCCATTACAAATGTTCCTACAATATTGAAAACATGTATATTTTCCTACAGATTTAATCTTTGTCATTAAGTAGATGAGAGGACATAAATACGCATTACTTCAAAATATAATGCAGGGAAAAATAGAAGGAAAACGGAATCCAGGCCGTAGAAGAATGTCATGGTTGCGGAATTTGAGAGAGTGGTTTGGCTGCACCACTAATGAACACTTTAGGTCAGCCGTAAACAAGGTCAGAATAGCCTTGATGATTTCCAATCTCCGATAGGAGTGGCACAAAAAGAAGAAGATTAAGTAGATCTTATCTTTAGCTTCTTATATATAATACAAATTTATCTATTTCTTCAATTCAAAAGTAGCAGCTCTAGCAGTTTCCCTAATCTTATCTGGAGACATTTCGGCTTCACTTTCACTGCTGATTTCCATTTCTTGGAATTTTTTTATTGTTACATTGCAGGTTTACAATCTACTCTATACACAGAGTGATAAGTAAATAGTCTGTAAGTAAATTAACGTGAGCTATTTCGATTTAATATATCATACTGAAAGTTTTATTTTCGGGACAGCTGCAGAAAAAAGGACTTTATAAAAGAAGAATAAGAAGAGAAAGATAAATATTGTTACTCTATACACGCAGCATCTTAAGCAACTACCCTACTATAAGCACTTCATTAACAATTATAAAGCAATGTTTAAAATAAAATAAGCTTAAACTTTTCAGTGGGAAGTGAAAAAATGTTTGAAATTAGATTTAAGTACTTCTTCTTCTTAGAGTGCCCTCTCCTCAATGGAGGTTGGCTACTACAATTTTAAACTCTTCTCTATCTTCAGCTGTTCTTATTAGCTGTGTTCAAAATTTAGCCCTGTCCATTGTCTAATGTTTTTTAGCCACGATAGTCTTTTCCTTCCTAGGCCTCTCTTTCCCTCGATTTCTCCTTTCACTATAAGTTGGGCGTATTGGTACTTATTATTTCTCAGTTTGTGGCCTAGGTACGATGTTTTTCTAACTTTTACTGTATTAAAAAGTTCTCTTTTCTTGCCTATTCTATGCAGCACTTCTTCGTTTGAGGTATGCGATGTCCATGAAGTTTTGAGTATTCTCCGGTAGATCCACATTTCAACGGCCTCCAATTTATTTACGGTTGATGTTTTAGCGGACCACGTTTCAACTGCATATAGAAGAGTCGATCAGACGAGACGTAGGTACTTTAAGTACCTAATGATTTCAAAGATAATTTGTTTTTGAGCCCTGACAATTGTCGTTTTTTGTTTCTTTCTTTAGTTTAAAATTATTAAGACCCTTTTTGTTTAAAATGATCCTGAAAGTATAAAAAAAATATTAGAGCCGAAATTTTTTACAATTTCTTGAAACAAATACATTTACATAAATCGGAAATCCAAGCAAAATTCAAGTGCCTTATTGAGTAAGTTGTTAGGAATGGTTTTCCAATGCATCGTGACAAACGTGTAGATTTATATTTTTTGAGTGTGTATGTTTTCTGCTCGTCTTGTTTGATATCTTCTTAGAACTCAATAATATAAGTTTATAACGTTCAGTTTTATTGTTGAGATTAATTGTTTAATTTAGGTAAATTTATAAAAAGTTTAACACTAGAATTTAAAAATATATTTGTATTTTTTTATAGAAATAAACAAGCATTGGATAACGTTTCTAAACGTACAGATGAACTATTCGAACAACTAAAAGCGGTATTAACACATTGGCAGTCTTGGCTTCAACTGGAATCCCTAGATACCTCAAAATTACAAACTTGGCAACATTGGGATCTTCATTTTAGAGCATCGAAAACGTTTGGGCAAGAAATTGCTAAGCTACCAAGGTAAGGATAAAAATAAAACTTTAAAAATTAATCATTATAGCCTGTCTTAGCTATAAGGAAAACATAAAAGCTTATTTATTGTTAAAATGTTACAATTGATTGCGAAATTCTCTATTTGTTTACTCAAAATACATATTTTTATTGATTTTTCTTGGTGTTCTTAATATGTTTGCATAAGTTGTTTATTTTAAAACACTGGTGTCATTCCTAGCATGCAATTACACAGCAGTGCATACAAACTTAAATGTGGCAAATGCTCAAAAACTTACATCGGTCAAACTGGTAGAACTTTTATCAAACGTATAGCAGAATACAAAAGGACTTGAAATAATAGAAAAACAGACTATACGTATGCACTTCATCTTCTAGACTATAATCATTCTTTTAATGACGAATTTAAAATTCTTCACATTCAAAATAAAGGACATGGAAAATATGGAAATCAACAAATTAAAAATACAGACATAATTCTGAATGACTAACTTAAGACAAACAGTTCTGCCCTCTTATTCTTATCTTATTCAGTTAAAGACTATAAAGTCTAAATACATACCAAAATTAGATCACTTGAGAAAGACACTCTGAACGAAACAGCTGTAGTGATAATAATTTCAAATACATTTTGTGGAAGTGTTGAATACTAAAGTTTTCAGTGCTTTATTGTTAGATAAAATAAATTTTTATCAAATACCGCTCGAATCCATCGCCAATAAACTTTTTTGCCTATCTGTGGATGAAATTTTTTTACTATGTTGGTCAACGGGACAAATGGTTCTCAAATGGATGTTTCTCAAAGAACTGAGTAAGCACTTTTACCTAAATATTTAATAAGAAAATGGTAATATCCGAATATAAATCAAATAAAAATATTTTTAGGATTATAAATTTGAATTGGACTTGTCAAATAATGCCCAAACTATCTTGTTAGTGGTTTACTAATAACCTATACTTCAATAAAATAAAACAAGTTATGTCAAGAAACGATGTGAACTTCCTCTGAATATTTGTTGTTTGACTGAAAACTATAACAATGCAGACATTTTCACAATACTGTATACGATAAAATAGCGCATACTTCATAATTATCAGAAAAAATATTTCAAAATGCTATAATGCTGAAGAAGGAGATGCTACGTCTTCTCTGTCCTTTTTTACGGTGTTGAATCGTGGACCTTAAACGAAGATATGTGCAAAAAACTGAAAGCATTCGAGATGTAGCTATATCGGAGAATACTTAAGATCCCTGGACTGACCGAGTCACAAATGAAGAGGTCCTCAGAAGAATGAATAAGAACCGAGAGGTACTAACCACTATTAAATCTCGAAATTTACAATTCTTCGGACACATTATGCGAAATGAATCCAGATGTGTTCTCCTTCAAGCCATCCTGCAAGGAAAAATATTTGAAAAGCGAAGTCCAGGAAGAAGAAGAACATCTTATTTAAAAAACCTTAGAATCTAGTTCAATACAAAATCTGTGCAGCTTTTTCGCGCTGCTGTAGATAAGATAAAGATTGCCATGAAGATGGGTACACTTTTATAATATTTAAATTTATTTTGGGACCAAAAAAATGATTAGCGTACATACTTCCAACGATTGTTTTAGAACTATCTGAAGGGCTTCTTGTGTGCATTCGTACTGTTTGTGTAGACAATTATTACACTAGATATTAATAAACTAGAGCATAAATTATTAAAAAAGCGAAGTCACTTTTTTGGTACCTCACGAAAAAATTTAAAAAATATTATTGAAAAAAATCGTAATAATAAGGGACAGGTAATTGACGCAGAAAATGACTCAAATGTTGCAGAAGTAAAACGGTATGACAAACAAGAGGTTTTAATTTTGTCAACAAAACGTATTTTAAGAATGCTTTCATTATATCAAAAAATAAAAGTGTAAAGAAAAAGCTAGAAATTTTGAATAAGTACAATAAAAATAAAAGTTTCTTAAATTTTTCTGACCAAATAGAGGCTTAACCTTCCTGTTTAAAAAGAGCCTTTAAGTATATCGGAAAATAACCATTGCAATTTTTCTGGGGTCAGCAGATATAAACGCATTCATATTATATAAAAATTAACGGGTTCTAATATTAGCATAAGAAATAACAAGACATTTACTGCAAATAAATCCAAAGAAAAGACATTTTTCTGAAAAAAACGCATATTTTGGAAAAAGTAGAAACCAAAAAATCGTCACACATGCGCATTTTGCTATAAAAACTAATCTATCTGAAAGAAATAATAGTTCTTTGCATTCTAGTTTAAAAGCTAAATTGTGTGTGTCCAATGTTACCTTCTTATTTTTTGTATATTTCTTTGATAAATGATTTTTAAGAATATTTTTAACATGAGACTGATGTTCCGGTGTTTTGTGCTTTGTTTCGTGTTTGACTTTTCCGGTTTGGTTATTATTGTTGTTTAGCCGTTCTCTCCGAAGAGAGATTCCAAATTTGGAAATTCTATTAGATAGTTCCACAATCTTTGTTAAGTTGTTATCTTTAATGAGTTTATTTATGATTATTGGTAATTCGTCTGAACCTGTAGCATTTTTAGTACTCATTTCCTTATTCATATGTTCTGTCTTTTCTTTCTTTTAATTTCTGGTTTGGTCTCACTATTTGTCTATGTATTTATTATCTACATCATTGCGTTAATCGGAAAACAGTTGGTCTATGTACTTTTTCAGTCTCTTAATTTTTGTTTTGTATACACAATAATATTTCCAATTTCGTGCACTAATATGTTGTGTCTGTTACTTTGTCTCGTTGTCAATTCTTTAATTTTTTTATGTGCAATTCAATTTCTTCTCATCATTCCTATACCAGTTTTCCTTAACTATACTTAAGAAAAACTGGTATGAGAAAATGCGAAGGAACTAAACAGCTACAGGTTATAACTATTATAGCGACAGTCACTTGAAGTATAGGAAGTCTCTGAATTATTTGTTACCAAAAAAAAAACACAAATTAAGTTCTTATATTAACATAACTAATCGACTGAAATATATGTTGCAATTGTGTAGCTCTAATTGTATCTCTTTGTTTAAATCTATACAAAAAACGTAACATTATTTTATAGAACACTGAAAACCGTAAGAAGCAACAAAGAAACGAAACTACAACAAATAATGAACAAGGAAGGAACAATAATAAAAGGCGATAAGACAGTAATGGAAAGATGGAGGGAACACTTCCAGCTGATACTGAATGGAAATCAAGCGAATACAATGGAGAACGAAAGCCACATCAAGAGAGTATACATGAGAAACATGGAAAATCCAGAAACTATAGAAAAAGAAGAACTAGAAGAAGCAATAAGAAAGATAAAGATTAGAAAAGCACCAGGAAGCGATGAAGTAGCACCAGAAATGATGAAATATATAGGAGTAAAAGCAAAAGAAAAATTGTTATACATATATAACCTAATATGGAAGAGAAAAGTAATACCCAGAGAATGGACAAATGCAGTAATTATACCTATATACAAGAAAGGAAACACAAGAGACTGTAAGAACTATAGAGCTATATCACTACTATGTGTAGCAGCAAAAGTATACGAAACCATAATAGAAAGGAAAATCAGAAAAGAAATAGAACATAAATTAGAGGATGTACAAAGTGGATTCAGGAAGGGACACAACACACAAGACCATATATTCACCATGCAACAAGTCATAGAAAAGGCCTTAAAGAAAAATAGAGAAATATATCTGAGCTTTATAGACATGGAAAAAGCATTCGATTCAGTCAAAAAAAAAGATATATGGGAAAGCCTAAAAAAGAAGCCAGTAAGTTAAGAACTGATAAAAGCAACAAAGAGTATATACATGAAAACAACAATCACAGTAAGAATGTCAAATATGCAGTCAGAACCATTTGAAACAACTCAAGGAGTTAGACAAGGAGGAAGTCTCAGCCCAGAGCTATTCATAAATGTAATAGATGAGATAGTGAAATAATGTAAGAAAACGTTTAAGAAATACTGCATCGGTTAAATAAGAATGCAAATGATAAACGCTGAGATGTGTACATTTGCAGACGACATAGTATTAATTGCGGAAACAGCAGAAAAACTGAAATACAACTTAGAGAAATGGAACCTAGAAGCAAGCAAATACAACTTAAACGTAAACAAAGAGAAGACTCAGATAATGAAAATATCAAGGAAACAAGGGACGGAAGATCAACTAGAAATAATGATAGACCAACAAAAAATAATACAAACAAATTCATACAAACACTTAGGAACAGTAATCAACAACAAAGGAGACATCGAGAACGATCTTAACAATAGAATGGAAAACACAGAAAAACTGTTCCAAGCACTAAATAGAGGATTCGTTAATAACAAATAAATATTAACAAAGACCAAGATGACAATATACAAAACAATATATAGACCTACAGTGATATATGGATCAGAAAATTGGATACTAAACAAAAGGCATCAAAGCAGAATTCAGGCAGCAGAAATGAAATACCTCAGAAGAACGATCGGAGTAAAAAGAACTAATAGAATCAGAAATTAAGAAATAAGAGAAAGACTAAAAATCAAACCATTCTCAAATCAATCAAGGAGAAAAAATTGGCATGGTTCGGACATCTAACCCGGATGGACAATAATAGACAAGTAAGGAGAGTGTGGGACGCCAAACCAATAGGGAAGAACAGAAGAGGAAGACCCATTAAAGAATGGAACAGTGACATCTCGCAGATACTGCAGAGTAAGGGTAAGACTTGGCAGGAAGCAACTCAGATGGCATACAATAGGAAGGAATGAAGAAAGTTTGTCAAGAGCTAGAACACCTCAGAAGATTATAAAATACTGTAATATAAAGAATTGCATTATAAACGGCCCAACACCAAAAGGTACAAATGGGTCTACTGATTAAGTAAAGTAAAAAAATTCAACATGCGACTGATGTTCCGGTGTTTTGTGCATTGTTTCGCGTTTGGCTTTTTCGGTTTGGTTATTAATGTTGTTTAGCCGTTCTCTCCGAAGAGAGATTCCATATTTGGAAATTCTATTAGATAGTTCCACAATCTTTGTTACGTTGTTATCTTTAATGAGTTTATTTATGATTATTGGTAATTCGTCTAAACCTGTAGCATTTTTATTGCTCATTTCCTTATTCCTATGTTATGTCTTTTCTATCTTTTAATTTCTGGTTTTGTCTCACTATTTGTCTATGTATTTATTATCTACATCATTGCGTTAATCGGCAAACAGTTGTTCTATGTATTTTTTCAGTCACTTAATTTTTGTTTTGTCTACACAATAATATTTCCAATTTCGTGCACTAATATGTTGTGTCTGTTACTTTGTCTCGTTGTCAATTCTTTAATTTTTTTATGTGCAATAAGTATATCGTGTTTATTTTGTAGTTGCTTAATTTCTTCTCATCATTCCTATACCAGTTTTTCTTAACTATACTTAAGAAAAACTGGTATGAGAAAATGCGAAGGAACTAAACAGCTACAGGTTATAACTATTATAGCGACAGTCACTTGAAGTATAGGAAGTCTCTGAATTATTTTATTAACAAAAATAAACACAAATTAAGTTCTTATATTAACATAACTATCTATTTATCTATCTATCTATCTAATTAGCCTTCTTCGGTCCATCTTTGGACATAATCCTCCCCAATCCTTTTCCATTCTTCTGTCTGTAGCTACAGTCATCCATCTAGAGCTCACGTGCTTCTTGATATCATCTGCCCATCTCATTTGGGGCCTTCCTCTGCTTCGTTCATATTCCCACGGTCTCCAACTAATAAGAATTTTGTTCCATCGGTCTTCTTTTTGCCTTATATTGTGTCCGGTAAATCTCCATTTCAATTTTGCAACTTCTTGTCTAACATCCCTTACTTTTGTTTTCTCTCTTATCCACTCGTTTCTCTTCTTATCCATTAGTCTTAGGTGCAACATTTGTCTTTCCATTGCTCTTTGGGTTTTTATGATTTTGTCCATGTTTGCTTTTGTAGATGTCCACGTTTGGGAACCATAAGTAAGAACACGGAGTACGCATTGATTATATACTTTGGTCTTAAGATGCTGTGGATATCTTTTGTTTTTAAGAATGTGGCTTAATTTGCCAAATGCCGCCATGCCAGTCTAACTCGTCTTTTGATCTCTGCTGTTTGGTTCTCTTTGTTAAGTTTTATAGTTTGACCAAGATATATATATAATCCTTAACTTGTTCTATTTCATATTGTCCGATTCTCATTGTGATGTCTTCATCTGTATTTGTTATAGTTTTGGTCTTGCTGTAATTCATATTAAGGCCTATCTTTCCAGCTTCTACGTCCAGTTCTTTCATCATTTCAAATAATTCTTCTTTTTTATCGGTTATCAATACGATGTCATTAGCGTACCTTAGATGGTTCAAGCGTTGTCCACAAATTTTTATACCTTTTATTAACTATCGAGTGAAATATATGTTGCAATTATGTATCTCTAATTGTATCTCTTTGTTTAAATATATATTTTTCTAGTACTGAAGAACGTGTCGGTTGCTTTGTTATTGGTCTTTCGCGCTTAAGATCTGATTTGGAGTCTCATAATAGAAGTTATTGGGATCAACTTGTCAATTCTTTAAAGGACTCAATAGCTCAGGATGTTGTAAAATTGCAGAACTACGTAGACCACTCCACAACAAATCTCACAAAGCAACCTGTAACTATAGATGAGGTAGGGGAGTCTGGAGTTGTGCATTCTAATATTCTAAAGGAGAAGCCTGAAGTAAGTATAATTTATTCAACGAATAAGTAATAAAACATTTTTAAATTATTAATAATTCTCGCAAAAGGTATTATATTGGCAGAATATTGGCCGGGATGTTAAACAAAAACACTCTTTTGACTTTTTGTCGAGCTTTCGGAATGGTTTTATTCCTTTTTCAAGACACTGTAAAAGACAATTATGTAAATATTTAAAAAATATCACAATTCTTCAGTGTAACTTACTAGTCGTTGAGATTATTTTTGTAAACATTGACACTCAACATTTATACCACACATTAAAATATACAATTATGGACAAAATACATTATAACATTTTTAAAATTTATTGTAAAAATAGTAAAACTTGGTTGATGGCATGTTTTACTGGTGTATATTAACTCATACAGAGAATGGAAAGTAAAAACACTGTAATTAATATGTAATTAGGTGTAATTGATGTTATCTTTCTTTTCAAGAAATACTAGAGGCCCTTCTTAGGTGACTATGCTTTTTTAAACCTGTCTTAATTATATGCAACATATTATACATAGAGGTGTAATTTATGTACAGATAAATATATTTATTTTATTTTTAGTGTTTTTCTAGTAAATAACAATAAATGTTGCTTAATTTGTCTATGTCGGACTTTTTGTTGATGCAAGATGTGCTAGATTTTATGAAACACATTTCCAAAAAAACACGTTTTGAATGGTTCTTTTCTATTGCCAAAATACAGAAATCATCGAAATTGAATTCATGTTTTAGAGTTAGTGCATGTTCTGTCAATGCACATGCATTGATTTTTTTGGTTTTTATATCACTACGATGTGATATCACTCTGCTGTGAAAATTACGAGATGATTCTCCTATGTAAATTTTATTACAGTTAGTACACGGTATAGAATAAACAACATTCGATGACTCCTGTATTGTGAAAGGATCTTTTGTTTTTGTGTAAAGCTTCGATACAGTTTTCACATTTTTGGTTGTAATTTTTAAGCCACTAACATTTTTAAAGATGTTCATTAGCTTAGGTGTCAGAAATGGAATGTAGGCTAGGCAACCATAAGTTATTTTAGATGGTAATATTGATGCGTTATGTGTCAATGTCAATTGTCGGATATCATTGTTATGAAAATTTTTATTGTTGTAAAAATTATAGACATTGAAGTCTTGTCAAAGTATATTTCACAATCTCATATGGTACTTATACAGAGTGGCCCAAAAGTCTGGAAACGGCCAATTATCTCGTAAATTGCTAGTCATAATTGTACCAAATTTGAGGTTCACCTATTTTGGGATACGGAGATTCCATATTTGATATTTGCTTTGTTGCCAGATTTTCCGATTTTCATATATTATTAGTAACTTTGATTTTTCAACTTCATCACCCTATATATTCAGTCACTGTTGGAATCTCCTATTCAATACGAGTTCAACCATATGTAACACTTATGATTTTATGTAGTCTGGAAGGTCTTAAATACATAAAACAGTTCAAAATGTGTAGATTTTAATAAATTTAAATATTTAAGTGTAGAATGCTGTGATTTTGACATTTGTTCACCATATACATTATTAACTAAAACTGACAGTAGTTGTGTTTCGAAAAGTTCTACAAAATAAATTGCGTCTCTAAAATGGCTCTTAAGGAAAATGAACGAATTACTATTCTAATGATGAGAGGGTACGGTGACAGAAAAAGATCTTTTTGTGAAGTAGCCAACTTGTTCAATGACACTTTCCCAAACCGTTCTCCTATTCAAAAGGCGACGATACAAAAAAACTGTAAAGCGATTTAAGGAATCTGGAGAAGTGAAAGATAGATACCGATCTGGTAGACCGAAAAGAGTTATGAATGACAACAAAACTTTAGATATAATGCAAAGTTTTGTAGAAGATCCACATACATCCTCACGTAAGGTTGCACAAGTACATGATGTAGGTCGTTCTTCAGTCTTACGTGTATTACGTAAGATTAAAATTTAAACCATACAAGTTTAACTTATTGCAAGAATTAAGTGAAGATAACTTCGATCGTAAATTAGAGTTTACTGAGGTAATGATGGAAAAAATTGAAAATGATGAAAATTTCGTTAACAGAATATGTTTTTCTGATAAAGCAACCTTTACACTGTGTGGAAGTGTAAATCGACACAATTTAAGGTACTGGAGTGACTTAAATCCACACTGGATGCGTGAAAACCATACTCAAAAACCACAAAAATTAAATGTATGGTCAGGTATAGTAGGTACTCAGTTAATTGGGCCATTTTTTATCGAAGGAAATTTAACGTCAGATAGTTACGAAATGTTACTTAGAAATGAAATTGTACCTACACTGAAAAACTTGTTTGGGGCCAATTTTAATCAGATATGGTTTCAGCAAGATGAAGCTCCACCTCATTTTGGTGTAAATGTTCGGCGTTATTTAGATGAGATATTTCCCGGACGATGGATTGGTAGACGAGGTAGAATTGAATGGCCTCCACGTTCACCTGATTTTAATCCTAAAGAATATTTTTATTTGGGATACTTGAAAAATTCAGTTTACAAAACTAAACCAGCAAGTCTTGCAGAGCTAAGGCAACGAATTATCGATGAATCTCGAATAATTTCTAGACAATCCTGAGGAAACGTGGTAGACGCATTCTACCATCGATTATCGTACTGTCAACTCACAAATGGAGCACATTGTGAACACTTGATAAAGTAACCATTATGCTAAAAAGTGATGTAATCTATCAATTTTTAAGTTTTAATGTAATTAAATATAGTTATTATTAAAAAATTTATTAAGCAATTAGGCGTTGCCAGATTTCCGTTTTATGTATTTACGACCTTCATGACTACATAAAATCATAAGTGTTACCTATGGTTAAACTCGTATTAAATAGGAAATTCCAATAATGACTAAATATACAGGGTGATGAATTTGAAAAACCAAAGTTACTAATAATATAAGAGAAACGGAAATTCTGGCAACATTGTAAATATCAAATATGGAATCTCCGTATCCCAAAATAGGTGTACCTCAAATTTGGTACAATTATGACTATACTACGTTCCACGTTTAGAAAATAACATTGCGGAGATAGGGCCATGTATTTCTTATAGACGATAGCAACGCGGCGTTGCCACGACACACACAAGCACAATTATTTAGGGTTGTATAATTTGCATTTTTGTTTCCACAAACATGAATTAAATTAATGTTTTTTAACGTAATTGACCAAAAGTGCCCATTCGAAACAAGAGATGAAAAGTAGGGAAAATGATTTTAATTAGATAAACAGTATTTACAAAAGATAATTTTATTTTATCTTATTTTAATTATAGTAACGACAGTTTATTTGTTTTTCGGTGAGAATACGATATGCCATGAATCATAGAAATCAGTAGAAAATATTGACCGCTTGGAATGCGTATATCTAATTACTAATTGCAACTTAAAATAATACGGTGTGCGTATGTCAGCTATTTTATGTCGTTCTCTGACTACATAATGATAATAAGGCTTTTATTTAGTAGTTATTCTGACTTTACAGTTAAATGTTAATTGAAAATGAAAATTCAAAAATTAAGCAAAGGGAATATCTTGGACATCCGTGCAAAAGAGAGTGTCTGAGAGTTTTGGCAACACTGATCTCCATAAGCGTAATGTTATTTTCTTAACTTGAAACAAAGAATAGCAATTTACGAGATAATTGGCCGTTTCCAGACTTTTGGGCCACTCTGTATAATACAACTTATATAAAAAAATACACCTAATAGCACATCTGCTGGATTTTAGAGATAGGAGTGTACCATTTTTTGGTGTACACTTTTACAAGAATTCAGTACAATAGTATAAAAACATTGATTTTTTTCGAAAAAAAAATTTTAATTATTCAAACAAATTACGTTGTTTATATAAATCTTATTTAATCTATAAATATAATCTTATTTTTAATAATTTGTAATGAAGTCAAGGAATAAATTCATCAAACATCCATTACCAAGTTTCAAAGATTTGCGTTCAAATCATAAAATAATTTATATTAAAATACTATATTACATAATATTAATAATCTATAAACATAATCTTATTTTTAATAAATTGTAATAAAGTCAAGGAATAAATACATCCATATACTACTATATCTTCTTTCGTTTCTTAGATTTGTGGATTAAATTCATGTTTCCATTTTCTCTCATTACTTAATGGTATTTTTTACCACTTTATTTTTATAATAACTATAAGAAGGTGATAATTTTTATAAATAAAATTTAAACTACTTATATCATATTTGAGGATATAATGTAAAACATTTATTTTAGATGGAAGAACTATTTAACGAAATGTCTAGAAAAGCGCAAACCCTGTCCAGCTGGTCACGAGAACAAGTGAGTGTTGTAAATAGACTTAAAGGTGCTTGGGATCGTCTGCAAAGTTTATTGGATAACTATCAACATATTATGGAAAAACAGGTATTATAATCTTAGTTATTAATACGCTTAATTTGTTTTTTTTTTCTTTACATGCTTATTAAATAATTTTACCAAACATCTAATCCAATTGTTGCTTTTTAATAGGCAAAACCATTTTGTTCTACAATATTATATAAGGATTACATGCTGAGTTAACTAGCTTAAGCTAGTTTTTGGGGATTATTATTGTAATTTACAACTTTTTAACTAAAGAAAATTTATTTTGCTTAACACTTTCTTTAAAAAATCCAAACAACGTAAATTACATGAATCAGCCCTGACAATAAAAGTAAAAACGAAGTAGAGTAGATAAACATCATCATCATCATCATTATCATCATCAATTGGCGTTACAGCCCTTCGTAAGCTCGTTAAAATACTCTTATATTCTTTCCTGTCAAGTATCTGTCTTTTCCAATTCCTTATTCTAATTTCCCTTAAATCTTCCTGGACATCGTCTAGATACCTGAGTTTAAGTCGCCCCCTTCTCCTTCTTCTGAGCGACCTATTTACCATGGTAGTATCGTACTATTTTATCGTTCTTTCTAATATTTGTCTGATGTGTAATCAATGGTAGATCTGTTTTTCAAAAAGACTCTTTGGTATGGTCCTATGATAAATTTTAGGGACAAAATTTTGTATGCCGTATTAAGAAGGGAAATTCCCCGAAAGAGTCAAACACATTTCCTTTTTGTGTATAGTTCCAAAAGAGTATAGTAACCAAAGAAGATACAGAACAGGGGCTGATAAAATGTACCAAACAGAGGAAAGAAAATAGGAAAACGGTGTTTTGGGAAAGTATTTAGTATTTATTTTTAAAATTTTAGTTTAATTTTTATTTTAATTTAATTTTAATGTAACAAAATATTTTATTTTTAGTATTTATTTTTAACCCTCCGTTAGTCGCTAGAAAAAACTGAGCATCAAGAGTCGCTACGGTGTCTGAGACCGACAATTAAAAAAGACTGTTTTTAATATAAAATTCATACAAATATTTTATATTGTTTATAGGAATAACTAAGCAATATTTTGAAAATATTTTATTGAAAAAAAAAAACAAATATAAAACGAAAAACACTAGTATAACAATATTTTATGAATATTGTTCTGAAACTATTTCTTGTGGCATTTTAAAGTAATTACTGTTTAAATGGGGATAAGCAACAATTAAAGGTTAAAGTAAGTTTATTCATGTTTTAATTTTCACATCGGATATCGTTCTCAAAATACAAACATTAGTTTGTATTACGTACTATATAATTTTCTTGTCTTGTTCTAACATTTTACGGTGGAATAGCCTTTTTTCATCTAGTAACGCTATATTTTCCAATAAACGCTAAGGTATTACTTCCACTTTCTTTTTTCTCATCTGTCACATCTTGTTCCGATTCATTTCCACCATCCTCACCTCATCTTGATCTATTTTGCTTTCACTTTCCTCATCGTCAAAATAACTCTCATCGTCGGTAGGAATTATGTCCATACTTCCAACAAGCGTTGGAATCAAAGTTGTTTGGCTTCAAAGGACATCTATAAATAAGAATTGACAAAAGCTTACCGATAAAATGTAATAATAAGATGATAAATATATACCTGTTCTGTAAGTTCTGCAACAAATAATAGCTACACCGTTAGTCGCTACGGACTCTGACACCGAAAATAACTTTATAACTGACACAACTGTATCCAGGAATGTAAGAATGTACACTAACACGAGTTTGGTAGATAGAGAGAGGTACAGAAAGTGGCGATAGAAAAATAACAGTTATTTGTAAATCCCGAATGAATAATTTTGTCGTCGGTGTGTGAGACCGATAGCGACTAACGGAGGGTTAAGATATGATCTTATTTAATTATATTAACTATTTTAAATCTACCTTTAATTTTTAAAGTTCTCTCTGTAAAATTGGCGTTGGTACATGTTTAAAGAAATATACATGTCTTTAATTGCCTATTGGAGGCACAAAACTCTTAAACTGTAAAATTGCTTGAGTCATTGATCTAAATTATGGCCTTTTACAAAACCACAAACCTACACACAAAGCTTGAATTTATGGAACACGTCCATTACTTCGAAGTGCCCTTTTGGCGGTAGATGAGACTATCGAAGAGCCAATAAACAGACTACAACGAATAGGTAAAACTAGATGCACAACTTCACCGAAAAGTTCTTATTACAAAAAAATGGAAAAACTTTGTAAAAAAACAAAAAATTGTATTGGATGCTTAAAAGAAAGCCAACTTTTTCTATATATAACCAGCTTTTACTTTATAAACAAATACTGCGTCCTATTTGGACTTACGTTAGCCAACTCTGGGGTGTGCCCAGGAAAGTAATATAGGAATAATCCAAAAATTTCAGAATAAAAGTATTAAGAAACATTGTGAATGCTCCTTGGTATGTAAGGAATAGCGACCTCCATAAGGACCTGGGTATAGAAATTGTGGTTACAATTATCAAAAAGACGGCATAGTCATAGAATGTTAAAGCAATTCAGATCCTTGACAACACAGGGTTTACTATAAGACTGAAGAGGACATAGTCCTTTGAATTAGTTTAAGTGACAGTTAAAAAGCAAAGAATAGTGATTGTGCGCGTGGTGCATGTTAACTTTGTTGCGTTATTCATCACATCAGATTAAGAGAAGACCATGGGATAAACTCTAATTTGTAATAAACAGTAAAAGAAACCTGTGTGAGAAATTTAAAAGGCAGGTCAAAGCTAAAAAAGCAGGCTTGGATGACAGATGACATACTGGATTTGATGGAACAACGACGACTGGCGAAAAACAACGAAACACTTTACAATAGCATATAAAAAGAAATTCGATGTAAAATACGAGAAGTAAAGAGTCAACATCTAGCCAAACAGTGTCATGACATTGAAGAACTTGAAAAAAGATACGGCAGATTAAACATGTATAAAAAAGTAAAAGAAGCGGCTAGTATCTTCAATAAGAAACAAACTGCATTGCTACAGGATGAAAATGGTAAAGTAATATATTATAAAGTAGAGGGCAAACTTATAGAATGGGAAAATTACGTCACAAACATATTCGAAGACGATAGGAGTAGTTCACCTTCCGGTATTACTAACTGCGATGGACCCCTAATAACACGCTTTGAGGTTATAAATGCCATACAATAATCAAAAGATGGCAGAGCGACTGGTCCTTATGAAATTCCAACTGAAATATATAAGCTTATAAATGATAGCAATGTTTTAGAGGCTATAACCTTGTTTTTTAATACCATTTATACCAGCGGACAACTACCTAACGGTTGGTATAATTCACTGTTTATAGCTCTACCTAAGAAGACAACAGCAAAAACCTGTGCTGATTATAGAACCATCAGTTTGTTAAACCACCTATTAAAAATTTTTTTGAAGATAATACATGGTCGTATCTACAATAAATGCGAGGAATACCTGGATGACACTTAGTTTGGTTTCCGTAACAGGTTGGGAACGAGAGAGGCACTGTTTCGAATGAACGTACTTACTCAAAGATGTCGTGATATATCTGTAGACATATACTGTTGTTTTATTGACTTCCAAAAGGAATTTGATCGTGTTAAGCACTATATATTGATCGAAACTCTCAAAGACATTGGCTTGGACGGCAGAAATGTTCGAATAATTGCAAATTTATATTGGAATCAAACAACATCAGTTTTAGTAGATGGTGTGGAATCACAGGCTCTCAATATTAAAAAAGGAGTACGGCAGGGATGCCTCTTGTCAGGCTTGCTTTTTAACGTTTACTCTAAAATAATTCTCAGCAAAGCACTTTTTGAAAAACAAGAAGGAATAATTGTGAACGGCGAAGTCATCAATAATTTGTGATATACGGATGATACAGTACTCCTAGCTTCTAGTCAAGAAGATCTGCAAATACTACTTGATAGTGTCGTTGAGAGTTGTAGGGAGGCAAGTCTGGATCTTAACATTGGGAAAACCAAAATACTCGTAATAAGTAAACAACAGCATATAAAACCGTCTATATATATATATATATATATATATATATATATATATATATATATATTATATATATTATATATATATATATATATATATATATATATAGTCGGTCAGATAGCTCAGCGGGCTGTGCGGCTGCCTCTCATTCGCTTCACTGTCGAATGGTTCAGTGGATGTGGGATCGAGCCCCAGCTCGGTGTACGGAAACAAAAAGTCTAACGCAGCAGTTTAAAATTCTAGATGAATCTGCGGCTTAGACTAGAATATGCTGGGATCTGATCGGCCTATGGTGGAGCAGTACGGCAAGAGATAAGGGCTTGCGTCTCGGTGATACTCCTCCATAGATGCCTACCGGTGCGTAACGCCTAAAAAACCGGATATATATATATATATATATATATATATATATATATATATCTATATATATATATATATATATATATATATATATATATATATATATTATATATATATATATATATATATATATATATAAAATCCCAAACTTGTGCAAGTTGATAAAATCGTTTACCTTGGACAGCAATTAAATTGTAACGCAGAAAGTCACGGCGAAATTAGATCCAGGATAGAGCAGGCTAAAGCTGCTTTTAGAATGATGTCCAAGGTCTTATGTAACAGAGACACTTAAAATTTGCCTTAAGGAACCGTCTACTTCGCTGCTACGTGTTCTCGGTTTTACTTTATGGTGTCGAGTCCTGGACTGTGAATAAAATCGATCTAAATCGCCTTGAGGCTTTCGGAATGTGGTGCTATAGAAGAAGTTTCCTGGGTGGAGAAGATTCGAAACTCCACAATACTAGAGCGTCTCAGCAAGACTACTGAGATCATAAAAAGCATTAAGCAGAGAAGGCTAGAGTATTTCGGACATGTAATGAGAGGTCCCAAATATAGATTGCTACAAAATATCATGCAAGGAAAAATAGCAGGCAAACGCAGTCCAGGACGAAGAAGAACCTCATGGTGGAAGAACTTGCGAGATTGGTATGGTGTTGATACAAGCATGCTATTTAGGGTGGAAGTGAATAAAATTAAGATAGCTATGATGGTAACCAACGTTCTGAAAGGACATGGTACATGAAGAAGTAGTATATATACGACGCTGGTACTGCTGGCACTTTAAAAAACCTTGGAACGGTGGCACTTTGTCGCTGATCAGGTCTGGTAAAAAAACGGTTAAAAGAAAATTAAATGCCTGGTATTGCCTAAGGGCTTTTTGCCATCTACTTAAGTTTGTTGAAAATATGATTTATACATCAAATAAACATTTGTTATTGATATTATTGTTGGTATCTGTTTGTACCATTTATTATTAAGAAGATAATAGTAACCGCTGCTAGCAGCATTTAATGTTTCAAGAAGCATATTTGTATTGTCTTTGGGCGTTTAAAATAATATTAGAAGGGACTTTGCAGTACCTATTATTTTTTTTATATAATAGTTATAAATATATCCTTACATAATATGAAATATTATTTTAGATGGAAACTATTAAAACTACTCTCAATATCGAAAAGGAGAATTTAGATAAGGAAATAGAACGGTTTGTGGCCAAGTGGGAGGAAATAAACCCGCGACCACAATCAGCACAGCTTAGTACTAATTCTCTTATCGACTTAAATAAGCATTTAAATAACTTAAAAGAAAAACGAACAGACTGGACAGAGATTAAAAATAAGTGTGAAAAATTAACGTAAGTAAAGTTTGACAATAATTTTAATTTTTTAATACTCTAGTAAATGGCAGTGTTATCTTGCAAATTTGGATTTAAGTTCCTCCTACCCTCCACTTTTGGACTGGAGTCCAGGATTGCTTTTACTTGGTGGGTGAAAGCCACCACTTCTTGCTAAAAAAATACGTATAAAATAAGTTAGAAAATGGATAAATTAACTAATTGTAAGTTACTTTTATTTTATAAAGTTTTTTCACTAAGTCAATACTTTTTGAGTTATTTGCGAGTGAAAATTTTTATTTTTTAAAATAAAAACTATGTTTTCGATGATTTTTCACAAATAACTTAAAAGGTATTTATCGAAAAGTATGTTTAACAAAAATGTAGCTTATAAAAAAATGGTATACTCACGTAGTAGGTAGACTTAGTAGAAGCAGAGCTGTAGCTCATGAAATGCAGTTTCTTATCTGTCAAATTCCAAATTAAATTTATCAAAGTAAAATAACCAGAAAATGAACTAGTTTGAAAATCAAAAAGATTTGAAAGTGTTTGAAAATACCTTTATTTTGTTTTTTATCTTTCTATAGTATTTAGTCCATTTAACAGAGTAGTGTCATTAGAACAAGAAGAACCATTTAATCCTTTTCTTGAGGCTCCATATCAAATGGAACTACCAATCATCAAGTTTAGTATTAAAAGAAGTAAAACAGATAATAAAGAATGAGACACAACCCAATAATGCTCCGGGATTCGACCTCATAACGGGTAAGATCCTCCAGGAACTAACCAATGACTGTTACAAAATAATCACTATGATCTCCAATGCTATGATTAGTCTGTATTACTTCCCTCTGCAATGGAAAATGCCACATATTATACTCATTCAAAATCCAGGTAAAGATCCAAAATATGTCAACTAATACCGACCGACTAGTCTACACCCAGTCATCTCTAAGGTCTTTGGAAAACTTCTGCTACGGAAAATCAAACCAATATTGGACGAAAAGTGTCTCATACCTGACCATCAATTCGGTTTTCGTAACCAACATGGTACAATCGAACAAGTTCACAGACTTTACACAACAATAAGAAGTAGTCTCGAGAACAAGCAGTACTGTACTGCAGCCTTTTTACACGCCTCTCAAGCTTTTGACAAGGTGTGGTATACAGGACTTGTACAAACTAAAGAAAAATTTACCTTACCCTTACTTCAAACTGCTTCAATCATACCTTACAGAAAGGAGATATCTGGTAAAATATAGTGAAGCCTATACTAAAACTCTACCCATCCTATCTGGTGTACCTCAGGGTGGTGTGCTCGGACCGATTCTGTACCTGATATATACGGCTGACTTGCCAATAAGCAATAACCCAACGCATGCAACATTCGCAGATGATACTGCTTTCTTGGCCCCTTATAGCAACCCAATAATAGCATCAGAGATACTGCAACTACATTTGAACAAAACAAATGAATGGCTTAAACTCTGGAGAATTAGAGTAAACCCCTCAAAATCCACACCAATTACATTCACTCTAAGAACAGGTACATGTCCACAAGTTAACCTCAATGGACATCCTTTGCCCCAAAAGCATGACGTAAAATACTTAGGTATTCACCTTGACAAACGTCTAACTTGGACCAAACATATATGGACGAAAAGGCTTCAATTGGGAATTCTATACAGACAACTTTACTGGATGTTGGGAAAAAACTCTCACCTATCGATCGACAACAACCTGCTGATATACAATACAATAATAAAACCCATTTGGACATATGGCTCGCAGCTCTGAAGTTCAGCTAGCAAATCTAATATTATAATAATACAAAGATTTCAATCCAAAACTCTGAGAACAATCGCTAATGCACCTTGGTATATCCAGAATGATGCAATACATAGAGATCTTCAGGTACTAACAGTTTCTGAAGTGTGCAAAAAATCTTTTGAACAATATCATAACAGATTGAGGGTGCATCCTAAGACCCTGACATACAGTCTTCTTAACAACCAACAAGCGAAGAGATTGAAGCGACATGACCCCTTGGACCTACCTCACCAATCCTGACAGAGCCTACAGCAGTGGGAGTTACGCCTTCAACAGCACCAGCCATTGTGATCAGTGCCGCTTTTAGTGCTCGCGTATCAGTGTATCTGCGCATCCTACCGGTAAACACGCCAATCTGTGTCGTAATGATTTGGTCACTGGAGCTTACATCTCTCTGTCATGTAAAGAGAAAAAAAATTACTTATTGTTTACACTGCAAAACAGATTGTAAAAATAGTCCTTTTTTTGGTAAACACATTGCGAAAATCACTCCCTTATTAGTACAGCAAATAAAATTATTCGTTATCGCTTTACAATTAACTTTATTCATTTATTGTTTATACGGTTTATAAGTTTGGCTGGTTCAAAGTGTTTATTTTTAAAAAATCTTGGTTTTAAAATAAAATAATTTTTTAGAACTATAATAAAGTGGCTTTTTTTAAATAACTTAAAAAGTAATGGTAATACGTAAAATCTTAAAAATAAAAAAACGTGAGTTTTACTTTTTTGAACATTTCAATTTTTTGTTTTTTATATAAGACTAAAATTAGTTAAGACATGACTGTTCGAAGTTTGCATACACTCGTGATTAGTGACTCGTTCAAGCTTTTTCAATTTGAACTTTTTTAAAACTATGGGTTTAAAACAAAAAGTTAATTTAAATGATTTGTCTTTAAAAAACCAACAAAATGTTTATTTAAGTACTTCATAGCTTAAAATCTAATCAAGTTATGAGTAAAAGACCACAAATCACATATTTTAGGAGATAGCAGAACGCGTATACTGGAGCATTGGAGTTAAAATGTTAAAATGTTGTGATACACATAATGTGCTAATAAGACGTAGCCATACTTTCATCCTCAATCACCCGATGGAGCATACATTCACCCTGATAATAGGTCCGAATAACCTCCGTTCTACATATGTAATGGCCACTTACCAATCACATCAGATAAAGTAAAAAAACAATGTCACAACTAAAGGATGGCAAAATTACTGTACCTGACGATGCATATATGCTGAACTCATAAAGCTATGTAACACTAACGGTACTCAATGACTAACAAAACATATATTTAAATGGAGTAATACCAAGATCATAGCTGAAGTATATTATAATTATTATTATCCCGATTTAGCCATACGGCTCACACTCCCTCTAAGGGGAAAATTCACTCATCCCAGATACCTACGGTATCAAAAGGATTGAGCTCTGGTGGGACTCTTTCCGTGTTATCGAGCCCTAGGTGACTGTTATTATTATTATTATTATTATTATATAACAAATAAGGGCAGAGGAGCGAGCTCCTATTATGCCCAAAAAGCAAAAATAAACAAAAATAAAATAGATCCTTATAAAACTAATACTAATTATAAAGTTAAATAGTTAAACAATTAACGAAAATTGAATTGTGACACAATAAATAAATAAATAATGCTGTCCGAGAACAAATATCCTATCCTATAAAAAAAAATAAAGTGCTATCAAGTTTATTTTTAAAGATGTTAATACAAGCTGCCGATATGGTGTCTTGATCCAAATTGTTCCAGATATTAAAGATTCTGTTTGGCAAGAAGTTCGCCCTGGACCTTGCAGTAGTTTGTTCCCTCTTTAATTTGTATCGATGGCCTCTTAATCTATCGTCTTCATTCAAAGTGAATATGTTGTTTAGGTTCCCAAAATTATGTTTTAAAATACGGAACGACATAATTAGGTCACCTCGAAGACGTCGCTGCTCGAATGTCGTAAGGTGAGCCATGAATAGTCTATCTTCATAGTTAGGTCTTACACGGCCGTATGCCAGTCTTGTGGCTTTACGCTGAACGTTTTCAAGTAGAATTTTATCGCGACTAAGATCTGGATTCCACACTAGTCCGGCAAACTCAAGAATAGGTCTAACGTATATTGAGTAAAGTTTACTAACAGAGGTTAGAGATATGCGTGCAAAACACTTACGAATCAAAAACAGTTTCGAGTTAGCACGTTTACACACCGACAATATGTGATCAGACCAATTTAAGTCACTATTAATTATCACTCCGAGATCGTTGTGTGAGGTTACAGAGTTTAAAGGATATCCATTAATAAAGTACGGAAGTGATGGGTTATTTTTGCTGATATGTAAAAACAACGCATTTTTCAATGTTAAGCGGAAGTAACCATTCTGAGGACCATTTGAATATTGCGTCAAGATCTTGTTGAAGAATATGTTGGTTAATAGTTGTATTCACATATAACTTAGTGTCATCAGCGTAAATGGAAACCTTACTGGATACAATGAGCGGAAGATCACTAGTGTAGACACAAAAAAGTAGCGGTCCAAGTACTGATCCTTGTGGAACTCCACTCTTGACTGGCTTATCTAATGAGTGGTCTTCCCCAACACAAACCCTGAAGTATCTGTCGGATAGAAAATCTTGTATCCAAATGTTTAATTTTCCGAGGATACCATAGTGATCCAATTTAGCTAGTAATCGACGTTTTGGAACACGATCGAAAGCTTTGGAGAAGTCTAAGTAAACTACATCGACAGGATTCCGATTGTTTAAAGATAATGACCAATCATTTACACAATGAAGTAAGTTTGTGATCGTTGAACGACCTTTGATAAATCCATGCTGTTGATGAGGGATGACATTTTCTTGAAGAAGGAACTCGGACATAGCTTCCGAAATAATCGATTCCATAACCTTGCTGACAATAGGAACCAGGCTGATTGGACGATAATTATTGCAATCAAGTTTATTACCTTTCTTGAATACAGGAGAGTAACTAAAGCCAATTTCCAGGACGAGGGGAGGGAACCTTGATTAAAAGAAGATTAAAAAATTAATATTGCTCTACCAAAGAAAACAAAATCCGTATCCTGCATGCTTTATTGATTTCCATAAAGCATTCGATACTGTAAAACACGACAGTAATCTTTACTGGAATCACACATCGTCTCTCCGTTTAATGGTAGGAGAATTCGATAATATCAAAATCAAACGTAGGTTCCGACAGGGATGTATTGTATCACCCTTGCTGTTTAACATATACTTTAAGAAAATCTTTCAAGAAGTATTAGAGAATGTTGAAGCCGGAATTCGAATGACCAGAGAATGTATCAATAACATCAGATACGCGGATGACACCGTGGTCACGATGACACGCGGTCTCTGCTAGTTACAAAGCCCTTCAGGAGTTAAGGAATAGAATCACAGAACTATGAACCAATAAAAAGAGTAAAAACATACATCTACCTTGGTACGATCTTCTTTTTCTTTCAGTACTCTGTCCGATTATCGAACGTTGGTGATCATATTGGCAATAATAACTTTATTTACGGCGGCTCTAAATAAATTAGCGGTGGTTTCTTGATACCATTTTCGGAGATTTCGGAGTCAGGATGCTCTTCGTCGGCCTGGGCCTCTGCTACCAGCGATCTTGCCCTGTATTATGGGTGTAGAAGGTTATACCTCTCTTGATGTCTCATTACATGATTGGTATGACCGTCAATGAAAATTGAGGCCATTTCCTAGATATAAAATGTGCGATAGAGAAAGCAAAATCAGCATTTCAAAAAATAGCTAATCTATTTAAATGCCATAATTAATCAGTTCCCATAAAAATCAGGTTACTACGATGTTATATCTTTCCTATACTGTTGTACCAAGTTAAATCGTGGACTCTCACAGAAGCTACCTGCAAGAAAATTGGGGCTTTCGAAATATGACTTTATATCGTCGAATCATGAAGATGGCTTATATCGACCACGTTATTAACCAAGTCGTTTTATTAAAAATACAAAAAGAAAAAGAGTTATTAACCACAATAAAAACAGCCGAAATCGAATACCTTAGTCACTTCATGAAGAACAGCGAAATATATGGGTTAATGCAATTAATTCTACAAGGAATAGTAGAAGGAAAATGAGGACCAGAAGGCCAAGTACTTTCTGGCTGAAAAATCTAGGTACCTGGTTCAGCAATTGCAAATCTTTTCGCCATGATGATCGGCAACGTACGAAATGGATAGGCACTACAAGAAGTAGAAGATACTTTTACCCATCCTTACAAAATAATTAAGGGTTAATTTTTAGGTGAAAATAAAATTATTTCATAACATTTCGATTAAAAAAAATTATTGTATTTATAGTTTCAATAAAAAAAAAACATACCAAAACTATTCAATTATTTTTGCAAGAAGTGGTTTTTGTAAGGGTAGATTATGTGGTAAAAAATTAAAACAGTAAACAAATCTAAATTTAATTTCACTGTTTGATTAAATAATTCCAAATTGATTGCATTTACACTTATATGATTTTTTTGATAGTCGTTTTAACCGCTTAAAAATTTAAATGAAACAACTGTGCAAGTCCAATTTTGAAGTAGAGGAAAAGTAAAAACTAAATTCAGATTTTCATGAAAATCAGTGGAGACTAGATACTCAATAAAATTGTTTCAATTATAACTAATATAGGTCAGTTTTAGTGAGTTAAACTGTGATTAAATCCTAAATTATGTTGTTTAATGGTAATTGACACTCATGGATAACATCAGATGTAAACCAAACCAAAGAAATTAAGACACGTATTGAAATAGCACGTACATCATTTATTAAACTTAAAAAGTAGTTTCTTTGTTGTCGGGATATAAGGTTAGAACTACGCCTGAGAATGCTTCGATGTTACGTGTTCTCTACTCTTCTTTATGGCTTGGAAGCTTGGACACTAAAACAAGTTCATCTGAATAAGTTGGCCGCCTTTGAATTTTGGTGTTACAGAAGAATCCTACGAATATCATGGATTCAAAGAATGTCAAACATGGAAGTAACTAGAAGGATAGGAAATGAGGCGAAAATAATATTAACTATTAAAAGACGAAAACTTGAGTACTTGGAACATGTGATAAGAGGGCAAAAATACGCATTATTACAACTTATTATGCAGGGCAAAATCCGAGGAAAGCGAAATGTGGGAAGACGAAGAATATCCTGGCTTAAGAACTTAAGGGAATGGTTTGAATGCAGTAGTGTAGAACTTTTTAGAGCGGCAGTCAACAGAGTCCGCATAGCCGTGACGATTTCCAACCTTTAATAAAAGATGGAACTTAAAGAAGAAGAAGAAGAAGACATTCATTTACTTCATTAGAAGATGATTTGAATCAATTACCCGCTTTCATTTACAAATAATACGAGTTTTGTTTTAATTGGGTAGTTTTTATTTCTAAAAAATTAAAAGCAACCAAAGGCACAAGTCCAAAAATGAAGTGGAGGGTAAGTAGAATAAAAATTCAAATTTTCATGCAATTCAGTGGTGACACGAAAAATTACTTTGTCTTACTTGGTTCGTTTACTAGCCTATAAATGTCTTTAAAAACTACCAATTGTTGTATAGGATTCTAAGAAAGTTACAGTATTCTCCTCCCTACTAGATCCGAATAAATAATATCCTTAAAAGTCTTAGCGACCTCAATAATTTTTACTTAATACTATGCAAGAGTTGTGGTCAAAAGATAATGATTATTCTCTTCTGTGTTATTCAAAAGCTTAGTTAAAATGTTGTGTATTATAAATCTATTTTTCTAATACAATAATGTTAAAATAGCCATCTTTATTTAAAGAAGAGCCAAGACGTTTAGATGTTACATAATATATTTGATATAAAAAAACGAAACTTATATGTAAAGTAATTTAATCACCAAAAAAAATTGAAATTATTTTTTTATGGCATACTAGTTTATTATTGTGTTTTTATTGCTCAATTACCAATTACATAATAGTGTACTTTATGACGCGCACGGTAACAACGGTATGTAACAACATTACATATTGGCAATGGCAAAGTCTTCTTTACCATTGGATATTTGGATCACGGGGAACTTGGAGAAACTATTTCGGCGAGATCGGCAAAGTATACAAGTAGAACAGTTTCACTAATGTGTTCTACATGGTTTTCTTTCATCCAATGCTGTAATTTTTCATTTTCCTTGTCGTGGGCATCTCTCGATCTATGTGGTATTAACTTTGCATTTTCACGGTTTTAGTTTGACACATTTGACATCATTTCCGTAGCTAAGCAACATAACACGGACGATAGAATGTCTACTAGTAAATATATTGTCAAAATGAAATCGAATTTTCGGATTTTGTAGAATATATTTATTTAAGATGCAATAACGAACTAGAATGACAAAAGTTTGTATGCACCGCGGGTATTAATATATGTATATGCCCTCGGGCAACTTACAAACCCTTGGGACAAAGGCCCTCGTGTTTGTAACATCGTCGGTTTTTGGGCATAAACATATATTTAATACCCTTGGTACATAAAGTTTAATGTACAAATTATGTAATTGTTTTTATTTATTTGTTAGTCGGTGTTACTAACCCTAGGCCTTATGCAAGCTTCAATTCGCGTGGGCATTCTCCTAAACAAAGTAAGATTTAGGGTAGGTTATTTCCTTTTCTCAAGAGCAGCAACCCCTGTAAAGGGTTTTGTAAATTATGCCAGCGAGGTCTATCTTTTTTTAAGCATATTTCACAAATGCTCTATGGAGTTAAGGTCAGGTGAGCAAGCAGGCCACTACAGAATTGTAATATATTTAGCTTTAAGGAAGTCTGTAGTGACTGTGCTGGTATGTGGAAGTGCATGATAATGCATGAAAATTAAATTTTTTTCCACTGCACTGTGAGGTATGCAAATTGGTTAAATGAAAATGAAAGAAGTTTTTTACCGACCATATTACTTCCCCAGAGCATAACATTTCCTCTTTTATCTATGTGAACAAATCTGGCTGTTTCCATGTTTGCTTGTCTTTCTTGCTCTCTAAGTACACGAATTCATCGATTATATGATTTTACAGAAATCCTGGTTTGTCTGAAAATAGCTAATTTTGCCAATTTCTAATGTTCCAGTTTTGGTATCGAAAACAATCATTTAGGCGATCAATGTTGCGCTATCTGGTTGACTCTTCTTCTTCATGTGCCTTGTCCGTTCCGAACGTTGGCAATCAACATGGCTATTCTGACTTTGTTTACGGCAGATCTGAATAGTTTAGCAGATGACAATTCGAATCATTGCTGCAAGTTTTGGAGCCATGAGTGTCTTCTCCTCCCTGGACACCTTCTGCAGTCTATTTTCTCTTGAACGATCAGCTGTAGTACTCTATATTTATTATGTCTCATAATGAGGCCCAAGTATTCCAACTTTCTTTTCTTTATGCTTATTCCTACCTCTCTCTCTTTACCTATCCGGCATAGTACCTCTTCGTTAGTCACGTGCTCAGTCCAGGATATACGTAATATACGTCGGTAAGCCCACATTTCAAAGGCCTCTACTTTTTCCATCAATGTAGGGTGAGGCTTTTAGAGGTGAAAATTTGCTTCATGCTAGTGAAAGATGCTCTTGCCTTTTCTACTCTTATACGTATTTCCTTCGCTTGATCCCAATTTGAGTTAACTGTTGTTTCCAAGTAGATGTACGAATCCATGTGTTCAATTCTTTCATTGTCTAATATCAGTTGCTGTGGTGGTTGTTGGGTTTTGCTTACTAACATCCATTTGGTTTTTATGATATTTAGTCTGAGTCCGTATTGTGCACTTGTTTCTTGTATCTTACTCATTAGGCAACTCAGTTCCTTCATGCTACTTGCTAGAATCACAGTGTCATCAGCATACCTTATGTTATTAATTATTTCTCCATTTATCTTTATGCCTTCTATGCTTTCCTCCAGATCTGGTTAACTTGGGAATCCGTAACTGTTCACTGCTGTTAATATTTTGGCACAAATTCTTCTTCTTGTCGTTTCAACTGAAACACTTACATCCATACCTTCCAAAAGCTGCTTTTTAAATTACGGGTCAGAAAGTGTTGAGTCTCTTCTAGGTTCTTGGACAATAAAATGATCGTGGCAAGCCACTGTTACGTTTTGGCAACTTTATTTTGGTCTATTCTTAATCTTTAACTACTATGGCCAAAAATAGTAACATTTGTACCATGGCAGGGTCAAATTTGAACCCCCATTATTTTTTGTATCAAAAAATATTCTTTTTTTAACTTGTTTTATTTTAAATTATTTTGTTTACAGCTACTTTTACATTTATATAAAAACAAACGAATTTGGTTAATTAGTTATAACTTTATTTAAAAAAAAAACTTTTGTATTCAGTCAAATTAACATAGCTATGCACTTTCTCGAATTATAAGAAAAAATAATATAAATGTGCAGTTTTTTTATATCCATTGGTGAAATCTAGGTATCATAGCTCCTATCTAAAATAAAAAAAAATCGATTTAGATTTCGTATCTCAAAAATGACAAGCATGATTTTACCTTAATTTTCAACACAGCTTATACATAACGTCTGTATGCGGGAATGATTTTTGCAAATAAAATCTCGACATTTACCGCACGATGAGCTTTCTTTCTTTTGGTTTTTGGAATGTGGACATATTTTACACCTTTCCCTCTTTTTTCGTCGTTGTGGCTCTGGATTTGCGGTAGGCATTGGTTCCTGAAGTCCGGAAACTTTAAAAATGGCACTACGAATTTCTCTCGGTAAACAAGTTTGCTGAGCTCTACGAGTTAAATGGGCCTTAATAAGTTCTTGACCTAAAGTGGTTAGAAACAATCTTCTTTCCGTTATTTGATTTTGCTGAACTCCATTAAAAATTACGTTAGCATTTAATCCTGCAATGTCCAAAATGCGAAACCATATTACTTGAGGCCATCTACGAGTTCTTCTGCCAGTTTTATAGCATACACACTTCTTATCAAATGAATCCATCCCACCTTTTGTCTCGTTGTAAAAATTTATAATCTTTGGCTTTCCATTAACCATTGTATTGGAATGATGCATAGTTGACACTAACAACACTGCACGATTTTTCTTAGGAACAAAAGATACAAGGCTCTCGCTTCCTGTAAAACCAAATAGGCAGAATTAGGTGGCCTGTTTTTTGGGGTTGAAATTCAGCAGGAACCTCTCTTTTATTTCTTTTTAGAGTTCCATATGAACATATGAAATTTTATGGCTTCTCAGTTCTTTTATGAGCTCAATGGACGAAAACCAATTATCTGCTGTTATGTTTTTATTTGTACCAGAAATTGGTGGAATAAGTGTCAAAACATCTAGAGTGGGGATGGATAACTTTTTTGGATTTGCTCTGCGTGTATCTTTTCCAGTATATATATAATTATATAATATATATATATATAAAACCATTTAGCAAATAATGTGTCTTAGAGTCTACTAAACTGCATTTTCAGACCGTATTTGTCTGGCTTATTTTTGAGATACATCCTGAATTGGCACCTTCCTTTAAATGCAATAAGCATTTCATCTATTGTGAGATATTCACCACAGCTATAATTGGACTGGCAATTAATTATAAAAATATTAAAAATATTGGATATAGCTGGCAGTTTATCTCCGTGCGCAATACGTTCTTGTCTAGTAGCTGGGTCGTCAAAACAAAGGCTTCCAAGCAAAAAATAAAATCGGTTTAGTGACATGGTTGCTCGAAATATATCACGGCCAGTACCATTCGTATCAAATAAAGACCTTAAATCTTCGTTATTGGATTTAAATACCCCAGCTAAATATAATAAGCCTAAGAAGGCCTTTAATTTAATTATGTCAAGATGATTGGTATATTGACACGATAAATTGTGTAAATTATATTTAGAAGCCATATTAGTTATTCGTTCATTGGTTTTCTCAAGAATTTCTTGTAATATATCGTGGCTAATAATACATTCCCAAGCATCAACTGGTTTCTCTGGCATACTAGCTCGAGCTTTTTCAATAACACCACGTAAATGACTAATTAAATTATGCTTACGTGTACGAGAAAAGGTGGGAGAGGTTTTAGACCACTTGTACAATTTTTGCCATAAAACACATCCCTTGAGTCAGCTATATCACTTTCTTCACCCGAATATTCACTACCAGTTTCGGAATTATTAATTTGCCAATTTTTTTCGTCATCATCGTTCCATTCCTCTTCAATGTCTGTTTCGTGATAACTCTGTTCACTAGCCTGGTCTAAAAACTTACTGTCACTATCTAGTCCATTGACCATAATTTTTTGTCCCTCCTCTTCAAGTTCTTTCTGTGTCAGAGGACGTTTATTGAGACTACACCCCGCCATTTCAAATTACTCGTTAATTGCACTAGAAACACTTATACCATAAGCCGGTCAAAATTGACCCTATGCGTGTCTAACTCTGCAGTAGTAACAGATAAACTAACGGAATTTTCGTAGATCGATAAATCACAATACCGGTCGAAGATTAGCAGAAAGCGCGCAATGCTCAATCTATGTTTCGGTAGCGAAACTTTGCATTAAAAACGCGGGGAGTCAATTTTGACCCCGCCATAGTACTTAAGGGTTAAGCGTTCCTAATACCTCATACATAGCATAGGTCTTTGACACAACGCCCTGTGTTACGCCTACCTGAAGCTATGTTTACCTGAGATACCAAGACCAATAATCTTTCCCGTTTGCATACCTGTAATTCCACATAAGGCATATTTTCGTTTTGAAAGCAAAATTTAGTTTATTTATTTTCATTCAATTTACAACTAAAGCACATAATCTATACCGTACCGGGCTGTGTTATCTGATTGTTTTATTGGTTTGTTTAATTTTAATAAAAACCTTTAATATTAGTTTGAAATACATGTTGATTCCATATAAGTTTGGTTGTGTGTATATTATTATGTGACTAATAAAAATATGTAGTCTTATCAGTTAAATTTTTAACTAAATATCGAACAGATTTTGGAATCTCACTATATCTTTTATCCCAATTTTTCTATTTTGTTCTCTATTAATCATTTCTTTGAAATTTGAATTTGACTCTAATATGTTTATATGTATATTGTAATAATAAAATGTGTATTTGTAGAGCTGACTTCACAAAGTTTAATTTAGAGCCCCCTCCGTTGACTTTTTTAAAAGATATTGAAGATAAACTTGCAAGTGAAGAAAATACTTGGTCCGTTTTTGAAGATTTTTATACAGGTAAGCCCATATTTATTTATATAGCAGTAATTGTTTATTTTTTATAAAGTATTAAATAGTATATTTAGTAGGGAAAAAAGTTGTTGTTGTTGAGTATTAAACATATATATTTAAAATATTTTCTCTTTTAAATTTAACAAAATTTGTGTTTTCGTTTTAAAAAAGAAATATTTACGAAATTATAAGTCAACAAAATTTGTCAATCATAATACCAATATTGCTTAGTTCATCAACTTTAACTTACGAATATCCGTCAAATAAATCACAGCATGTGATTTGTTTTTTTTTTAACCAATCACATGCAATGATGACAGTAAAATTCTCCTGTTAGTGAATCCATAGAAAATCACAAGGAAAAACACCTCATAACACCGATCTCCGATATTGATACAATCCGGGGATAAAAGTTGTACACTTTTTTTACATCTTTTTGAGATCCCAAAATTGATGCTCAGCAAAAATCAGATTGTTTGTATAATTTTTAGAAGTTCAGTGACATTTTTGTCTATAACGACTAGAGCATATGAATAGTTTAAAAATCTAATTTATCAATTTCATTAACAGGATTTCAAGAACTTAGTTGCGAACCGTGGATAGTATTTAGGAAGAAAATTTTTAAACTAGAAGATTTTTTAAAGGAGTGGAGGGAAAAATTAAGCAAAATGGATAACAGCTCCCTGGTTACAAGAATTTTACAAGAAATTCACAAATATGAGGTAAACTGTTTTTATGGCATATTAAACACATTTTTACATCTTTTAGGTTTAATTATTATAGTTTTGTTCTAGATCTATCTTGAATATTCATTAAGTCATAGTCTGTTAATAATGAGTGACGAATTAAATACATTAACAAACAAAATTTAAGAAAAGGGTAACAGATACCAGAAGACACCACCCAAATTATTTCGAAGAGGGATAAAAAAATCAAGAGGTGGCAATGAGATGTTGCATGATTGTAAAAAGAATAAGTACTCCCACTCGCTCATACTGGTGTAGGCCTAACATAGAATTTATAAGAAGAAAGTACAGTGAACTCACAAGATAAGTTACCAGAGTCCCAATAAAGAACCGAGTAGTAGAAGAGGAGACCGAAAGGACAAAAGCTTTAAAGAAAAAATGAGTCAGAAAAATAAACAGTAAAAAGAGAAGGTGCTAGAAAGAGCTATGCAAAATTGTGAAAAACGACAAGAAAACTAAAAGGAAACATCTTTAAGATAGAAGACAAATGCAGAATATAATTTACAAAAGCTTTGTTCTTAACAAGAGGAAGGAAAACTCTAGAGTAATATTCACATAGGCAACAAAGAACGGATTTACAATGGACGAGATAACGGAAGGGTTAACGAATGGAATCAAATCAAATTGAATCGAATCGAAATTCCATTTTTGTCAACATAGTGTTTTTGTTATTTTTGACGCTCACTACTGATCGTTTTTATTATTATAATATATGTTATGAATATCTAGAAGGTATTACAAGAGCTCCGAAAAAAAAGGTAATAGTTTTTAGTGCCAGTCAACTTTGACCGGTTGAATCTTAGAAACCACTGCTCGTAATTAAACTTTTTTTAAAGAAGTCTTTTGCCGCATCTTTTTCATCGTCTCTTCTGAATTAAACTTAAGCTAATAGTTATCCAGACATTTTTTTGTTTACAGTCCAAAAAATTGTTTATAATTTTAAAAGATTTCTGATACCGCTGAAATATTCCGATTTCATTTTTTGATTCATCAAATGACAGCATCAAAATTGGTGCTGTTTTGGTGTAATAATTATAGAGGGTTATTTTAAGCAAATTTGTGGACTTACGAATGTGATTATTATTAAATTAATAAAATATAAATCTGTTTTAATATTTTCACTAGATTCTATATTAAATTCAAAAATTGTTAAAAGCGGATCGCTTATTCTAAAGGATGATACTTATTTTTAATAACTATGGTCTACGACGGGAAAATATTTTGGTTCGATACGGAGTAGTGGCTATATCGTACTGACGAGACCTTAAGAGGTCGAAATACGTATAGCGGCTTGTCGCTGCTCTGTATCGAATCAAAATCTAATACCGTCATTGTGTTTTATTTCTTTACTTCGTTTGGAGTACCAGAAATCGAATTCACTACAAATATTGGCCATGATGAACGGCATTTGGAATGCAATTTTAGATTCCCTTGTCGATTTATTCATCAAGCTGTTTGCTTCGCAAGATTTAGGAAGCACGGTGGCTGATACTTGAATTCGATTTCGATAGGTAGAAATCGTATGATTTCTCTTTTTGTTCTTAGATGGCGTAGTTACGTCTGTACATAGTTATTTTTAGTAACTATGGTCTACGACGGGAAAATATTTTAGTTCGATACGGAGTAGTGGCTATACCGTACTGAGGAGACCTAAAGAGGTCGAAATACGTATATGCGGCTTGTCGCTGCTCTGTATGGAATCAAAATGTAATACCGTCATTGTGTTTTATTTCTTTACTTCGTTTGGAGTACCAGAAATCAAACTCCCTACGAATATTGGCCATGATGAACGGCATTTGGAATGCAATTTTAGATTCCCTTGCCGATTTATTCATCAAGCTGTTTGCTTCGCAAGTTTTAGGAAGCACGGTGGCTGATGATTGAATTCGATTTCGCCAGGTAGAAATCGTATGATTTCTCTTTTTGATATGTAAAAAATTTACATGCAAGCATGCCGAAGAATATGCAAGAAGTAATAAAAGCTAGAGGGGGAATACTCGATCCTGATCATGCACTTATTTTAGTTAAAAAGACTTATATAAGCCATTTGAATTGATATTTAAGTTTAGAGTAAAATAACCTGATTTACCTGATATTGCTTAGAGACTAAGCAATATTTTTTTGGCAATTTTCTTTGTATAAAAATTTATAATTGTTCAATAAACATAGTTAAAATAAAATCTTTAGAATAAACGACTTAATTGACCAAAATTTATTTTGAAAAAACAAAAATTAGAAAATTTCAAAATATATGATATTTTTGTCCATGAGTATATTATTTAAAAAATCTATTAAAAAACAGTTGACCAAGAAAGTCATATGTATGTTTTATCATTTATTACATAATACTTTTGTATTACAGTATATTTCATTCATATTTTTTCTCAATTAAAAAATAGTAATTTTTTTTTTTTGTCCTTTTTATGATTTAAATAACGGTATGATTATTAAAATTTAAGGTGATAGCTCCCTCTCTAAAATATGTCAAAGGAGAAGACTTTACAGAAAAGCACTGGTTAGACACTTTAAATATTTTGGGAATGGAACCTAAATTGGTAGACCAGCTGACATTAAATGACTTTTTAAACGTTTCGGAGAAAATACAAGAGAATCTAAAAGAATTGCAGGTAATACGATTGATTAATTTGGTATTTCGCAAATAAATTAAACTAAAAATAAAGGAAAATTATTTTATATGTATATCTATTTTTAGGCTATATCCAAAAAAGCTGCTAGTGAAATAATCATTAGGCAAGCACTAGCTGAACTAGATCAATGGGATGTTCATAGCAGATTTGTTTTAATGACACATAAAGATTCTAAAAATAAGGATATTCATTTAATAAAAGACTTTAAGGAAATTTTAAATAAGGTAAATATTAGTGTACTACTAACAAATATAATAATACTAATACCATTGTTAATATTACACATACATGCGGATTTTTTCATTATTATTTTTTAAAATGATACTCTAGAACCAACGACACCTATCGCGTAAAAATTCTACCAAAGTTAGTGACGACATCTCGTGGCTGTTTTTTCTATTTCTTATTTCTACCCTATTTAAAATAGAGAGTTTTTCACAAGCTATGTAGTTTTTATTAAATTTACTTTAAGATAATAAAAGTTTTCTGTTTTGTTCGCTTTTTTAAATAATCAAAATAAATTGGTGTTTTTAAGTCAGATAGCGAGAGTGTTTAAAATTAAACCGTAAAAAATTCGAAGTGGTCTTAAAATCAGCCATTGATTTATAGTATTAAACGTAATAAAGGTATGCATATCGTTGATTGGAAAAAATAATATGATATTTCAAAAACATTTCACAAGTTTTCAGAAAAGACAATTAAAATTAAGATGGGTTACTAGATAGGATTACTTAAGCAAAACATTATTAAATATCCCATTCATCAGAATTATAAAGGCTTTTAGTACTAATTGACAATATACCACCTCCAACTCATATTTTGTTTATGCCCATTTTGAGTTATAATTCTTTTCTCCATAAATATATGTTGTTACAATAATAAGTTTATTAGGACAACAAAACTGAGTAGTTAAAATATCTAAAACAAAAAAATGTAAGAAATCGCAGCTGCAGTACAATATCAGTATAAAAAATTAAAAACTTGGACTTTTATGACTGACTAAAAAATTAAAGTTTGCGTAAAAATACTATAGTATTGGGCATTACCGCTGCACTTTTTTTTTTCTTTTTAAAAAGGGGGAGCAGACCAGCTTTTTATCATTTATTCCTACTTTTTTTCTAAGCTTGTTTAAGAGTAACGTCACGTGCTGATGGAACTCGTCGTTTGCTTCGACGAACGTTAAGTTAATAAATTTCTATTGTATGTACGACATTTTCTATAGCAAGTGACTAGGAGTTTCTTCGAAATGTAAAACGCATATTCCTTAGAGAGAGACTGAACCATCTTAAAATCTTTCATCTCCATACCACTTGATAGTTGTTTTACATAAAAAAAATCTCATTACTTATTTAATGTACACTCAATGGTTTTCCATCCTGTTTTGCTTGTCTTACCAATGTTATATATTGATCTGGCTCGTACATTGGAGATTTCTTTTTTAATTTGGTAATGGAACGTTCTATAACAAAATGAACGTGGTCTCCCTCGTTCTGACTGTAACCACTAATTAGGAATTTATGGGTGATGGACCTAATGTTTTCCAGAACAGAAACAGCCTGGATGTAAAAGGCAGATACGAAGCGGTTCTTATTTTGCACGAAAAAGTTTTCAGTATAACTGACAACATCTACCATTTTAGTATTTTTGCGTTCCCAGACTGCAAGTAAACCCAAACGCTTGAATACGCTTTATTTGCACCTCTGTTAGTAAGACCTTCGTGCCACATAAAGCACATTGCTTTCGTACTTTTAAGCTCCGACAATTTTAAATTATACACACTTTGTTTTGATACATGATAAAAAGAGTCATGTCATGTCATGCCCTTGTGGGCATGGCAATGCTGCCTGCATATCATAAAAAGTCAAAATTTTATCTGGATAATATTTATCCATGTCCTTCTCTTTTTCTTGTCAGTTCTCTGTCTTCAATAATATGGTTATTTTACTGTTCCTGAAGGTATTGTTTTTCTACCTTAGAGGCATCAGTAAAACACTGGCATGACTCACACATTATATTAGAATAGAAAAAGATAACTTAACTTTCCCTTGGATGTATTAGAGTACATTAAATAGTTTACGCTAGGTTTCTCGAGTTCTTTGCAACGCTACTTATAATCGCTGTGTAGGTCGGCAATAGTTTTTCCTCCTTCAATGTATTCATTCTTTGATTGAGATTGGCAGTAGTGGCTCTTTATTCGGGGAATAGATTGAATAGGATTACGCACTTATTCTTTCAACTCCTGAGGAATATTGCTATGATTTTCGTGTCGGCCTCGAGTCTCGTGTCTGACACTTACTTCATTATTTTGTTTGCATAAAACGTCTTAATTACTTAAGAGTTAATGCAAAGAGTTGTCATAAAGAAGGATCTGTAAACACGAATTTTTTTTCTGTGTATGTGAAGAAAAATGCGTTATGCATAATTTTTTCACCGAATTTGAATATCGGTATCTTGGTTTAATGCTTGTAGTACAAGATGCAGTACATTCTTTGTTTTTAAAGATCAGCCATACTCCAGTAATCGTCAAAAATATTTTGTCGTTGTTCATCTGCTAACTTAGGTGAACATTTATAACGACATTTATCACCATTGCAAGGAGTGCTCATTATTCTAGCCTACGCGTGACGAATACTCGATCTTTGGGTCCGTCTTCTTTTTCGTGATTTTTATCGAAGCGTAACTTTGACCACTATTCCTCATCATCTTAGCAACATTCTTTCGAGTCTTTCGCTTGTTTACATTTTCTTGTGAATTACATGGGTTTTTACCATGATGGTCTTTTGTTGCTTGAATTTTGGTTCCCATTATTAAAATTTACATTTAAAGAAGGTCCCTCATCAGAAGAACTATTAGAAGAAAAATTTGGGGTGCCGTAAGTGTTATCAAAAACTAAACCATTAAAGAATCTGGTTGATGTAAAGGAAAAAGAGCTGTTACTCTCCTTTTTACGCTTACTACCAATTGTAACGTCAAGATTTATAAAGGTTGATCCGATTTTATCTTTGGTACCTGTTGTTTTGTCGATAGTTGTACTTTTTGGTTTTCTTTGTTTTTCAAAATCAACAGCCATAATGAAAATATTATTTTAATTTGTTTCATAAATCTTCCGAGCGAAGTTTTACTAGAATATAAAACTTCGATACCCACTAATTTTCTAGAACAAAATATTAGCCATTAAGTCCATAAAAAATTGTGCAATAACACACATAATATTTACTAACTTGTTTTTGCACACCGTATTGAAATTTGAAGTCCAAAATTTTTGATACATGTTGCACAGTGGTCCACAAAATGAACCGCTTACTAATATATTTTTATCAAGTTACTCCTACACTATAGGTTTGTATTAGGTACTTATTTCCTTTATCCCTATTAAGTGTTACCTTTATTGTTGAAATGTCCACGGTTTATATATCGAACAAACGCGAATGGTTATCAGTTGTTTCTTAAAAAGGAAGGTCATTTTAAACGTGCAACAATGTTTCCCAGTTTAAGTATCCAGTAAGAATAAGATATTTAAAAAAATAGAATAATAAAACAAAATAATTTCTTGGATTTAAGTTAATTTATGTTAAAGATAATGATAACTAAAAATATCAAAATATACTTAGATCAAAATTCTATTCCAAACAAAGTTAACTCAAAATGAAATAAATGATAACAAGCCTATTGGTGTAATTATTTTATTTACGTGTATCATGTTATTTGTAGTAATCATACTGACCAATAAAATTTTAATAAAAATGAAGGCTTACCTGTTAAAGAAGAGTATATTTTAAAATATAATTATCTTGCTCCAAAATGCACTAATAAGACGCAAGCAGTTTTAATATTTTAACTTGTAATAGTATTAATTAAATAAAAATGACCTAAGCTTAGCGCGAACTGTAGAAAAATGAGTTACATGAGTTTTCTCCATATTGATTATGTGGAAGAAGAAGTAAGTTTCAAACGATACTTGTAATACTTTTCTTCTTAATAGATCCATTCATTCTTAGTAGTTTGTTGATATAAATTTAAAATGAACAGCTTTGGACTTATCAAAGTACTCTTTCCAATCAACGATATGATCCGTAAAACAAGCACTCTAGTGAAAAGTTTAAATGACACTGCTTAACTGCAGTACCTACCCTCATAGGAAATGACATTTAGTTAAGTAAAGGCACATAGAAAAACAAAAAGAGAAATCATACGATTTCTACCTGGCGAAATCGAATTCAAATCTTTACCACTGTGTTTTCTAAAACTTGAAAAGCAACCAGCTTGATAAATTACTCGCAATAAAATCTACGATTGCATACCACGTGCCGTTCATCATGGTTAAGATTCGTAGTGAATTCAATTTCTGGTACTCCAAATGAAGTAAAGAAATAAAATATAAAGACGGTACTAGATTTTTGTTTCACATAGAAAAGTTAGTAATATGCGAAATGGGCCACCTTTGAATATAGCGGTACAAGTTATCTTTTATTTCCGAGAAGTTATCAATAGATTTATCTTATTTGCCAATACTATGGTATAATAATTATAATGTTAGAATTCCTATGCCTAAATCACAATTATTATTTTCTTGCATTTATTCCTGAGGGGTCGATTTCCATAATTTCTCCATAAGTTTCTATCTTGTGTATCTTGTGTATCTCCATAAGTGATCAGTGTAGTAGTCTTTGGAGACTCGGGAGATTGAGACCTCGGAAGCTCTAAAGAAAACATCGAAAAGGATGAGAGATCGAAAGGCTCAGGAAATACGCTGAGAGATCGAAAGAGAGTGAAGACATTAGAAGAAAATGTAACGTACAGTGTATAAATGTATGGACACAAATTAAAAAAAAAATTGAATAACCAAATAAGCAGAATTGAGGAGACCCGTGTCGTCAAAATAACAAGAGATAACTCACCAATCGGCAGAAGAAGTATCGGACGACCTCGCAAAATATGGGGTGACAACCTTCCATAGAGGTATTAATCCGCCAATGAACAAGTCGAATGGCTTATAAGAAGGAAGAAGAAGAAGAAGCATAAAAAAGTTCTCTCACGAGTATAACTTGTTACAGCAATTGCAGCAAATTTTACCATTACTTAGATAAATACTGAAATCATCGATTTTCTATTATGCTGAGACATCCAATCAAGATAGTCGAAAGCTTTCGAATGTAGAAAAGTGCTGTTCTTTTTTTGTAAGTCCTACTTTAGCTTCTTATTCTGAGTAATTTATATCAAAATGTTCTGTGATGTACTTTGTATCTTAATTTACTAGCTTATCTTTATTTAACAATATGATTATGCTTGCTGAATCAATTATTTTTTGATTGTTTTGATTCTTGGTCAAATTCATTGTTTAATAACTGAATTATTCGGTCTAAAAGTAGATTTAATACATCGAGTTCTACTTCTTTTTTGTCATTGACTATAAATGCATTTCTAGCGTTATTATTTAATCTAGAAGAAGCTTTACGTGTTCTCGGAGTGGGAATGTGAACTAGAAACCTAGAGCAAGTGTATTTTACTTTGGAATAAATATTAGTAATGTAATGGTTTGAAACTTGTATAGCTTCCAAAAATATCTATGTCTGGTGATTCAAGTAATTTACTAACTTTCACAACCATTATTAGAATTGAATGCATTATTTCCAAAGACATAATAAAATCAAAGGATTTTATTAGACGCAGTATCCCTTTACCTGTAGCTCTACCGTTGGAACACTTTCGTAATCAACTGTCTCTTCAGTGCTTTTAATTGCTTATAGATAATTTTACTAGCATTGTATATAGGACAAGCCCAAGTATATCAGTAACTGTTATTGATGATAATATATATATGTATTGGTGTTTGAGAATCACTCTATTGATTGATTCTCCTCTAAAAGTTAAATTGTTTCAAATTTCAATAATGAGCATATATTAATTCTATGCTAATTTTAGATTGGGGACAACCAAAGTTTATTACAATCTCTCAAAAACTCTGCCGATTACGATTCTTCAACGGAGAAAGTCACTATGTGGGAAAATAAGTTCGGAGATTTGGATCATTATCTGACTTCCCTTGCCCAAATTCAAAGAAAGTAAGTTTTTTTGTTTAAAGAGTAATTTAAGTTCTTCAGTAAATATTTTTGAATGGTTAAATTGTTTCCAATTACATTATATTATTGCAAAAAGCAAAAAAGCAAAAAATAATATTCTGGAACCAAACAGACCACCAACACGCAATGACTGGTGGGACAAATTATAAAGATCTAGGAGGAAAAAAAGTGAGTTTTTTAGACGTCAAATCGAACCAGAAAATTCCATAAAACATTAAACAATGTAAGAAAAAAAAAATAAACCTAACGCGTATATTATGTAAGGATAAAGAGGGACATGTACTCCATGCCAAGAATATGTATTGGCTTTGCGGGTGACGCACTTCAAAGGACTACTTTTCACCTAAGTAGAAGATGAAAATCCACCACCTTCAGTTACAAGAAAAAATACAATTTTTTCTTTAATTTAAAAAGTACGGGATGCAATAAATTATCTGAAAAGTAAGAAATCGCCAGAAAGTGATGGTATACCCGCAGAACTTATGGGATTAGAACATTAAATATGGGGAAGGTAGTATTCCTAATCAAATACATAAAATAATAGTGAAAGCCTGGAATAGGAAGCAAATCTCACAAAAATGGTTTATTTAATGCCAATTACACAAAATAGTTTCTAGTATAATAAAAACAGATCACTTGAAAAAGGCACTCTTCCGAAGGAGCTGTACTGATAATATATTAAAATAAATTTTGAGGAATGTTTAAAAACAAAAATTTTCAGTGTTTTATTGTTAAATAATCATTCTCAATGAGATTAAATTTCCGAATTAAAAGTTATTTTTAAAATAATAAAAGTAAATAATAAAAGAGATTTTTGAAATCATCATCATCATCATCATCACGTAGCGCTACAACCCTGAGTCTTGGCTGACTGTACAACGTTTTTCCAGTTTGGTTCGGTCTTCCATCAACCTAGTTTGATGTTCTTCCCCTCCCATACCAGTTTTACAAGTCTTTCGTTATGCAGTCTGTGTACGTGGCCTGCCCATCTTAGTCGCTGTGATTTAATTTCTTGTACAATATTGGCGTAGTTGTAGAGTGCTTTTAATTGGATATGGGTTCTGATCTTATACTGGTTTGTGGTGATGTCATGGTAAGGTCCGAAAAATTTTCTAAGTATTTTTTGTTTAAAGCGTCTGAGCTTTTCCTCGTTTGCTGTGGTCATGGTCCACGTTTCGCATCGTATGTTATTACAGGTCTAACGATGGATTTATAGATTTTGATCTATGAACTTCTTGTGAGATTTTTGATTTTATGAGCTAATCCACTGCAAATAGACAGCAGTTTGCAGATTGGATTCTGTCTTTTATTTCTTCAGTGACATCGTTGTCAGCTGTGATTACGGCCGCCAGATACTTAAAACGTTGTACTCTTTCGAAATTGAAGGTGTTGACCGTGACATTTTGTCTTATTCTGTCTCTTCGTGTTGTTCTATTTATACACATATATTTTCGTCTTCTCTTCATTAATCTTCAGCCCTGCTTCACTTGTTGCTCCTTCCACCTTGCTGAAAATGTTTTTCGTGGATAGGATGGAGTTTCCAACGAGATCTATGTCATCTGCATATGAGAGTAACAGCTTGGGACCTTGAACCGATAGCAATTCTGTTTTTATTGTGGCCGGCCTCATGGCTTTCTCTAATACAAGGTTAAAAAGTAGTAGAGATAACGCATCACCCTGTTTAAGTCCACTGTTGATTTTAAAGCTGCCAGACAGTTTATTATTTACACGTACTTTAGATATTTCACCCTTCATACAGACTTTGGTTATCCGAATGAGTTTCTTTGGTATTGAGAACTCCGCCATGGCATTACATACTTGTGGTCAACATTTTTTGAAATGTTGACCATAAGAATTATTGTTAACTAACTACTTTAATATTGCTAGTATAGTATTCCTTAGCGCTGTGTTTCCAGTGAAGCCATTGATTTAGATTATTATTGGTTTTAGGTGGCTATATTTGGAACCAATTTTTGGAAGTGGTACACTAGCTCAAGAGAAAACTAGATTTGATAGAATTGATCAGAGATTTAGACACATTTTACTATTTATAGAAAAAGACTTGCGTGTTGCAGCGTTATGCAGATATCCTAATTTACGATCACTTCTAGAGTCAACATTAGACCAACTTTCTCGTTGTCAAAATAGTTTGGATAACTTTTTGAAGGTAACGTGTAATATAATTTTTTAATTTTTTTTAATCATTATTTCAACGGTAGAACCATTTTACAAATAAAAAGACATATAACTATAAACGAGATTATTCAGAGTCGACCCTAAAACCATACACTAACTCACAGAAAAAATTTCCTTTCAACGAAAGGACCTAAAAATAATACAGTGTGCCCAGTTCGATTCAGTATAGTAAAATGTTAAAATTAATATTACCCAGTAATGAAACCCAATAAATAAAACTATATTTAAATCATGAATGTGTTGCTTGTGTGAGTCCATATCAAATAGGTAAAGAAATAATAATAAGACTTAATCACAATCAATTTAATTTAACAATCTGACGACCGGTTTCGCTTTCTACAATTTGCAAAGCATCTTCAGGTCTAGATACAAAGTTAAACTAATGCTGCAATAAAATAAACCCAATTAGGGTGGTGTCTAATAAGAAAGATAAAATAAACAAATAAGTTAGTTCATACAAATTATAGTAATTATGCCAATATTACATGTCTGTGGTTTTCAAAATGAATAAATTTGAATATATAAAAGGTATTAACAGACAAGGTAAGACCCACAATTGGTATAAAGTAGTAATATTATATTGTAATAAATTAATAAATGAGCAGATAAATAAAACAAAACAAACATTACTTACCTGCCGGTACTCTATTAATTGATGGATGGTAGGTCATGGTTGCAAAAATCATGTATTGTTGATTGGAGAACTTTAATGTGCTATTGCAGTTGTTTTGACAATAAACGGGAAGTTCTTGAGGAGAACAGATTTGATCCAATGAATTAGAGATAGGTATATTGTGGTTGTTTGTCAGATGAAAGTGATGTTCTTTACTATTGTATTATTTAAATTATTTACCTTATATCAGAGATATATTTTTGGAATGTGTGTTATTTATTGAGTATTTATGTAATGAAGGAGACAGTTTTATGACAATAAATAAGAGTAGCTGTACCGATTGTGTGGTTGTGCAATTATTTTGACTTGTAATTATCAAGTCTATTGGCAAAATTAATCAATTATTGTAAAGTCAAGTATGTAAAAAGGTATATAAAAAGTATATAAAATTATTACAAATTAAGACAATCAGGGACAAATTAAACACACATTAAGAGGAACAGAAACACTAAATGACGGGACAAACATTGAGTTTAAAACTTAAACTTGGGGATGGAAGAAACTGCAAGCACTACATCTCACTGTTGGAGTAATGAGTTTTTTTCATATTTAATCTATTAGATTTAAGAGGTAAATTTGACATATGTAGGTTGAAGTGTGACAGTTCTTCTTCTATTACTAAATACTGTAAGTTTAGTTATTCAGTATTATGGAGTATGTTGATATTAATTTGTTTTAATTTGAAATCAAAAGTAAATTGATGTGTTTAATACATATGGCATAATGGCATACTTTAACAATTTTAATTAATAAGTTTCAAATTCAAAAACTTTTAATGTAACAATGTGAATAATTGAAATACTATCATCTGTTATAACTAACCAATTTTAGTCTGAATTTTCAGAACAAATTAAAATGAATATTTAGTAAATACAAACAAGTGTACTTGTAATGAAAGGTATAACAAATTTACAAATTGCCCTGAAAATTTTTTTATTTGAAATAATTGTCGGTCTGACAGTTAGACAAAACTATATTTGTCTAACTAACTAACAACAACAAAGTTCTCGGGTATTTTATTGTTTCATTAATAAATACGTTCATTACCAACAGTTAATAAAATAGAATAAAATAGAAATAATAAAACGCAATTAATTAAATTTGATATACATACTTTTTCTTCCAAACTCTCTATGTGTTCTTGGCATATGCAAAGGGTTTTTTCGATACTTCTTGTCAAATGGCTTTGATAAACACCTATGTAGTTTTCATTTGATAGTCCTACTTTTTTTCATTGTACCTATTGCCATGAGAGCTCAGTGGGTAGTTCGGCATCTAAACTTGATAGCTTAGATATCCAGGATGCACCACGGGGAGGCAAACTATTATTACACCCCGTCCACTCACTAATAAAATTTTCCAAGATACAATTAAACACTAGAGGACAAATAAGGTCATCTCCTTTGACTTCTGTATGGATTATATTTTAATATGGTATTTTCTAAAATTTAGAGAAGGCATACGATACGGTACCTTTGAAAAAACTGTTTCAAACATTGACGAAAGTAGGTCTCAGTAGAAAACATGTGAATGCTGTATATACAAAAATGCAAGAAGTGTCGTTAAAGAAGGAAGCTTTATATCTTAATCATTTCCAATAACAAAGGGGCTTAAACAAGGATGTTGTCTATCTCCGACCTTATTTAAAATATATATTTAATCATAGCTAGAGCAGTGGAGGAAACAAGTTTCCGGATTGGGAATAGACATTGGCGGTGGTAAATGTCTAACAACTTTATTTTTCGCAGATGATCATGTAGTCGTAGCGAATAATGAAGACATGGTCTATATGGTTATAAAACTAAAGAAAGAATATGAAAAATGGGGCCTTAATATGAATGTGTCAAAGACAGAGTATCTTAAAATAGGAGATGACGAAGAAGATCCAGAGTTAGAAATTAGAAACACAAAAACATGTAATGAATATAAATATCTAGTATCTATAATATCTAAAGAAGACACTGCCAAAAGAGATATTGAAAGCAGGACGCAGCAGGGAAAAAAGCGGTTAACATTCTAAACTCTCTACTATCGTCTAAATCTTTTCTAATTAAATTAGACAAAAAACAAAATTGAGAATCTATCGAACCTTGTTCTTGGAGCCTATTATGACTTATGGGACAGAAGTTTGGCAGATCACGAAAAAAGATAGAAAAAGAATAGAAGTAGTAGAAATGGATTTTCTAAGGAGAGTGTGTGGTGTATCAAAAAAGATCATATCAGGAATGAAGATATTAGAAGGAGGACAAATACTGTATATTCCAGTGTAGACAGAATTAAAACGAGACAACTAGTGTGGTATGGTCACGCTGAAGCGAATGAATAAAGATAGATGGCCAAAGAAAGCTTTAAATTACATACCACAACAAAAAAGAAAAAGTGGAAGACAGTTGCATGGGAAGAAAATGTACGACACCTGATGAGAGATAGAGCCATCAAAGAAGACGAATGGATGGACAGAGAACGATGGCGGTCGGAGAAGAAGCTGTAGGAACCTCGCTTATATATATTTTCTAAGTGCTATTGAATAAGTGTATAGTTTTTGTATTTACGTCAAATTTCAAAAAAATATCTATATTATTTCTCTATCGATTGAGTGTTTTGAAGTCAACATAGGTCAAAATAAAACATTGTTAATCTTGATTTAGCATATGTTTTAACCGATTTTATGCTATGAATTTGTTTCACTCAGGACCTTGATATTCTAAAGCGTACTTGGTATTCTCCCAGCTGTTTATTTAAAATAAACTCTGCTCTCTATAACAACAGCATAAACAATATTTTGTAGTTCACTGTTTTATTAAACAATAGACTAGATTTTGTAGGTTACTGGAGCAAAGAGATAAATCCTATAGAGAAAACAAGCCTAAGAGAGAGAACTAATATAAATAACCGAAGAGGATACAAACCAACAACCCCCTGGAGAAAAAATGAAGGAATGAAAGAGGGAAGCTCGTAGCTATACCAATTCAGACCAACACAAAACACTGTGTAGGCACCACAAAGAAGATCTTACCACCACGACATCTTACCAAAAAAAATTTAAAAAAAAAACATAAAAAAGGCTTCGACCGACAAAAAATTAAAAAATCACTATCAAAAAAACCGGCGCAAGCCACCCAAAACATTAATAATAAGCAAAAAACCGGACACGTATGGCCCAAATTCTCTAGCAACAAAGCCATGAGCGAAGACTAAGGCCAAACAAGCAATTTCATTTTCGTAAATAAGTCACATGAGGATCACAGAAATAAAGCAAGCCATGTTGGAGTTTCATTACCCTGGACTCCCACATGAAGAGCATTTGGCTAATAGTTGTGCCCCTATAGCCCATCAGAATTCTATAGGGGGGAAAGGGCTGGTCTGGAGCAATGGAGCGAGGTGGAGAGATTCCTGTTTTACTTGAGGTAATACACTTCGCTCCAATGACATGTTATACCCGAACGTAATTATAAGTGGTGAACGTGTCTCACAGGCTGTGTTTAATTATATTGCTTGCTGGCTTGCTTGGAGCAAAGATATTCGACGGTAATTGTTTAAATTACATTTCCTCGAGTTATTTTTTATACAGTAAATGGAGAACTGCTATTGTTAGATTAGAGGGTAGAGTTTCTGATATTCAGATATTAAGAGTGTTTTACCCGATCAATATAGGTGAATTTCTACATTTCTGCCAAAATATAATATTTACTGCCAGATTTGATGTTTTTTTATGTACGTATCTATATAAATATTAAATATTATTATAATATAAATATTTATTATTTTATATATTGTATGAAAATAACAGGTAATTTGTATTTTTTAGGAAAAACGTGGTAAATTTCCACGTTTTCTTTTTCTTAGCGACGACGATTTATTAGAAGTCGTTGGTCAATCCTCCAAGGAACAAGTTCTACAAACTCACCTAAAGAAAATATTTGTTGGTGTTAATAATGTTAAATTATCAACAAGTTGTCAAGAAATAACTACAATATGTTCTTTGCAAGGAGAAAGCGTGGTTTTATCAAATCCTATAAGTATACAAAAACCGGTTGAGGTAAGATTATGTATTAGTTAACAAAGTGTGGCATAACAATAACAACAACCTTACTTATAGCATTTCTTAATGTTTCTTTCTATTTAGAAATCTCAGCTCAAACTATTTTCTGCTAGTCTAATTTTTATATTCTTAATTCCCAAACCAAAGTCTATTTTTATACTTTTGATGATAACAACGCCATTCAACTTCAGAAACAACAGATGGGTCAATATATATTTTAGGAGTTGGTTATGCGGTGTATATCAAAAACAGTCAAGAACACGTCAGGTTTAAATTAAACCAACAATGTTTCATTTATTCCGCAGAACTGTTTTCAAGATATTAAGCTCTGGAATGAACTATTGAAAAGAAAATGTCTGATTAACAAATAGTAATCCTGTCGGATTTAAAATCTGCGTTGTCTGTTTAGATAATTCGCATAAGCATCTATACAAAAACAGTGTTATCGTCAAAATTTTAGAAAATTAACTAAAGATACGTAGAAACAAATATGTAAGTCTCTTTCATTTGGATAAAGGAGCATACTGGTATCTCGGGTAACAACAAAGCAGATTATTTTGCTAAAGAACCAGCTTCAAAAAGATTAGAAATTAGTTGACTTAATATTAGGAGTGATTTAGTCTCGCTACGTAAACAAGAGTTAAAAGAAAACAGGGAAATTGAATGGAATGCTTTCTTTAACAAAATAATAGATAACAACCTTTATACAAAAATTCACCCTATTTTACCTTTTACAGATTTTACTGCAAGAAGTCACCCCAATAGAAGTATATTTAATGCTGGTTAGATGTATTTTTAATCATGCTACTGCAAAAGCCTAACTTTATAGATTTAATTTAAGTGAAACCGAAGTCTGCGGTTGTAATGGTAACACTGACGATGTTAATAATTGGATGTTTGGTTGCATATATAATGATGCTGCTATTAAGTATCTATTGGAAAATCTAATAAAGAACAAAAACTCTCCCTTAGAGTCAATCTTATTCTCTATATCTCGCCTAATATTAGGCTTAACCAATTTTTTTGGGACATTTAAAAATGACTAAAAAATTTGGGATGGAACATCTGATGTGAATGTATAAATCTAGCTTTGTTCCCTTTGTCTATCCTTATGTTATATATTTACCTCCTAGCCGTTGCCTGTCTTGTGGTGTAATAAAATCGCTACGAAATGCACCTTAGCGTTAAAAGTATCCTAATATTATGTAATCCCTTGTTGGTTCTTAATATTCACTGTAATTATTACATTTATTAAGACCGTCTTTAATGCCTTCATTTCCACCTGTTTTGAAGCTTATGGATACGAAATAGAAATAGTTCTATTTCATATTCATAAGCTTTTTCTTGAATCGTTTTTAGTATGAATATATTATCTCTAGTGGCTTTTTGTATAATATATTATATAACATACATACTATGTAGTTCTATTTTGTATTCATAGTCTTTTTCTTAAATCGTTTTTAGTATAAATATATTGTCTTAGTGGCTTTATTTGATCTGTATATATTTTGATAATCATCAATTATATTTTCGGAGTACTAACCATCTATAATATTGGCTGTATAATGCCAACTGCCCATATCTCCAGCATTTGCTGCTTTGTCCATATTAACATTAGTATATATAATTAATCCCCAAAGTTCGGATCCTCCACGTTTTTCGTCCCTGGCACTTTATGTTTCTTTATGATCTGAACCACATCTTTATAACTTGTATTTTCAATGTACTTCTCCACCGTATCACACATTTTTTTTTAGTTCATTTTATTATTTTTATGTCCTTATAATTTTTTGCTTTTCTAATCGTTATTTATTTTTCTCTTTGCATATTATTAATTTAGGTCTAAAAATGACTGTGTACTTTCTTTTATTCTTTTATAGAATTTTCTTCTTTTAGGGCTGTTTGTTTTGGATTTTCAGCCTTTGTGATATCCTGGGGATATCTTTACGGATCTTTAATGTGGTAGTCATCCAGTGGACTGTGTACTTTCTTTTATTCTTTTATAGAATTTTCTTCTTTCGTGTCTGTTGTTATCCACAAGGATTTTTTGTGTTTGTGTTTGGAAATCCTCCCTTTTTTTTCTGTATATACTAGTCGCTTATATTATCTTTTTGTTATAAATTTTAATGCTTATTTCTGATATTTCTTTGAAGACACTGAACAACTCTAACTTGCCTATTTTCCTCTACTGCAGTGTTGCATTCATCATCATATTATTCCCCTTTCTTTGTCTCTTGGCTTCCCTGATAGTCTCGACAGATTTCGCTATTATTGTTAAGAAGATATATTGGTAAAGGCGATAAATATATTAGGAGAAAAATATCTATAAGATAAATTAGTTAATAAAATACTTACGAAAAACAAAATGCTGGGGGAAAAAGCAGAAACTTTTGTTTTAATTTGTCTGCTGTATTTCTATCGTTGAGGAAGGCAAAACTTAGATGACCTTTGAGCTACTACATATGAAAGATGTAGAATTAAATTAAAAAAAAATGTCTCTATATAGATTCAGAGATTTGATTATTCAAGAACTAGATATAAGCTTTAAAAATTCGATAAGCTAGCCACCATCAGATGTTAATAAAGGTTTTGCATGTATTAGTGTTTTTTTTAATATTAAAATTTGTGACAAATAAATAAAAAAATTGAGTGAAGTTGATCACTATAAAATTATTTATTCAAACATATTATGATAGTAAATTGTAAAATTCACTACATATTTTTTACTAATAATTATATTACATGATCTATATTAAATACTTCTTCATAAAATTTTTTTTATTAAGATTTTGACAAAAAAATACAAATAACTGGATGAACAATTTCATACACTGAATGGGACGAAATTCATAACTCCTTTTTAAGTGAATGAAAAGAGTGAATCATAATATGTGATGCCGGCCGATGTTCTTCACCACAAGGTATAAATATTTTTCAAAAAATGTAAGTATTTTGAAAAATGTATCTATCTATCTAATTAGCCTTCTTCGGTCCATCTTTGGACATAGGCCTTCCAATCTTTTTCATTCTTCTCTGTCTGTCGCTACAGTCATCCATCTACAGCCCACGTGCTTCTTGATATCATCTGCCCATCTCATTTGGTGCCTTCCTCTGCTTCGTTTATATTCCACGGTCTTCAACTTATAAGAATTTTGTCCATAGGTCTTCTTTTTGTCTTATATTGTGTCCGTCAAATCTTCATTTAAATTTTACAACTTCTTGTCTAACAACCCTCACTTTTGTTTTCTCTCTTATCCACTCGGTTCTCTTTTATCCATTAGTCTTATGTGCAACATTTGTCTTTCCATTGCTCTTTGGGTTTTTATGATTTTGTCCATGTTTGCTTTTGTAAATGTCCTCGTTTGAGAACCATAAGTAAGAACAGGGAGTACGCATTATTGTATACTTTGGCCAAGATGCTGTGGATATCTTTTGTTTTTAAGAATGTAGCTTAGTTTGCCAATTGCGGCCCATGCCAGTCTTACTCGTCTCTTTATCTCTGCTGCTTGGTTCTCTTTGTTAAGTGTTACAGTTTGACCAAGATATATATAATCCTGCTATTTCATCTTGTCCGATTCTCATTGTGATGTCTTCATATGTATTTCTTATGGTTTTGGTCTTGCTGTAATTCATATTAAGGCCTATCTTTCCAACTTCTACGTCGAGTTCTTTCATCATTTCAAATAATTCTTCTTTTTATAAGTTAGCAATACGATATCATCAGTGTACCTTAGATGGTTCAAGCGTTGTCCACAAATTTTTATACCTTTTTCTTCCCATTCTAATCTTTTAAAAATATCCTCAAGAGCCTGATTAAACATTTTCGGTTATATTGTATCACCCTGTCTTACGCCTCTATTTATTTGTATTGATTTTGTTTCTTCATATACTTTAATTGTTGTTTTGGCTTCCTTATATATATATTGGCTATTAGTTCCGTATATATGTGGTCAAATGTGCTGTTAATCAAAGAACTTTTCACTGCCAAATGTTTGACTCTGTCGAAAGCCTTTTCGAAATCTATGAACGCCATATATAGAGGAATGTGGTATTCATTTGCTCGTTCTATAAGTATTTTCATACTTAGTAAATGGTCACTTGTGCTGAATCCCTTTCTAAAACCAGCTTGTTCTTTCGACTGGTATCCATCGATTTTTGTCGTCAATCTATTGGTTCAAATTTTTGTCAGGAGTTTATACATTACATTTAGGAGTGTTATAGGATGATAGTTTTTTATATCTGCTTTATTCCCAGTGGTTTGGGATTCTTTTTTCGTTTAATATCTTATTAAAAGGGAATGTAGAGTATTAATTACCACTTTTCCACCATATTTCAGCATCTCTGTAGTTATTTCATCTTTTCCAGGCGATTTGTTGTTTTTCATTTCTTTCAATGCCTTCTTTATTTCTGATTTGCTTATTTCTGGCTGTAGCTCTGAGTTGACATTTTTTATTTTAACCTTAAATTGGATTTTAATTTCTTCTGGTGTTTCCTTTTTTGTTTTATATAATTCTGAGCAGAAATGCGGATTATATTTATGATGTCATCTTTAACGTTTGTTTCTACTCCAATTACATCTTTTATTTTGTTTATTTCAAACTTACTAATTTCGGCCTTAAGCATTTCCTATTTTTGTTGTTCTGTATTATTTCTTCTATTTTTATTTCTTGTTCTTTTCTCTTATTTTCTTTTATCGTTCTGCTTATTGTGTTATTGATTTCTACATATTCTATAGATTTCCTTTTGCCTCGTTCGTTCAGCTTTCTTCTTTTATCCATAAGCTTCTTTATTTCTGTTGATATATAGTTGTCCTTTTTTAGATCCTTTTTTGCTATTACTTTTCCTGATGAAAATCATTGTTGCTGTAAGTATGTTGCCTATTTCGTCTATGTCTTTATCATCACTGTCTAATTTTTGGGTAAGTTGTTCTTTTAATAGGTCTTTGTATATCTCATTATATTGCCCTAGTTTTTTTCTATCTACTAGATCCCAGTTTCTACTTATTTTTCTTTCATTTCATAGTTACCGTCATTCCTAATTTTTGCTCTGACCATCCTGTAATCGCTACCTGTTGTGAATCTGTTAAGAACTGTTACATCTTTAATAATATATCGTTCCATGAACAGTATGAAGTCGATCTCATTTTTTGTGGATCCTTAGGGCTGATCCATGTCCACTTTCGTTGGAGGCTTCTTTTTGTAAAAGGAGTTCATTGCGTATATATGCTTTTCTGAAAAATGTATACTTGGTCAAAATGAATCATTTCAATTTAAACACAATTTGCTTTTCTACAGATTTATTTTATTCACACCAAAAACAAAAATATGATAATACTCCCTAAAATCAGGTTTGGTAGGTGATAATATTTAAAAAACTGAACTAAAGAGCCATATTAATTACAAAACTAATAATTTTTAAAAATTGTAATCGTATGCAGTAGGTCATAAAAAGTAAACTTTATTATGCTTAAAGATGACAAAGTATTTGTACTACTGCAATGTAGAAGACCAAAAAAACATAATTTTAAACATCTTTGAATATATGCATATTAAGTTTAAAGTAAAATTGTGCATCTCCATTACATTAATCCGTCTTTTAAACAAGCATGTTGTTTTGTTTCTGAATTAAGGAGTTCAGGATAGGGTAAAATGACCCTATAGTTTAAAGGCCTGGTTTACTTCATCCGTAGGTTTATATCCTACAACGTCTAGGTCCTTTTCATTTCGTTTTGAAATTTTAGCAACATAGCGATGTATTGCTTTTTCCTTCTTCCTCTCAATACCTTTACTTACGGAAAAACTCCTTCTTAGAACTAATCCTTGTTATCGGCATAATAGTTAACCCCATCATTATTGTCAGACTCATCCAAGCTTGACCTTTCTCTTTCTGTTTCGTTATTACTTGGTTGCTCTTCTTCAATGTCGCTTTCAGTTTTATTGGGTTGCTGAGCTAAAACACTTTTTTCAGAAAAGAAAGCACTAATTTAAGATTTCTTCAAAATAAATGTTATCTAATTCGCTCTCGGTGGAGATCAATTTCGCCCCACAGACCTGATCAAATTAGCCCCATTGTGAATTTTTAAATTTTTCGTGTAAATACTGTTACCCTAAAAAATATCGTGCTTACATTATGTTGACAGAGACCATGTAAATATTAAAATAATTTGTTAGATTTTCGCATTTTTTGGTAGTTTTCCTTAGGCTATGGAAAGAAAGGAATCTAAAGAAACATAAAAAATATAGCCATAAGTTAAAAAGCTTTTTTCCATAAAAAAATATACTTACTTTAACTAAACAATCACAGGTTTACTCTAGTGTTTACGACGTTGTCAACCGTTTGTTAAACTTCTTAGATTTCAGGGAAAATTAAAATATTTAGAATCATTCGCAATTATCTATTTCGCCCATTTGGATCAATTTCATCCCATATTAAACCACAGTTCATGCTAAAATTAAACCGTAAATTTGTTTAACCAGATCGATGGAACGTTAATTAATTTAGTGTAGTTTATTCCAAACATACGTATTCAACGTATTCAAAATCAAAATTGTCCTTTGATACATCGGTTACTGAAATTATAGACTACGGCTAAACCTATGCTTAATCTCAATATATATTATAAAACTTGTTATGTATGTATATTATTGGTATATCTAAAACATTTACAATTATTGTAGTTTAAGTTTAATATTTGTAATTATTGTAAAGAAATCTACTTTTTATTGTTTTAATCTTAAATTAATATTGTTAATAATATTTTAGATATGGCTTAATGATTTGGTTAAAGAAATGCAAGTAACGTTAAAAGAACTACTTGTCAACTGCCAGAAAGAGAAAGGCGCTCCAGATCCATTAATGTATCCTTCTCAAATATTATGTCTATCGGATAACATAACGTTCACTGCTAAATGCGAACAAGCAATTACCAGCATGGCATTACCTTCTTTATTATCCAAATACAAGGTATGTATTTTTATGAACATCATTTTATAAACATTGAAACAGTCTGGCAAAAGCTCTATAACTTAACCTTAACCTTAGAAAAAAATTGTGGCTAATGAATATTTCAATAAGACTTAGTAATATCATATTTTTTTCAAATAAGATTATATCTCGTAATCGTCTCAATAAACGTATTGTATGATTAAATAATCTTACGGTTTAATGTATATATATATTTTTTATTGGTATTACTGTTAAAAGTAATCCCGCATTAGTTGGTCAACAGCTACGGGTGGAAGAACTTTCATGTGGTAGGGCACTTTATTGCCCTGGAGCCGAGAAATTGACTCCAAAGGCGGAAAAGCTAAATTAGCCAAGGGCATTGAGATGTGGAAAGCCACGGGATGACTACCACATTAAAGATCCGTAAGGATATCCCAGGATACCACAAAGGCTGAAAATCCAAAACAAACGTCCCTTAGTCCCGGGCACCCCATAAAGTGGAGAGAAGGTGCTAAGAATAATGTCCCAAAAGGTAAAAAGTAGTTTCGGTTCGTGGAACCTTCGAAGCCACTTTATATTGTCGAACGCTTTTGAGGAGTCGACGAAGTACAAATAAGTTTCTAGAATACATTATTTAGCTTTTTCTCGAGAACTCATTGCATATAAAAGTAATAATCAGTAGCCTTTGGGAACAAAACGTATTTCTGCAAATGAACGTACATCTCTTGATCGCAAAAGAGCCTGATGTATTTACTTTATTGTTTTTTCTATTTCGCAATGATAAACAACTTTTTAAACCATGTTTTCTTTTTAAAACACACAACTGTCTATTAAACAAAAAAGTTAAGAAAAATTTGACAACGTAAGGTTGGCTGACTATAAAACTATTACATTAGACATTGTCGACAACTTACAACAAAGTTAGCAAGACATGTGAAAACGCGCGAACAATACAACTATTTGGAGCCCTATTTTAGAGACGATACAAACAAAAATTACATTTTCGCTAATAACATATTGGGGTTGATACACATAATTTGAAAAGTCAAATTATTTTAATAATATTAGGTTAATAATAATGATCTTATATTAATATTATTTTTTCTAGACTCAATTGGAACACTACAGTGCACTTGAATTAAATAATGAACAAAATAAAGATATAGAAGGAGAAAATGTCTTAGAATTAAAATTGAAAGCTCTACTACTAGACACAATTCATCATATATCTGTTCTAGAGGAACTCATGGAGTTCAACGTAACAAAGATTTCGGAATGGACTTGGCAGAAACAATTGAGGTAAATTTAAAACGACTTTGTGGCTACAAAATAATTATTTATCTTATTATCAGATAAATATTTAATTATAAATATTGTTTTTTTCCTTCTTCTTTTTTTTTTGTGGACATGACTCTGTCTGTTTTTTAATGTATCTTCAGTAAGTTGTTGTTTTATCGTTCTCGTGGTCTTCGTACTAATTATTTTCCTACTTGGGAACCGTCTCTTGTCGCCTTCACTACCTATTTGTTATCATTCGGCTTATATGATCCCTTCAATGTACTCTTCTATTTCTGAACCAGTTTTTAATGTTTTCCACCTTGCGTCTACGTCGTATATCTGTACTTCTAGCTCTGTCCCATATTGTCTTCTGTACTTCTACCATCAAATGTTTTCACCTCTACTATTTCTAACATCCTTTTTGTCCGCTCTGTGTGAGGTCGTGTTTAGCTAACAAGCTAAAGGTGGTAAGTCTCCCGGACCTGATGAAGTTCCTATCGAATTACTCAAAATTGTGAATACTAATCTCTTCTTTTGGATATATTCAATATAATATATAGATATATAGAACAGGTATAATACCTAAATAATGGCTTCAATCAACATTCATACTGCTTCCCAAAAAAGCCAATACAAAGAAGTGCAATGAACATCGCGCCATAGCCTTAATAAGTTATGTCTTGAAATTGTTTTAAAAATAATTCACAATAGAATACATAAAAAATTAGATGTAGTAGAAGGCATAAGTAATACACAAATTGGGAAAGGACTGGGAACACGAGATGCACTGTTTGCAGTAAGTGTTCTTTCGCAGAGATGCTTAAATATGAATCAGGAAGTGTATGCCTGTTTCATTGATTTTAAGAAGGCATTTGACAGAGTGCAGCATAATCGGCTTAAAAAAATTTTATTAAATGAAAACATAGACAGTAGAGACTAGAGAGTAGTGATTACAATCATAGGCAACCTCTATCGGAACCAAACAGTAAAAGTAAAAGTTAAAAATGAACTGACCGAGGATATCCAGATTTGCCGTTGGGTCCGCCAAGGGTGTATTTTATCACCCTTTTTATTCAATTTATACAGTGAAGCCATCTCAGAATTAGCGCTTGCCGAGATCAGTGAGGGCCTTATAATAAACGGTGAGCCACTTACTTACACCAATAACATCAGATATGCTGACGACACCGTCCTTCTGGCAGGAACACTAGAAGAACCGCAACACCTTGCTGAACAACTAAATATATATTGTAACGATTATGAACTAAAAATAAATTTGAAGAAAAAAAAGTTCATGGTATTTACAAAAGCACAAAACATCTAAGTTAAGCTAGTACTAGATAATACAGACATTGAACAAATATCTTCGTACAAATACCTTAGAGCATAGATTATAGAAAATACTGATCAGATAAAAGAAATAAGATGCCGCATTGAAATTGCACGGTCAACTTTTAATAGAATGAGAAAACTTTTTTGTAATCGCGATATCAATATATCGCTCCAGATAAGAATGCTTCGATGTTATATTTTCTCTACCCTTTTGTATGGGGTTGAAACTTGGACACTTAAAAAATCCAACATTAAAAACCTAGAAGCATTCGAAATGTGGGGTTACCGACATATTTTGAAAATATTATGGATGAATCGCAAAACAAACGCACACGTTCTCGAACAACTAGGAAAACAATGCGAAGTTTTAAATTCCATAAAAATCAGGAAATTGGAATACTTGGGGCACATAATGAGAGGTGAAAAATATGAACTACTAAGAAATATAATACAGGGTAAAATCAAAGGCAGAAGATGCGTAAGAAGACGGAAAATCTCGTAGCTAAAATCCGTGAATGGTTTGGATGCAGTTCAATTGAACTATTCAGGCTCGTAACCAACAAAATTATAACTTTCCAATCTAGAATGATTTCCAATCTTCAATAGGGTGAAACTTGAAGAAGAAAAAGAAATAAAGTAATCATTTTATTTCTGATTCATTTATAGTGGTTATATCTCAATTGTATCCGTGTATTTTCTTCACATTTTGTCTTCACTTCCTCTCTACCTTTGGTGTTTTCTTTTTGATATGTTAGTGTTCATTACTTTCCTCTCTCTAGGTTATTCTTTTGCTGCGATAATTATGTTTAGCTTTTATTTACGTTATCGTTTTCTGTTTCATTCCTAACGATGTTCTCTAATATTCTTTTTCTGTATAAGTATTCCGTGGATGCCGTATTTAGTCCTTCCACTTTGATTTTTGTTTATGTTAGCGCCACTCTTGGGTGTAAAGTATTTCAAGATGATTCATATTTTATATTTACTAGACTATGGTCGCTACCTACATCTGCTGAGTTAAGGCACCTTACGTGAAAATTTTTCGATAGATATATATCTCTGTTGTTTATAACTTAATCTATTTTTGTCTACGGGTGTTATTAAATGTATATTTGTGTTGGTCATTGTGGTCAAAATATGTGCTTGTTATTCTAAGTTCGATATTAGTGCAGCAGTTTATCATCAGTTCCATTTTCGTTTTTAACATCATTATGTTTTTGTATATTTTTGGGTATTAATTTGATTACCTATTTGAGCATTATTATAAATATTTATAATAATTATTTGTCTTTTTGTTAGATATTATAGTAACTCTATCGGCGAAGTAACTGTCAAAATGGCCAACGCCAGAATGGAATACTCCTATGAATATTTAGGAAATGCTGCAAAACTTGTGCGGACACCATTAACAGACAAGTGCTTTTTAACGTTAACTCAGGTATATATTTTAATAGTTTTTGCAGATAGAACTTAATTAGATCTTTTTTCAGGGAATTCATTTGGGTATGGGAGGAAATCCTTATGGTCCAGCAGGCACTGGCAAAACGGAATCTGTTAAAGCACTTGGAGGACTTCTAGGAAGACAAGTTCTGGTGTTTAACTGCGATGAGGTAATGTAAATGAAGAAATAACAAATAATAGGAGTGTTTTCAAAATAAATAAAAGTTAATAATTAGCGCTGCACCTAAAATTATATATAGTATTAAATTTAACCTAAAAATTAAATAAAGTAAATAGGTAATAATGCTAAATTGTCTTCTAAATCTAAATGCAAAGATTAAGACACAATTCATATTAATGCCAAATCATGTATAGCAGAGGTTCTCTAGAAATAAAGTCGTTAACAAAAGTTAAGCATAGGATTTGCAAAGCACTTCGGTGGTTTTTAAAGCAGATATTCTTCACTGCTATTTGGCATGTATATCTAAATAGGCTTTTTAATTTTAATTCTATAGTGTCTAATTTTAAGTCCACCAAAGTTCTTTTGTTATTTCACGGCTTTTCCCATTTCTCGCCATTTTCTTGTCGATTTATATAAGGATCCTACTAAATAAATTTTAAAAGTAGTGAGAGGCCCACCATGATCTTGCCGTTTTGAGTCCACTGCTGGACATAGGCCCCGTAAATAATTCCAATGCATTATATCTTGAGCACCCTGAATCCAATTGTGCTTAATGCGCTTGACGTCATCTGATCACCTTGTTGGAGGACGTCCTCGATTACGATAAGCATCGGGTCTAGGTCTCCATTCCAGAATTTTCTTCGTCCACCTTACATCTTTTATTCTGACAACGTGCCCCGCCTATTTCCATTTCAATGTTGTAATCCTTTGAAATGCGTCAATAACACCAGTTTTGCTCCCAACTATTGTATTTGATACTCTGTCTCTGAGGGATATATTATTCAGCATTTACCTCTCCATCGCTCTCTGTGCCACTTGTATTTTATTGATTTCTTCTCTGGTAAGGGTCAATGTTTCTGCTCCATACGCTAAAACTAAGAGTATACATTGATCAAAGACCTTCCTTTCAAGAACGTGGAAATATCTGATCTAAAGACTTCTCTCAGTTTTCCGTAAGCTGCCCATGCCAGTCCTGTTCTCCTGTTTAACTCCGTTGTTTGATTATCTCTTCCTAATTTAATTTCGTGGCCCAGATATTTATAGCTATACACTTGTTTAATTTTCGTTCCGTTAGTTGAGATGTTTTTCACCAGTACAAGGTTGGTCATATATTTTGTTTTGGAAACATTAATTTTAAGTCCAACTACTGTACACGAGATTTGAAGGTCTTGAAGAAGAGTGTGTAATAAGGACTATGTCGTCTGCAAATCTCAAGTTGTTCAGAAACTTTCCATTTATGTTAACTCCAATATTCTCCCAATTATTGTTTCTCATAGCTCTCTGCAACCCCTCTCGAAGGGAAATTTATTTTTGTTGCCATAATACATTCTAAATGCAGCTGTTGCGCTATTATATTATATATATATATATATTATATATATATTATATATATATATATATGATATCTAAATATATGTATATATATATATATATATATATTATATATATATATAGTGGAAGCAGGAGTGGAAACATGGACTCTCGGAATTACAAGTATGAGGCGTATAGAAGCCTTTGAGATGTGGGTTTTTTCGAAGAATGCTGAAGATCTCTTGGACAGAGCACGTGACCAACAACGAGGTGCTAAGAAGAATGGGTACTGACAGAGAACTCCTAAATATTGTAAAAAACCGAAAAACGAGTTATTTAGGACATATCTACAGAGGAGAAAAATACAACTTCCTACGACTTATAATGGAAGGGAAAGTGGAAGGAAGAAGAGGTCCAGGAAGAAGAAAATGCTCCTGGTTGAAGAACATAAGAGACTGGACAGGCATGGACACACATGCGATACTAAGAACAGCTCAAGATAGAGAGCAATTTGCTGTTAGTTATAGCCAACCTTCAGTAATGGAGAAGGCACCTTAAGAAGAAGATATATATATGTATATTCCGAAGAAGAGTTGTATACCTATGATCAATACTGCACTCTGTAAGAGCATTTAACCTGGAGCCATGCTGAACTGAGTCAAACGCTTTCTTAAAGTCTACAAATATTAATATCAATGGCTTGTTGTATTCTGTTACTTTCTTTATAAAGGATTTTATATAGGAGATAATAAGCCGATAGGTCTGTAGTTTCCAATTTCTGTTACATCTCCTTTTTTGTGCAATATTATCACAATGGCACTATTCCATTTTTCTGGTTGTAACTCCTTTAAAGAGGCAGGCATTATGAAGGGTTTTTAAAGCTTCTAAATTTGCCTTTTAATTTTAGCATTTCACTTACAATGCCATCTTCTCCAGGTGATTTGTTGTTCTTTATACCTTTCAACGCTGATTCGATTTCCTCTTCGGTTATATCTGGAAGTTCCACTGATCCTTAATTTTGTATGGCTGAGATTTCCACCTCTGGAATGTGAGGATCTCGATATATATTGTTCTATAGTACTCTTTGATAATTTTCATAATTTTTTATTGTTTATATACAGCATGTCCTTGTCTATTTTTTAGATTATAAATGTTCGTAGTTGCTGTCTTCAACTTTCGTTTTAGAACTTTAAGGTTTTTTTTTTGTTCTATAGTATTAGTTGTTTCTTTAGTGTTAAAATCCCTAATGTCTTTTCTAATAGCTTTTGAAATGGTTTTATTTAAATTCCTTAGCTGTGCGATGTTCACTGTGTGCTTATCTTTCATTTCCCTTCTTTTTTGCATTAGATTCCTTGTGCCTTCTGTAAGTTTTTCATTTTCCTTGCTTGTTTAAACTTGACAGTTCTTTGGTGCCTTCCTTAGAAGGTCCATCAACCTTTCATTAAGTTGTTAAAAATCAGTTTCATCTTACACGTTATTCTGAAGGTTTCTATCTATTTCTTCCTGGTATGCCCTTGTGTTAGTAATCGCAGTGAACGTAACATTTTTAGTTCTTGTTACCATATTTCTTCGTTCCTTTAGCAGTATTAGCAGTAATACTGTGTATAGTGATTGATCAGCCCTAAAATTTGCCGGTTTTCGGAAGCTGGCGTTAAAATTATTATTGTTTTAAACAAAGCGGTGACTTTTTATTCTTTAAAATTTAATGGTATTCGAATCCTAACAACGCTGCCAAACTTCTGTACAGTGTTGTTTGATATTAAGGTAGATATCTGTAACTAGAATTTTTTTGAGAATAGCACGACTTTTATTTGAGGTTGCTTTAACAGCTAAGGCGTCAACCTTTTCATTACTATAGTGATGGTATTTAGCTGAAGTAAATGTTTACATTTTTGCTTTTTACGTTATGTAGCATACTGTATGTTCTGGATAATTTTATCAGGTGTATAGACTTGTTTTGTGAAATGTTTTATGAAATCGTAAAATAGTTTCGAAACACAATTCAGATTTCTGCTTTTATCTATGCTTTCTAAAAATTGCAAAGCAAACAGACGTTGATAAAGGTGTTAAAAGAGACGTGGGGAATCTAAAATTTGCATTCCACGACACATCTTTTCAACTAAGCAGAAATCCTTAGCGAATTGGTTTCTTGTACTCGTACAGAGTAAATCCGAAAAAAGTGAAAAAGACAGCAAATATTTGATTTCACGCAAACAGCGCCTTTGTATCTGTTGATACGTATTTCGACCTAATAGGTCTCATCAGAACAGTTATTCAAAGGTGTTCTCAACGTGAAAGATCAATATTTTCTGTCTTTTAAGAAGCAACAATAACATGGCTTCGAATACGGACGCACTAGCGACATCTAATTTAACAATCGTAAAATAGTTTCGAAACACAATTCAGATTTCTGCTTTTATCTGTGCTTTCTAAAAATTGCAAAGCAAAACAGACGTTGATAAAGGTGTTAAAAGAGACGTGGGAATCTAAAATTTGCATTCCACGACACATCTTTTCAACTAAGCAGAAATCCTTAGCGAATTGGTTTCTTGTACTCGTACAGAGTAAATCCGAAAAAAAGTGAAAAAGACAGCAAATATTTGATTTCACGCAAACAGCGCCTTTGTATCTGTTGATACGTATTTCGACCTAATAGGTCTCATCAGAACAGTTATTCAAAGGTGTTCTCAACGTGAAAGATCAATATTTTCTGTCTTTTAAGAAGCAACAATAACATGGCTTCGAATACGGACGCACTAGCGACATCTAATTTAACAATCGTAAAATAGTTTCGAAACACAATTCAGATTTCTGCTTTTATCTGTGCTTTCTAAAATTGCAAAGCAAAACAGGACGTTGATAAAGGTGTTAAAAGAGACGTGGGGAATCTAAAATTTGCATTCCACGACACATCTTTTCAACTAAGCAGAAATCCTTAGCGAATTGGTTTCTTGTACTCGTACAGAGTAAATCCGAAAAAAGTGAAAAAGACAGCAAATATTTGATTTCACGCAAACAGCGCCTTTGTATCTGTTGATACGTATTTCGACCTAATAGGTCTCATCAGAACAGTTATTCAAAGGTGTTCTCAACGTGAAAGATCAATATTTTCTGTCTTTTAAGAAGCAACAATAACATGGCTTCGAATACGGACGCACTAGCGACATCTAATTTAACAATCGTAAAATAGTTTCGAAACACAATTCAGATTTCTGCTTTTATCTGTGCTTTCTAAAAATTGCAAAGCAAAACAGACGTTGATAAAGGTGTTAAAAGAGACGTGGGGAATCTAAAATTTGCATTCCACGACACATCTTTTCAACTAAGCAGAAATCCTTAGCGAATTGGTTTCTTGTACTCGTACAGAGTAAATCCGAAAAAAGTGAAAAAGACAGCAAATATTTGATTTCACGCAAACAGCGCCTTTGTATCTGTTGATACGTATTTCGACCTAATAGGTCTCATCAGAACAGTTATTCAAAGGTGTTCTCAACGTGAAAGATCAATATTTTCTGTCTTTTAAGAAGCAACAATAACATGGCTTCGAATACGGACGCACTAGCGACATCTAATTTAACAATCGTAAAACAATCGTAAGTAGTTTCGAAATATTGATCTTTCACGTTGAGAACACCTTTGAATAACTGTTCTGATGAGACCTATTAGGTCGAAATACGTATCAACAGATACAACGGCGCTGTTTGCGTGAAATCAAATATTTGCTGTCTTTTTCACTTTTTTCGGATTTACTCTGTACGAGTACAAGAAACCAATTCGCTAAGGATTTCTGCTTAGTTGAAAAGATGTGTCGTGGAATGCAAATTTTAGATTCCCCACGTCTCTTTTAACACCTTTATCAACGTCTGTTTTGCTTTGCAATTTTTAGAAAGCACAGATAAAAGCAGAAATCTGAATTGTGTTTCGAAACTATTTTACGATTGTTAAATTAGATGTCGCTAGTGCGTCCGTATTCGAAGCCATGTTATTGTTGCTTCTTAAAAGACAGAAAATATTGATCTTTCACGTTGAGAACACCTTTGAATAACTGTTCTGATGAGACCTATTAGGTCGAAATACGTATCAACAGATACAAAGGCGCTGTTTGCGTGAAATCAAATATTTGCTGTCTTTTTCACTTTTTTCGGATTTACTCTGTACGAGTACAAGAAACCAATTCGCTAAGGATTTCTGCTTAGTTGAAAAGATGTGTCGTGGAATGCAAATTTTAGATTCCCCACGTCTCTTTTAACACCTTTATCAACGTCTGTTTTGCTTTGCAATTTTTAGAAAGCACAGATAAAAGCAGAAATCTGAATTGTGTTTCGAAACTATTTTACGATTGTTAAATTAGATGTCGCTAGTGCGTCCGTATTCGAAGCCATGTTATTGTTGCTTCTTAAAAGACAGAAAATATTGATCTTTCACGTTGAGAACACCTTTGAATAACTGTTCTGATGAGACCTATTAGGTCGAAATACGTATCAACAGATACAAAGGCGCTGTTTGCGTGAAATCAAATATTTGCTGTCTTTTTCACTTTTTTCGGATTTACTCTGTACGAGTACAAGAAACCAATTCGCTAAGGATTTCTGCTTAGTTGAAAAGATGTGTCGTGGAATGCAAATTTTAGATTCCCCACGTCTCTTTTAACACCTTTATCAACGTCTGTTTTGCTTTGCAATTTTTAGAAAGCACAGATAAAAGCAGAAATCTGAATTGTGTTTCGAAACTATTTTACGATTGTTAAATTAGATGTCGCTAGTGCGTCCGTATTCGAAGCCATGTTATTGTTGCTTCTTAAAAGACAGAAAATATTGATCTTTCACGTTGAGAACACCTTTGAATAACTGTTCTGATGGGACCATATTAGGTCGAAATACGTATCAACAGATACAAAGGCGCTGTTTGCGTGAAATCAAATATTTGCTGTCTTTTTCACTTTTTTCGGATTTACTCTGTACGAGTACAAGAAACCAATTCGCTAAGGATTTCTGCTTAGTTGAAAAGATGTGTCGTGGAATGCAAATTTTAGATTCCCCACGTCTCTTTTAACACCTTTATCAACGTCTGTTTTGCTTTGCAATTTTTAGAAAGCATAGATAAAAGCAGAAATCTGAATTGTGTTTCGAAACTATTTTACGATTGTTAAATTAGATGTCGCTAGTGCGTCCGTATTCGAAGCCATGTTATTGTTGCTTCTTAAAAGACAGAAAATATTGATCTTTCACGTTGAGAACACCTTTGAATAACTGTTCTGATGAGACCTATTAGGTCGAAATACGTATCAACAGATACAAGGCGCTGTTTGCGTGAAATCAAATATTTGCTGTCTTTTTCACTTTTTTCGGATTTACTCTGTACGAGTACAAGAAACCAATTCGCTAAGGATTTCTGCTTAGTTGAAAAGATGTGTCGTGGAATGCAAATTTTAGATTCCCCACGTCTCTTTTAACACCTTTATCAACGTCTGTTTTGCTTTGCAATTTTTAGAAAGCACAGATAAAAGCAGAAATCTGAATTGTGTTTCGAAACTATTTTACGATTGTTAAATTAGATGTCGCTAGTGCGTCCGTATTCGAAGCCATGTTATTGTTGCTTCTTAAAAGACAGAAAATATTGATCTTTCACGTTGAGAACACCTTTGAATAACTGTTCTGATGAGACCTATTAGGTCGAAATACGTATCAACAGATACAAAGGCGCTGTTTGCGTGAAATCAAATATTTGCTGTCTTTTTCACTATTTTATGAAATTTTAGAACAACAGTAAACAGCGACATCCAGATACGACGTCAAAATCATACTGGGAGACTTCAATGCCGAACTAAAAAAAGAGGACCATCTTAGAGCGGTAATCGGAACACATAGCTTACATGACATCACTAATGATAACAGATCAAGACTGGTAGAATTCGCTTTAGCCAACAATATGGTAGTAAAAACTACACAATTCCAAAGAAAAGATATACGTTAATTTACCTGGGTGTCGAATGAAGGAATTACACGAAACCAGATAGACTATGTGCTTATCGATGGAAGACTATATCATCAGTGCACATAGTCTAAGGGAAACAGAAAGTGACTCTGACCAATTACTGGTTAGAATAAAAATAAGAACAAGGCTAAAGACGTGATAGCCAAAGCAACGCAAAGAAGGAAACCTATGGAACATTTCAAGGCTCGATTTACCTGATAATCAACGCCAATATCAGGCACTGATCCAAAACAAACTGCAGACATTGGAAGAAGAAGAAAACATCAACGCCAGAATTGACCATAGACCAGAAATGGCAAAATATAACAAACGCGATAGAAAGTGCCGCAGCGGACACTATAGGAAAAGAAAGGATTAACAAGAAGAAAAACCAGTAGTTTGACCAGGAGTGCATCAGAAAGTAATCAAGAGGCTAGAGTTACTATCAGAGGACCCTACAGATGAGAACAGGGAAGACTACAACAGAGTAAGGACTTTTGGACGAGAAGGTTTTTGAGAAGAAAAAAGAAACAGTACCTAGGAGGACGAATACAGCAAGTGGAGGAGAAACATAGAACCGGTCAGTCTAGACAGTTTTATAGGGACCTAAAAACAATGAAATGCACACGACCAACAGCTCAAGATTTATAAAAGAGGTTGCAGGACAATTGCTCACAGACGACGAGGAGATAAGTCGCCAATGGAGCAAGTATTTTTAGCAACTATTAAATACAGAAAAACCCAGAACGACAGGGCAACAAAGACAGTACCAGCTAGGCGAACCTAAAATACCAGGGCCCACATTAGCTCAAGTAAACTCCGCAATTTCGTCCCTTAAAACCATAAAGTTAGTTAGTTAAATCCAGGTGTTATGTATTCTGCCAATCTAAGTACTTGTAATTCACTGGAGTATTCTGCTCTAAATCCGAGCTAAGCTTTTGGGATTAGTCCTATTTGCTATGTTTCAGCTTGTAATCTGCTTAGTATTATTCTTTCTACGATCTGCTTAGTATTATTCTTTCTACGATCTTGCTGACCGATGCAGAAAAATGATATTATTTCCTGGCTTCGGAATCATGATAGCGTGGGCTTCTTTTCATCGATTTGGGTAGAGCCTGGGAATCTAAGGATTGCGTTTCATTATGTTGATTAAAATACTATTGCTTTTTCTGGTAGATACTTTGGAGCTCGATTTAATATTTTATCCAGACCAGGTGCTTTTCTCGGTGAGCTATTTTTAATTAGTTTGTTTATGTCTTAATGAGATCTATGTGTGATTATCTCATCTGCTTCTTTGAGCATTTCTTGTTCTTTGACTACTTCAATAAAGTCTACATCTTCATATTTGTGATAATTTTTTGTGCACTTCTCTCTCTCGAGAGAGGTCCTCGTCATCATATCGGCTTTTTCATCTATAAAGTAGACAATTCCATTTTCACCGTGTAATGGTGGTAGGGATAATTTCCTAATATATTTTGTTGTTTCCATAAGTTTTGCATGTTTGGACCTTCCTTTTGATCCTCTAGTTCAATAAATTATTTACATAATATTTAAATCGGTAACTTTGGTCGTTAATTAATTGAGTCAAGTTTAATAAAAAATAATATGAGTAGACCTTTTTCATATCTTTTATAAGAAAATATTATTTAAATAATATCTTTGTCGCAAATCCAACAGCACAAAACAGGCAATTTGATTAGACATTTTTATTTTTTATTTTATGTTGACGAAACTAAAAGCCATAACCCACACACCTGCATTTTTTATTGCTTTATTTTTACTGGAAGGTTTCTTAAAAGTCGATCATATAAAACATGTTAGTGCTTTTGAATTTACAAACTAGAAAGCCATAAAAAAGATCCTTAAATCTTCACATTTTTAAAAATTCCTAGAAACTGCCAGTTCTTTAATGTAACGTTAATTTACTGTCTTATCCGTGATAGGAAACTCACATCACGCGCTTTTAATAACAGTAGCAAGCATCATCGTCTTAAGAGAAAATCTTTCTAGTAAGCAGTCGAAAAATACATCACGCGCTCTATATTAAATTACATATCTTGCCTTAGCGGATATTTCGAGTTTACTACGTATTAAACGTAGATGCTAGTCATACCAAAGTGATCAGTTAAACTCACAATCTTACCATTATTTCTTCAATATTAAATTCTACCTGCCTTGACGAAGATTAAACTTAATTCTTTACTAAAAAAGTATGCTTGAGTCTAGATTCCTTTAAAATTTAATGTCTATTTATTATATCAAATTTACCTTATTTCCATTTAAACCGTTTCTTGTTATTTATGTTTCAGAATGTATTTTGTATGTTTATATTTAAAACAGAAATATTATAATACTACTGCCGTAGTGTCCATAATTTGTACATCATTCTTAAATTGCATGTACTTACCTTACAGGGCATCGATGTTTCGGCAATGGGTAGAATATTGATTGGATTGGTAAAAACTGGTGCCTGGGGTTGTTTTGACGAATTTAATAGATTAGACGAAGCTACACTTTCAGCCATATCTATGTTAATTCATGCTATTCAAGTCTCAATAAGAACAGATAAGAAGACTGTTCAGCTACTGGAACAAGATGTAAGCATAAAAATTTATTTATGAAAACAAACATAAATTTAAACATTAAAGTATTATATTATATTTATTTAAGCTACAAATACAATCGTAGTAATTTTTCTATCGTATTATATTCATTTAACGTGGACAATGTCGATTCATTTAATTCTACTCGAGCAAACTTTTTTTGTAGGTTGATGTAAACAGGCACTGTGGTATATTTGTAACTCTAAATCCAGCGGGAGGAGGTTATGGTGGTAGAAATAAGTTACCTGATAATCTAAAACAACTATTTAGGCCTGTCGTAATGACGCAACCTGATAACGAAGATATAGCCAGAGCTTTGCTTCATTGCGAAGGGTATAGAAATGCCAACGTTATTGCCAAAAAAATAGTAGAAGTATTCGACATTGCCAGGTAACATTGGGATCTATTGAAATTTGTTTTAATTTAATAGACATGTGTTATATAGGTTAGAAATTCATTCAAATCAAACTTGTTAAAAATTAATTTTATAAACCGACCATTTGCAGTCATCTTTCAAATTTTGGTAAAATTTATTAAAACATTTTTGATTTAAAGACAGTCAGTCTCCTAATGTTAAATGTGTTTACAATTAAATACCAGGATTTTAAAGTATTTTCCATTTTTAAGAAAATATTGTTTTAAACAAACTTAGCAATTTTTAATGAAAAACTGAGTTGTCTTAACTGAAATAATTATCATATTAGCGTACCTTATCTAAAATATTTCTCATGTAGACGAGCTCTCATCATCGTCACTATTCACCCGATTAATAATAAGTTATCCACTGTTTGAAAATAATTGTCCTAGTTATCTGTACTCATTTTTTACTTTCACTATATGGTTTACTCTTTTTTTTTAGTCGGCACTTAGAGTAATCTCTGATAGTTCATATCGAATTAAATCGACACTTTCGCGTCAAATTTTGGAATTCGTTTTTTTACTTTTCCCAAATAAGTTCAATAGGATTGAATATGCAAAAATAAGGTGGTAACCTCAAACAGCATGGCTATGTTGTATTGCAATAGTGTCCAGTATCTATTGTTTCTTAAAAGTTTTAGTACGAAGCACTTCAAGTAACTGTTTCTTATTATAGGTGTCTTCCAAATACAAATTATTATTTAACAGAAAATATTTTAGTTATTGTTTTGAAGACGAACTGGAATATTTTTGAGAAGCCTTGAGTAGTAGCTAGCATTGTCCGTAACATCACACTATCCGGTGTTATATTGGGAAGTTGTGTATTTTTAAACCACTTTTTTAATATAGTATAATTCATATTCTGATGATAATATACACTACATTTTTCTATTTTTTTTTCCGCAAAGCATTATTCTATTTTGCACCCAACCATTTGCAGATTCACAGTGCACAATAATCATCCGACAACCTTTATTCGGAGGTACTTCGAATCATACCATGTCTCGTCTAATAATATATAGTCCGCTGTTGGTCTCAAAATTCTTGATTTTTTTTAATAATCTTAACCCCAGTGTACGATTCTCTTACTTTACATAATAGCAACCCGTTTATCAACGATTTTAGTATTTGACACCAAGTTTTTTCTACTGTCTACGTAAAGTGCTTTTAGGGCAGCTTCTTCCCATTGCAACAAGCTTGTTGTATATAATATCAATTGTTGGTATTTTATTTATTTTTTTTAATTTATCGCAAACCAAATTCCTTAAACATTTAGCAGTCACGATATTAATTTGTTTAGGTTTTGCAGCATCCGATCTTGTTTTTCTCTTTTTAACACCAATTTGCACGATGTCGCACATGGTAGAATACAAAATCCCTGTTAGAAAGACCGCTTTTCTTATAATACCTTAACAAATACTTTCATGATCATTTTGAAGCATTTTGTAAATGTTCATACAACTTCTCTTAGATTGTTGATTCAAAACAATCCTTTTCTTTAGAAGCCTTAAACACTTTTCTACAGTTACAGTTTCAGTGTCATTATTTTTTGTATCACTTACTTGATAAGATGTATCACTTACTTAAAAGATTGTTGACTACTACACTTTCTCTACTACTACTTGTGTTCTCTTGCTCTGATGCACAAAAGATTGTAGGTGATTTTTCCCATGGTCTAAACATTTTGTAGACAAAAAGATAGTTTTTAAAAAACAAACAACAAAAAAATACTACAATTATTATAACTACTCACAACAAAATTTCAACACAACTCAAAATTATATCAATGCACAATGCACATCTATCTATAAACAAGCTATTTGTAAGGATACAACTAAACTAAAAATTTGCCAGTCCCTTAGATAATGCATATGCCGGTATTCATACAACCGGATTAGTCGGCGTAGATCAATCAGTTTAAAACTTGAAAATTGGTACTTGGTTGATTAGTACAGCTAAAATATTTTGACGAATATATCTAGACGAAATATTAAGCAATATAATTGATACTTTTTTCTACTTTTAAGTACAAAAAAATCACAGTAAAATTTGAAGCATTATTTGGTTAAAATATCTCATTTTTGGTGGTAAAAAATATATTAAATACAAATATTTCCCACATTTCCCAATTTGTGTGGACTAAAGGTGATAAAATGTGGCTGGAAGTTATATTTTTGTTTGAATTTACCGACGGACCATAAAAAGATGGTGTCAACTTTACGTAAAATATATTCTAAATATTTTGATATGAGTTTATTTTGAGTTATTGGTTTATAACCCCAAGTATTTCTTCCAGACTTTATAATTGTCATTACTTACGTTTTAGCAAACTTCTGAGTAAACAGCAGCACTACGACTGGGGCTTAAGGTCAATAAGAACCGTTTTAACAGGCTGTGGTCGAGTGCTACGAACACTAAAATCAAAAAGCAAAGAAAACGTTGATGCTAACGAAGAAATAATGCTGGTAGTGCAGGTTTTAAAAATGGACACCTTATCGAAGCTTTCTTTTAATGACAGCAAAAAATTTGTATCTATTCTTCAAGATGTGTTTAAGGGTATTGATTTAAAAATTACTCAGCACAACATATTAAGATCTCATCTTGAAATTTGTTTTGATGAAATGAAGTTGACTAGAAATGAAAGGCAGGTGAGTTATTATTATTATAAAACCTGTTCCTATGCTATTGATAAACGTTTGTTATTTTCTTAGCAATATTAGCTAGGGGTAGAATATTTTACTGTTTTTATTGAATAATAAATTTTACATTACGTTTGACATTGAAAAGAAGGTAAATGTCCACATTTTCCAAAACATCGTTTTTTGCCTTGGAAATATAATTTTAATTAATGTCATTTATAAACTGACCAGTATCTGTCTCACCTCTGTTAGTTATAAACAAAACCAAGAGGCAGCGATAGTAATAACTTTGTCGTAGTTTTTTTAATAGTTTTTTGCTTCTAATGTAAAATTTTGATTTGGCACTTACTTTCTTTTTATTGTCAATGCCTCAATTATTACAACAATTACATTCTCTATATGATTTAAGCTTTTAATTTTTTTTATTTAAAAAACTGCCTTTGAAAATGCCGAACATAGGCCGATTTTATTCGTCAATGTTATTTGGTACCATGGACGTATAAACACAGATGGACTCAGTTATTTACATAAAATTGTGTAGTCAAAATTATTTGAATAGGTCACATTCTCAGCACCTTCAACTGTTGTTACGTTTTGTTTTAAAATTTCTTATTCGCGAGTCGCTGAAAATATTACTCGGTATTTTATACTCTACAGGAGCTATCAAACCAAAATAATAATTTATTGGTTAGATTATTATATTTAATTGTTTTAAAAATATAAAGTGTGCACATAATGTGCAATATTATTTAATAATAGCGTACAATAGATATCAATCAATTATTTTATATGTAGAAGCACTGAAAACTATTTATAAATGGCAATGGTTGATTACATTTCTCTGTCTTATGGATCTACGTCAAACTTCAAATGCTGTTCCATGTTTGTTTACTTTTTACAGTAGATGAGGAAAAGTTGTTTTTTGATATTTTGGCTGTATTTTGAGTGATATTTGTGAAAAGTGAAATAAAATAAACGAAATATTATTAAAAAATTACATCCCGATCTCTCATTTAATTTGTAAGTACATACAATTTACATTATTTAAGATGAGGAAATGAGAAACCGTGTTTATTTACATTTTTATAGGCGTACCATTGGGTTTATTCATATTCATTAATGTATTGAATAAGATATAAGTTCCTGAAATTAGTAGACATTTTTAAATTGTAAGTAGACATCATCTGATTAGTCTGTTTAGTACCTTTTTAATTTAATATTTCTCATGGATGCAAATAAATTAGTGAAATAAATAAAACTCATTTATTTTTCTATGTAGGTTTCCAAATAATATTAACGATCGAACTATTTTGGTAGCAAATTTAGGAGAAAACATAAAGATTTTTTATTGTAGCATTATTTTGATACCTGTTAAAAATTAACTTGAACTCAACTATATTTTATTGTATTAACTTTAAAGCAAATAAAATCGTATTTTAATTTTTCTATTTGATAATACGTGATTTGTTAATAGCTAAACTTTGTTTTTGTTAAATTCTTTGAACGTGTTTTTATACATTATTACTAATTCCAATTTTTAAAATCTGAATAATTACCCCCGAGCAAAAATCAGCACGCTTATGCTTATTGCAGAAGCATCACATTCTATCGAAGCTTCAAAATATTGTGTGTTAAAGGTATCTTATTGCTGTGTCCATCTATGTTTATAGGTCCATGTTTGGTACAATTTGTTACTTGTATTACCTATTTATATTTGGTTAATTACATTTAATAACATGATTTTGTACCGTGTGGTTTTGTTTTTAGATTAATAAGTGTTTGGAATTATATGAACAACTTCTACAACGAATGGGTGTAGCCATAGTAGGACCACCAAAATCTGGAAAGACAACTATCCGAAAATTAGTTTTAAAGGTAATAAAATATAAATACTTGCTTAAACAATTGCTTTAGTCTGTGCAAATATTAACTCATTAGAGAAATTTTAGGCTTTAGTCAAAATGGGCAAAACATTGAAGTGTCATCAGTTTAACCCAAAAAGTATGACACGACCACAGTTACTTGGAAAAATGGATTTTGATACCGGTCAATGGAGTGATGGAGTCATAACCAGTTTTAGTTTGCAAGTTACATCGGAAAATTCAAGTAATGGAATATTTATTTAAATACAATATAAAATAAAACCTAAGACTGTCTTAAATTTCCATAAGAAATATTCAATATTTATATTTCTCTGATACATCATCTGCTTCAGAAGAATGATTAGTGTAAAAGTTTGATGTTATTTCTTATCTCTTTTTTATGTGTATGGTTTCTGTTCGTGTCCTTGTTTTTGATTTGATTTATACAGGGTTTCGTGTATCGCTGAAATTGCAGTTTTAATTTATTTCTAATTTAGTTTTCTATTTTCTGCTTTGTACGATTGAGTATTTTTTTATGTATATTTTATGATTTTTTATAGAACATTTTTGTTCTGTTTTGGTTTTCTTAAGATTGATCTGCTTATGCATAACTCTTCCCATGATCACTTGCTTTTTTGATAATATTGTTACTGAGTGTTACTTCTTCATACATACCACCATTTCTATTCTTCATCTAATTTTTTGATCCTAATTCTTTTCCGTTTGTCTCGTGGGTATAAGCTAATTGTATTTTTCTTTTTTAAGTGGAGTCATTCAGTTGATTCTTTTTCCTCTAATACTTCTGAGATTTTAAGAACCTATCCTGTTTTTCTGACTAAATAAAAATGCTATTCAAGTGCAGTATTACTCCACACACAATTAAATTTTAATTTACAGGTCAGAATCCCAAATATAACGATTATTGTGCTTTTAGCTAGTTATTTATTACTCTGTATCCGTAGTATGGTATAATGATGTAGATAAGTATGTATTCGAAAAAAAAAATCATACCAACCGCGCAATTGTTACTGACATCTTTTCACCTTTTATACTAGACGGTATAACAAATAAAGTGCCAAAGCTATTTAAATTCATCAATCAAAGTTTACTTAAAAAATTTCATAAAAACTCTTTTAAATAGAAAAACTGAAAATTCAAGTAACAATAAGTGAGGATTGGAAAGTTCTCAGAAAAGTGTTTGAATAAAATAAGATAATATTTCATACTTTTGTACTCCCTAAAGAGAAATCCTTTAGGGTCGTTTTAAGAAATATCCATCAGAGAACCTACTCCAAATCATACATGGCATACAGTTACAAAAACCATGAAGGTTCATAACAATAAAAACAAGCAACTTAAAAATCAATTTTTTATCAATCCAAAACGTAATGAAAACAAGAAAGGCATCTTTGGAATAACAAAATTACTACATGCTGAAGTACGCTTCGAAGGACGCAAATAATAGCGGCTTCTCACGGTCGGCGATATTGCGGACGTAAGCGGACCAGCCCGCACCACGCACCGTGGGAAAGGTCCACGTCCGTAGTAGCACAGGCACGTTCGGGCTGGTGCGTCCTATCGATCTAGAGTCGGTTACATCAAAGGTGCAGTACATTCTCGTGCGACGCGATCCTAGCGCGTCTGTTTTTAACAGAGGACAAGTTCAAGTCAGAAGTTTTTCATTCGCTGACACGAATAGTTTTCTGTAGTGTTGTCATAGTTGTTTTGCAGTTTTTTGCTAAAAAATGGAATGGACAAACGAAGTTATTTTTAATTTTTTTAAATTTGTATCAAAATGAACCAAGTTTATGGAATTCCACGGCGCCAGAGCATAAGAACCGGAACGATGCATGGAACCTAATAAAAAATCAATTGAAGAATAGTACTATTTCGATTAAAGAATTAAAAAAGGAGAGAGATAATTTAATGTCGACATACAGAAGGCAAAAAACAAAGTAGAGAATCGAGGAGGTAAGATAGAAGAGGACTCAAAATCAAACATACTGTCACGGATCTACACACACTGTCACGGACCGTAGGAAGAGCTCTGTCTGCGGTGCGTTGCCGTCTGTGCTGATCGGCTGTCCGCGATGATCTGTAGAATCGCCGATCATGGGAAGCCACTATAAGAGGCTGTATTTATTCGTATTTACTCTATTATCGAACCCTTGAAATAGTTTATCCAGCCTGCTTTTATTGCTGCTAATCATATTGCTATCACTTATAATTTGTCCTTTACTATTTTTAAACAGATTAGTGCTTGGTCTATATTCCTCTCTGAGTTGTTTAAGAAATTTATATTCAGATTAAAATCTTGCTCTATTTTCATTAGAGTTGATTTCAACATACGAAAAGTTTTGACGATGCCCTATAGTTCTCCAGTGTATAACACTACAAACGGTTGGAAGTTTGATTAGCTGTGTCGTGCTAAAAGAGGTAAAAACACAACTACTGATCCCCATATGATTTTTAGAGGCTTCTGTATAAGGAACGTTATAAAAATAATTTCAAATAAGTATGTATAGGAAAGATTATTTAGTTTTAGCTTTAGGAGTATCATGTTTATTGAAAGATTGAAGTCAGGGAGGTATTTACCTTTAAAAGTTGATTGTGCCATGGAAAATGTGTAAAGGTATGAAAGGGTGAAGTTGCAGTTAGATCAAAAGCACCGAAAATACCAAGGAGAGAATTTAGTATACAAAAGAAAGGTAGAACACCTCTAGTGGTCTGAGGGTAATGGATGAGATTACTTGGTTAGTTAGTAGTTAAAGATTGGATTTTGTGGATTGGCTGATAACCTAGCTACATATGACAAAAGAAAATGTTATCTCAGTAACCAGAGTGGCGGTTCGTTAGCTTCAGAGTACATGCTTTAAACTGGGCTAGATCTAAAGGCACCTGACCAGATTCTAAGACCCGTATTGTGGACGGAATCAAGAGCTTTTAGATGTGACTTAAAGGCAGACATGTAGATAAAATTATTATGGTGTATTTAGAAGCGAATAATGGATCTGTAATCTGCACACAATACATTTTTGTCAGATCACCACTAGAAATAGTGCTAAACACGATATGCTTGAAAAATAGATCTGCAAGAAAACAGAAGTTGAGGTGCCGACATCCACTTTTAGGTGGTTGTTTTTGAAACAATGATATCCTTTGTAATTTTTAAGTTGTCCAAGTATTGTAACTTCAAAGTTTGTCTCTTGTAAACATATAAAATATGTCTCTGTTTCTGTGATCAATTGTTGGATCCTTTCATATCGCGGACAGAATCCGACACAATTCCATTGAATCAATGTGAAGGTAACTAAGTAATTAAAAGGTAGATTTTTGAGAGTTTTGTGATGTATCTGAAAGATAATCGTCGTCAGTGGATGATTGTGATACTTCTGCGTTGCTACTATCTTCGGTTAAATATTTTTTAAATTTTTGTTGTTGTTCTAGTAACTCTAGCCTTAGCAAATCTTTTTGTTAAATACGATGATTTATTTCTTTAGTCCATGACGTTATCGATCGTTGGATATGTATCTTATAAATAATATATAACAGGTCTTGTATATCTATAGTAATTTGCAGAGCTTTCATTATTGGGTTGCCGTTGCCAAATGAGGTCTCGAGGAAAGCAAAAATCTGATCAGCTGTTAAAGTTTAGTCATTCGGCTTTGTATAACAGATTTTGTATAACTGTCTTTGTGTCTTCTTAATGCAATAGCTTCGTTTGTTCGCTGCATAATAAATTTCTTCTTAGCTAATTTAGGTTTATCAGTGCTGGAGGAGTGCTCTAGAAGGGGCATTACATCAACGTCGAATTTTGTCTTATTTTAGCTGCAGGCAACGTAAGAATTGTTATCATACGTATTAATATTTTACTAGTTTTTTTTTACCACCTGCGCGGTGTTTGTATACTGCTGTCTGGTCATAAATGACCAATTATTAGTTATTTTCTGACCTAAGATAATAACAGCCAATACTTAAATCTTAGGGCTTACCCTATGGCTTACTCTTATTTTATCTATTAACTAATGCACTACAACTAGCATGCAATAACTTCACAGCACTATACTCTGCTTTTTACACTAAACTGTTACACATTTACACTAGTTCAAATGGTTCTGTCCTATGAGTCTTCTTTTTAGTTCAGTGTTGTCAAGAAGCTGGATTGCCTCGACATTCACATGACTATGTAGCCTCTGCTCGTGACTTGCTGCTGTTCTCTTGATTATTTCGATCACAGTTTCCATACCCAGGTCCTGGTGGAGGTTGCTGTTACGGATATACCAAGAAGCATCAACAATGTTTCTCAGTACTTTATTTTGAAATCTCTAGAAAATAAGTAGATTACTAGCTTTGGTACAGCCCCAGAGTTGGCACCCATATAACCCATACTGGCCTCAGTACTTGCTTGTAGATGGATAATTTATTATGAATTGACAATGTTGAATTTTTTCCAATCAGCCAATACAATTTCTTATATTATCTAATATCAAGCTCCCCTCTTTTCTTTTTGACATGGACTTTCCAGCGCAGCTTCGCGTCTAGGGTGATGCCCAAGTATTTTGCTAATATTGCATAAGGAATTCGGGTATCATTTATTCTAACTGGGAAATTTTCTATTTTTTTATTTGTAAAGTTAATGTATGCAGATTTAGTCTCATTTAATTTTATTCGCCATTTTCTGGTCCAGTTATGTATTTTATTTACTGATAGTTGCAATTTATCAGTCGCTTCTTCACTAATGTTTCCTATCGCTAGTATGGCTGTATCATCCGCGTAGGTGGCAATAGTATTTTGTTTTAGCTCTGGAATGTCACACGTATACAATAGGTACAGGACCGGAAGTAAGACACTTCCTTGTGGCACGCCAGCTTTGATCTCCCTTAAGTCGGTGTACACTTTTTCTTGTTTTACTCTGAAATATCTATTCGCAATGTATGATTTCAAGATTTCTGAATACTGTTTAGGCATGAACGGTCTTAGTTTATAGTTTAAACCGTCATGCCAGACTTTATCAAACGCCTGTGCTACATTCAAGAAGATTGTAGACAGGCTTTATTTTCTTCTAATGTTTTTTCTATTATATTCGTTATTCTGTGAACTTGATCTATAGTGGAATGTTGATTTCTGAAACCAAATTGATGATTTGGTATAAGATTTTTTCTTTCTATTATTGGTTTTAATCTTTTTAATAGAAGTTTTTTAAATAGTTTTGACATCACATTTTACTAGTGAGCATAAAAAAGGTTCAAAGATAAACAAAATAAACAGTCCAATGTAACAGTTATAGTCAGATTTTAATTAATACCTTTACGCCTACTCGTAGATAAGACTAAATAGCAGTTTCGAATACACTACACCTTTATGTTTAAATGTTTAAAATTTATTTAAGTTATAAACCATTCTCAGACAACAGAACCACTTTCACACGTTTAGACACAGTAAGGAGCTCCGTTGATAATTAGAATGTTAAAGTACTCGGATTTCATTTGTAATCTACATATTCTTTTACTTAATGGCTAGAAGGTATATTTAGCATTCCAGTTTGCTCCGTGTCTTTACGACCTTTTAAGAAGTATGTATTTTTATTTGTTGCTACCATCATCTCAACAATAATCACACATTTGATATACAAGTTTCACAACAATTTAACTCAAATGGGTGCACAGTCTGTACTTATGTATTCATATTTTTTTAGACACGTGGTCCTGGATTGTATGTGATGGAGACGTTGATCCAGAATGGGTAGAATCACTCAACTCCGTATTAGATGACAATCGCCTTTTATCTTTACCATCTGGATGGCGCATTCAATTTGGACCGAACGTTAACTTTCTTTCGAAACTCACGATTTAAGCAGCGCCTCTCCAGCTACTATATCAAGGATGGGAATCGTATTCCTTAGCGAAGAAGATCTTGATACCCAAAATATTATAAACAGTTTTGTGGAAAAACTACCTGACGATCAAAAATCTATACTTGAACCTTTGATTAATGACTACTTTATAAAGGGTTTGTAATTAGTATATCAAATTTTCATCAAACTATTTTTTTTAATATATTTTTTTTTAATTTTAGCCGTGGATTGGATTACAAAGAATGGTGAGATTACTCTACCCTGTTCGACGACAGCTGTTGCAGTGACAGGATTAAGTCAGCTTATAGATGTTTATAGCAGAGCTCATTTTACCGTAGCCTTAATAAATGGTTTAGGCAATCAATTACAAGATGATTTTAAAGAGATATTTGCTCAACAGGTACATCCAAGTAAAATTAGAGATTATTTTTGCGGCTTTTTTAATACCTTTTATTTCCCTTAAATGTAGATACGATTATTTAGAGCAGTGTTTCCCAAAGTGGGGGTTGCGACCCCCTGGGGGGTCACCATGAGGTACTAGGGGGTTCGCTGAACATTTCCAAAATAAGACAAAAGCACCACTTTGTTGATCATGTATTTTTATTTTAACAACGCCGAAAATAAAAATTAACAATTAATTATCAGACGAAATATAATACTAAATATTAAAGTCCGTAAAAATAAAAGAGTAAAACAAAGTCAAATATCATAATCTTAATGAGAGCTATGCGCCTGTTTTTGTAAAACTAATCTTTTAAATCTAGGCTGTGTATTTGAGACACACACAATTATATCATTTTCAAGTACGAGACGATTTCTAACTCTTGTTTTAATGGCAGTCATAGACGAGAAACTTAACGTCACACAAATATGATGTTACAAAATGGAACCAAACATTTTACAGCTTCACTCGCCAACTGAGGGTATTCCTGCATCTTTCTCGGTCCAAAATTGGTCCGAGTTCTGGAGAAAAAATTGGAGCTTTAACATTCCATCACTGATATTTCAATAAGTTTTTCTTTCATGTTTATTGGTATTTCGACATGCTGAAAGGAATCGGCTAAAAACGGATTTAGTATCCATCTGCAACTGTCGTAACTGTTTTGAATTTCTTCGGGGAAATAATCACAGAGCTGTTGTTGTAAATTGATCAAAGTAACATGCATGTCGGCAAAAACTTGTTCAAAATTTGTAGCACTGTAATTGGATACATTTTCCTTAATTTTCTGAGGGCACTGGAATGAATCGATTTGTTTTTTGCCGAGTGAGGTTGACCATAAATCGATTTTTCTTGGAAACGCCTTAATTTTATCTGTGGCTGTAATTATATTAATGTCGCGACCTTGTAAATTACTGTTTAAAATATTTAATTGCTCGAAAATATCAGCAAGGAAACCGAGTTTCAGAAGCCAAATAGGATCGGAAAATTGATTTTCATATGGGGACTTCTCTTTTTTTAAATACATTAAAAGCTCTGCTTTTAAGTGAAATGCTCTTTTTAAGACGTTGCCCCTTGAAAGCCACCTTACTTCGGTGTGATAGAAAAGATTTTCAAATAAAGCATGTCTTCGCAAATTTTTTTAAAATACGGGCTACAAAGCTTTTCCTTTAATGGAATTTGCAACTTTATGGATGGTTTTCATAACACAGTCCATTTCAGGAGGTAAAGCTTTGGACGCAAGAGCTTCTCGATGTAAAAAACAATGTCTCCATTTGGCATTAGGCATTATTTCTTGTAATTTGACGACAAGACCAGATTTATGTCCTGTCATAGCTTTAGCGCCATCTGTGCATATAGCAATACATTTACCCCAGTCAATATCATATTTACTTGTAGGTTTCACACAAGTGTCGAGTAAACATTTTCCAGTGGTATTGGTCTCCAATGAGGAACAAAATAAAATATCGTCTTTATTGCTATTATTTGTATCATATCTTAGAAACGTAATGAATTAGGCACAGTTAGATATATCTGTGGATTCGTCCATTTGAAGAGAGAAGTACGTGCATTTATTAAGATTTTCCACAACTTGCGCTTAAATATCTTCTGCCATATCACAAATTCTTCTTTAGATAGTATTATTTGACAGAGGTGTTGTATTTAATTTTGCAGCCTCTCTTTCCCCATACATTGTATGTACAGTTGCGGTCACGGAATAGTTTACAGGTTCACGTATCTAGGAGCCCATTTTTTAAATTTTTACTTCGTTTAAACGCACCTTTTACGTCAAATTGACGTTGCCAGTGGTGTACTAGCTAGAATAGGTAGATTAAAATTAAAATATCAAAATATTTTACAAAATGAAAAATATAGAAAACAGTTTTTTGAATAAAATGGATTATGATCTTAATAACGAAAATAAAGAAGTCTTTTTTTTTAATATGCATTTTATTTTAAATCTATTTTATATTAAATAACGATAAACAATGATAAATAATAATTATTATTTGGTGGAAGCCCATTCTTGTCAATACAATTTTGCAGTCTTCTGTTCATAGATAGCACCAATCCCCTCATGTTATAGTTAACAAGCTCTTCCCATGCCTGCTCAATTGCTTCCCATAATTCAATTCTATTCCGTGGTCTAAGGTTTCTTTCATTTAGTTTCTTTGTTAACTCTGCCCACACATTTTCGACGGGGTTAAAGTCTGCACTACGGGAAGGCCACGGAAGAACATTAACATCAGTTTCTTCTGGCCATTCTCGAACAATTCTACTCGTATGCACCAGGCAATTGTCATGTTGGAAGATAAAGTCGTTGTTGGGGAATCTCTGGATCACCGATGGCAACATTGTCTGCTCAATAATATGTTTGTAATATAATCCTGTTAACTTCTCCTCTACATGATAACAAACGCCCGGGCCTTCGGCACTTATCCATCCCCATACGTTGACAGAGAATCCTCCACTATTTCTTAAATGATGCGTATACTGTTCATCATACCTATGATTTCTCGGCCTATAAACTCTTATTCGACCATTATTATACGACTGAAATACTTTTTTATCGGAAAATACAACCCTAGACCAAAAATTCTCATCGCGGTTTTTAAATTCATTACAAAATTCAACTCGTCTCCTCTTGTGATCCTCAGTCAAAAAAGGTTTCCGTGCAGCTACACAATTTAGCAGTCCACTTGCTTTAATTCTTCGACGTGCAGTGCGAATACTGCCTGGAAACGCTGCCTCTTCTCTTGCCTTTTGAGCTGTGGCAAAAGGAGATTCTCTCAAATAATCTACTAACATCTCATCCTGTTGATCTGTGGAAATCTTTTGCCCTCCTGAACCGCTCAACCGTGCTATAGAGTGAAAATTATCCCATCTTTGTTTAATCTTCCATATGCACATATGACTCACGTTCAAATCAGCAGCAACTTGCCTTAGTGACCAACCTTCTTCGAGTTTGGCAATTGCTCTTGCTTTTTGCGCATAATTCAAATGTATTCTAACCATTTTGGAAGAGTTTAATATACTTTTATTTTATTGTTGAACACTCGCGAAAGCATTGACGTTTTGAAATTTTTTGACTTTGACATTTATCAAATCCGTACGACACTGCAATTTTACAGTATTACAATATAAAAAGTAAGGTGTAAACTATTCCGTGACCGCAACTGTACCATTTCAACAGCTGCTGGAAAAATCAGATTTTCAGCAATAATTGTGTGCGGATTACTAGTTTTGGCAACACGATAAGCAACTTTATAACTTGGTAATAATGCTTTTTTATCGGTAGTGGTTGCCAAGGGAAAACTGTCTTGCTGTTTGTGAAGGACGTTCAGCTTTCTTCAAAGAATTCTACGGGCTTGTCTTTTTTATCTGGATGTTTGCTATTTAAATGTCGAAGTAACTTTGATGGCTTCATGCTTTCTTTTGACAAGACTTGTCCACAAATAACACATTGTGGCTTATTAAAAATATTGGTTAAAACCATATTTAAGATATTCATCAATGTAGAATTTGTTTTTCTTTTATTCCTGCTACTGCCACTTTCAGACGTAGATGATTCTGCACTTCTTTTTAAAAACTTATCCATAATTTTTAATTTATCGTAGACGTAAATACGTAAACAGGAATACGTAAGTCGTAAAATATTTACTCATTACTCAACACCGCGTTCGCCACCATAGGCTGTTTGGATTCGAACTGAGGGTTCGTTGCGCATTGCCGCTTATATAAGGCCAAAACGAGGCTACGAGAACGTTTCAGAGTGCCATCTAGTAGCGAGCGCTTTCGCGATTATCATGGAAGAGTTTTGCGATGTAGACACAAGCTAATATGTCGCGGTTTACAATGTGCAGTCGACTTCTTAGTATTTATTTTTATTGTAAATGCTATTTTGGCAGAAGTACCTACTACTAATTACTAGTGGGACAGATCGCAGTCATTAAAATAATTGTATTAAAATAAAATATTTGTTTTTGATTTAAACTTAAACAGTAAAGTAAACTTAAATTTGAGAAAACATCAGATAATTGTAAATTAGACACGCTATTTCTGTTAAATAATATTGAATAAATGAGTGGGGGGAAATTGGGGGGACGCGAACAATTTTTTTAGCAAAAAAGGGGTCGCGGTTTAGATAAGTTTGGGAAACTCTGATTAGAGTGTTGGATTAAGGTATAGAACACAACATCAGTGTATACGGATCGAGTGTATTTGGTTTCTATTGACTGCAATTTTAATATTACTGCAGATATCACAAGATATAAAGACGATATATATGCTAATCACATTAAAAGTATTAAAATCCAATAGTATATCCGAACTGCAATAAAAATGGGGTTTTCTACTTAAATTTTTAGAATTAAAAATAAAAAAAAGATTGTAAACAAAAGTTAATTAATTTTTTCATAAGGAACCCAAAACCTATCCTAAAAAATAGAGGTTTTCATTAAAGATTTTAAATTAGTCCCTTACTCCACTCACTGAGGGAGTTTGGTGTTATTCGAAAAAAATATTAAAACTTCTGTTTTTCGATCCGATATAAAATTGAACCATCCTGCTTCTTTTGGCACTCCCTATATAATAACCTAATAATATTAAAAGATAACGAGATTTTTTAATATTTCCTTTCTTAGAAATTAAAATAATCATAACATTGTACACACATATGTGCAGGCTTGGGAGAAAGTTGTGTCACCCTCTGGAGGCATGATCAGTTACTTCTTCAGTTAAAGTCCTCATTCGCATTCCCTTAGATCGGCTGCATCGAATGGATATATTCAAACGAGTTTAAATATTCAAGTAGATCTTAGTTATAATTTAACTACATTTCGTAAACTAGAAACTGATCTAATTCAGCTATTACTTATAAGTTTATTTATTTTATTACAGATATTTGATTGGATTGGAGAAACTCCTGCACCAGTTATTTTACGATGCCGTTATAATAAAGAGAGAGATATAATAGACTCTTACTACACAAATCCTAATATAAATCCAATAGATAATTGTGACAGAACTCATCTGATAGCAACAGCACAGACTGAACAATATTTGGATTGCTTACGGCCTTGGATATCCGACAACAAGGATCAGCATTTTTTGTTAGTTGGGCCGCATGGAACCGCTAAAACGTAAGAATGAGTTTGTAAAACTCCTTATATAAGATGTTCGTTGTGCTTAGATTTCGGGTTACTATTTCTGTCCTACTAGAAATTGCTTCTTCAGCATTTTCTCGTTATATCTTTTCTTAAACTCTATTTCTTTAAAGTTTTTTATGTCAACATTTATATAGATGAAATACAAATAGCATGGTAATTTATTTTAATTTTTTATCAATTTAATAACGAATGATGCCAACGCACTTACTTAGATGTGGATATACTTTGTTTGAAAATCATTGATAGCACAATGTTTATGAAACACCTAATAATTAAAATAATTTGAAAATTATGACAAAACTTGCCAATGTAAGTCAATAATATTGAAGTATAGGAGATAGTCAATTCTCACAATTTTAGGTAGATTTTATTGTACTTGATGATTTACCGATAGGTAGTAGGAAGTTATAGTCTGCTCTTATGAACAGTATAAATTTAATTAAGTTAATTTCTTAAATTGTCTTGTCAAATAATTGTTATTGCAGTAAAAATTTTTTAAAACTGGTGAAATAATATAAGGACATCACAATACATTCCATACAAAAACACAGTATTTTAAAACCTATGACTTTAACCTTGAATTTACAGTATCTTTACCTCTTACCTTTCCCGTTGGAACAGCTGTCTTTTTTCCTCTTCTTTCTTCTTGATTCTTGCACGGATAGAGTTGTATACACTAGTCCTTCTCCTTCTTCATGTGCCTTGTCCGTTCCGAACGTTGGCAATCAACATGGCTATACTGACTTTGTTTACGGCAGATCTGAATAGTTCAGCAGATGACAATCCGAACCATTGCCGCAAGTTTTGGAGCCACGTGTGTCTTCTCCTCCCTGGACCCCTTCTGCTGTCTATTTTTACTTGAACGATCAGCTGTAGTACTCTATATTTATTATGTCTCTATAGTGACACAAGTATTCCATCTTTCTTTATTTTATACTTATTCCTACCTCTCTCTTTACCTATCCGGCGTATTACCTCTTCGTTGGTCACGTGCTCAGTCCAGGATATACGGAATATACGTCGGTAAGCCCACATTTCGAAGGCCTCTACTTTTTTCATCAATGTTGCGGTCATTGTCCACGCCTCCATTCCATATAACAAAACCGGGAATACGTAACATTTCAGAAGTCGAATTTTGATAGGTAGGGTGAGGCTTTTAGAGGTGAAAATTTGCTTCATGCTAGTGAACGATGCTCTTGCCTTTTCTACTCTTATACGTATTACCTTCGCTTAATTTCAATTTAAGTTAACTGTTGTTCCTAAGTAGATGTACGCATCCACGTGTTCAATTCTTTCATTGCCTAATATCAGTTGCTGTGGTGGTTGTTGGGTTTTGCTTACTAACATCCATTTGGTTTTTGTGATATTTAGTCTGAGTCCGTATTGTGCACTTGTTTTTTGTATCTTACTCATTAGGCAACTTAGTTCCTCCATGCTACTTACTAGAATCACAGTGTCATCAGCATACCTTATGGTATTAATTATTTCTCCATTTATCTTTATGCCTTATGTGCTTTCCTCCAGCGCTGTCTTAAATACTTCTTCTGAGTATATATGAGTATATAAGAGAATTAGGAGACAAGATACAGCTCTGTCGTACCCCTTTCTTGATCTGAATTTTATTGGTCAATATAGATCCTACTTTTACTTTAGCTGTTTGACCCCAATACAGATTCGCTATTGTTCGAATGTCTCTGTAGTCGACTCCGATCTTATGGAGAAGTTCAATTATCTTTTCGTGCTTTACGTTATCGAATGCTTTTGCGTAGTCTTTGTTCATATCTTCGCAGCGCTAGATGAGTACCTGTAGACTAAAAAGTGCTTCTCTTGTCCCAAGAGAATTCCGAAACCTAAACTGCGAATCTCAATGTTATCCTCGCATTTTTTGCTTATTCTGTTGTAAATAACCTTGGTGTATGCCTACGAAATGTGGTTAATTAAACTTATCATACGATGTTGATCACAAGACTTTACTTTTGGTTTTTTCGGTTTGGCAACAAAAGTTGACTCTAGCCAGTCTTCAGGAATTTACTAGCTGTTATAAATATTGTTAAAGAGTCTGACGAGTGAGTCTAGAAATTGACTGTTTGTTTCGCACAGCATTTTCAATACTTCCCCGTATACGTTATCGTTGCCTGGTCTTTTGGTATTTTTAAGACCCTTTATAGCATTTTCCACTTCTGACTTTAGAATAGAAGGACCAGTATCATCACTGCTCAGTGTACACCCACTAGGACGGTCATCATTAAACAGTTGTTCCACATAAGTTTTCCAGATTCTAACTATTTTGTCGGGGTCTAGTTGTAGATTTCCATTATCATTGCACAGCCCTTTCGATAAAATATTGTAGCTTTTCTTTGTTGTGAGTTCCTTTATCTTCTTATGCATATTATGATAGTCGTATACCTTTTCGCACTGTTTGATTTCTTCGCATCTCTCCGAGAACCATTTCTCTTTAGTTTTTCTTATCTCAGCTCTTATTCGTCTATGGGTTTCACGGTATTTGGCAGTATCTTTAGTTTTATATATCCGTCTCCTTCCATCATGTCAAGGATTTCTGCAGTCATCCAGTCTTTCTTTTTTCTCTTATCAGGTAGTAAAAACTTAGTGCTTAAAGTCCTAATCTCTTCTTTAATTTCACTCCACTTTTCCAGCGATTTATTGTTATTTTTAAGGATTTTTGATATTTCGGTATTTAAATTCTCCTGCATCTGTTGTTTAATATTATTGTTGGAAAGCTTCCTAATATCTAGAGTTCGGGCCTGTTCTTTACATTTGGCTTTTTTAACTTTACTTTAAACTTACATACCACCGGATTGTGGTCTGATGCTACGTCCGCACCGGGTAAGTTTTTACGGCTTTGATGGAGTTTCTAAACCTGATTGGTGCAGCGATATAATCTATTTGATTTCTGATTATTTTACCAGGTGAGTCTGCCGGTGATTTCCAGGTATAGAGTCTACGGTGCGGGAGCTTAAAGAGAGTGTTAGTAAGTGACTAGTCCAATCTGCTTTATTTTTAATCATTATCTGAATCATTTCTCTCACTGTCACAGAATTCACACCTGTCTCTCTTTCCATTAAGTTTATTTCTACTATCCATCTTTTGCACTCTAACATCGTATGCGTCTCAGTGTCGGAGTTTTCTTAGTAAAGATATCGCAAAACTTTGGAAAAATGTAGTGCAAAGGTAGTGCAAGATATGTAGAACAAGAGAGTACAACGGACAACTTAAGAGAATGTAATGGTGAAACGAGTTTACTATAGGTAAAGGTATAGTCAGAAAAGAGAAGCATGCATAAAAACATCCTTTTCAGACTTTAAATTACAGAGGCAGAAAATGGTAAAACGTTCGAAAAAAGGAAGTAAAACAGGCAATAAAAAAGGGAAAAGGGAAAGTTCGAAAGAATTTGGAAAGTAAAAAAAAAGAGAAGTATAGTATTAATCAAAGAAAATTCTGAATAAGAACTAAACTTTTTTCTTTATGTATTTTCTTCATATTGAGTTGTTTACTTTCGTAGGTTCTAGCTTTAGAAATTGCTATACGAAAGATTTCGATAAATGAGCAGTCAAACTATCTGCTCAGGTCTTTTGACCACAAGTTTTGCCATTTTTCAAACTGATCTTTTGCCCTGCAGTTTACTTTTCAATATAGTTTGGACTAATTCTTATCGTTCGCCATTTAACATATGACCCAAATATTGTTATTCTTCTCTTTGATTATGCTGAGTATTTTTTTTTTGTTTACTTATGAACCGTTGATAACTTGTTGTTTTTATAAAACTCTTAGCATCCGCTTATATTTAGGTATCAAAGGCATTTATTCTTATTTTCTGTTTTAGAGTCTATTGCCCAACTTTCACAGCCATACAGCAAGAGAAAACGAATCTGATCATTCGAATTCTAAGCTCTAGACTAAGGTCTGATCTTGTAAAAAATGTTTTCATGTTCATGAGTGTTTTCCTCACCTGTTCGATTCCTGATAGAATTTTTTTTTGAGTTAAACTGGCTGAGGATATTTGCTCTCACATATTTCATGAAAGTTACCTGGTTTATTATTTGGCCCTTCTCATACAAATATACTTTTAATGGTGTCTTTGAAAATGCTAGAATTTTAGTTTTGGAAACATTTAGACGGAAACCGAATATTTTCTATGATGAATTACCGCGTTTATTATGTTTTGTAGTTCTTGTGCATTGCTTGCTATTAGGACGGTATCATCAGTGTACCCGATGTTGTATATTGGCGACGTGCAAGTACTTGGATGTGATACGAGAAACGATCGTGGTCGAGTAGCGGAGAAATCTTGCATTTTTTACTGCACATTTCATAGATTTCATAAATTCATATTGTCAATTGTCATATTTCATACTCGTTTGTTTATTTACACCTTCTCTCACTGAAGAAAATGGGATTTAGGAAATGCTTTGTTATAAATTGTAAAAATACAACAAAAAATTGTCAATTTAAGGTTTATTTTTCCAACTTCGAATCACAAATTACTACAAAGAGAAAAGTGGATTTATATCATAAAAAGCATAAGTAACATAACCTAAATAATGCATTATTCTTGCGCCCGATTTTAAAGTCAGTTTGAAATAAATAATAAATAAAAGTTCACTTTTAAGTGTAAATTTTAGTTTCATAACACTCACTTAAAGTTCACTTTAACCCAAAAATCAAGTTTAATGTTTAAATTTTATTTTTTTGAAGTTTACAAAAATGCATCAAGTTAAAGTTTTTCTGAAGATGCATTAAGATATATTATATTCGCTGTCCAAAAGTTTACAGGGAAATAATTAATTGTTCAAACCAATATGATGATATCATGGGCTTAACCTGCTAATTTATGCATTAGCATTATTTATGGTAATTTATTTTTCTTAATTCTTCCATTCTTTTTTGACATTTGGAACTACTAAAGCTTTTCCCTTTGACTCAGTGCTTTGTTGAAAAGTTATTTGGTGATTTACTTTCTCAAATACAGTTTTTATTATTGCATCCATATTAACAGTAATGCTGTAATTTAATATTATATTTATTTGTATTTACACTACATATAACGTTTACCTTTTAATAACATACCGACATAACCTCAATCTTAGTTTTTCTTCTTATTCTATTTTGGGACTACGTCCTTGACAGTTATCCGGTAACCTCGATCTAACATGAAAGCGCAGTAAATTTTGCTGATTTACGACACCAGTGTCGCTGTTCCGAATTTGCACGGTCCAAATACTGGTTCCGTTAATGTTAATTTCACCTTAAACGTCGTCTAATGCTTTTCTAAGTATAGATTTCGAATATTAGTTAAATAATAGCAAATCTTGCCGCATTACTCGTTGGATTCGTATATCTTCGGATGTTGTGTGCTCTATTTCATTGTTTCCTGGTGCCAATATAGTTCTGAGATAATTCATCTAATTCGTCAATTTCAGTTGTTTTCAGAATTTCGATAACCTTTCATTATTACCTACCATATTCTTTCAGAACACTGATTACCATTATAGCTATCTTAATTTTAATAATTTTAACAATAATTTGGTTAAGTTCTTCACCTATAAAATCTTTCTTTTTTCTGAACTAAGTTTGTCTACTATTGTCCCCTGCATAATAATGTTTGGCTACCTATATCTCGAACCTTTCATTACATGTCCGACGTACTCCATCTTTTTCTACTTGATGCTTCTTATAATATGAGTTACTGTAGTCTTGCTAAGACGTTCTAGCCATTTAGAGTTTCGAATCTTCTTTATGCAAAAAACTTTTAAATATCTTGTATGTTTATATCTATATTTTCTATGGTAGTAATCTTCTTATGCAAAAAACTTTTAAATATCTTGTATGTTTATATCTATATTTTCTAATACTTAGTAGCAAACTAGACGAACTCAAAATGCCAAGTTTAGGTATCTGTTACATAATTCCTTAGACATCCTTCTAAAATTGGCCTGCTCAATTCTGGATCTAATTTTACCATGACCCTTTACGTTATAATTTCTCGTGTTCAAGGTGAACAATTTGATTAACTTGGTTAAGTTTGATACTATCTACATATATTTATGAGGTTTCATATTCTATTGCTTACTCATTACGAGTACTTTGGTTTTCCGTATCTGTAGATCCAGACCTACTTCCTTACAGCTCTCAACTACACTGTCAAATAATGTTTGCATATCATCTTGAGTGAGAGTGAAAGTGAAAGAATTCTTCTTCTTCTTCGGGTTCCTTCTCCTAGCGGAGGTTGGAAATCATCATCGCTATTTTAACTTTGTTGGCCGCATTTCTGAATAATTCTAATGAGTTGCAGCCGAACCCACTCTCTCAAATTTCTTAGCCAGGACATTTTGCGTCGTCCTGGGTTTCTCTTCCCTTGTATCTTCCCTTGCATAATCAACCTCAGTAATACGTACTTCTCACCCCTCATTAAATGTCCCAGATATTGGGAATTATATAAATGTGAAAGAATTAAAACCAGGTAAATAGTGAAAAAAGAAGTACTAAAAATATGAAACAAATTTTACCAAGAATAATTTTCTGAAAGACAAAATAAAGTGGAATATATTCAAAAGAAATCTTTAGATCAAAATCGAGAAAGACGACAACAAGAAGTAAAAAAGCAATACGAAATAATAAAGTAAAAGTAATGCTAGGAGAGAAGACGACTTAGCACCATAAATGATAAAATAAGTAAGACGATAAAAAAATGCTAAAAGACTATACTAAAGGAAGCGTGGAGAATCAAGACGATCCCGAACACTTGGAAAAACTATTTAATAAAACATATACATTAAAAAAGGAGGTCAAAGATTGTATATAAATTATAAAATAATTTAAACAAGTTTGCTTTAAATCAGTACAACAAATTTAAAAAACAGATTGACAAATTACGTTAAAAAGAAGCATTTAGACCATAAGTACTAGAAGAAGCATTTAGACCATAAATACAAGTAAATGACATAATTTACGTAGTGAGAATGGTAATAGTAAAATTATTGGAGGGCGGCAAAGAACTCTTTCTAGCTTTTATAGATCAGATCAGATATAGATCAAGAGCAGCTGTTGATACGGTAAATTGGGAGGAAACGTGGAATTATTTCGAGGGTATACAAGTACCAGAAAAACTAATAAGACCAATTAATTCCGCCTATAAGATGACCTTTAAAAAAATAAATAGGAAGTAAAAAAGAAAATTCACAATATTTGATACTTAACCAAATTAAGCATATTAGGAAAACAGCAAACAAGACTAAGTGAAACAAACTGAGACGCAACTAATATTGGCAAAATAAAAAAATGTATTGGTTCGGTCACGTTGTAAGAATGAATCAAACCCGACAGGTATAAATAATAATAAAAATGAAAAATCAAAAAAAAAGGAGAAGAGATAGACCAAGAACGAAGTAACTGGACCAAATAGAAGAATATAAAAAAAAATTGAAAGAACTGTAGAGGAAATAAAGTAATTTCCAAAGAGTAGAAGTAAGTGGAGAAAATGTATAGATGTTAAAACGGCAGACAAAAATGAAGATGGTTACTGTATCTATTTCTGTTTTAAAGTTTTTTTATTCTTTATCACTGCAGCTATATATTAAAATTTATCATCCTTTTCTTTTTCTGTAACGCCTCATGGTATTCTTGCTATATTGCAGTTCTTTTATGCTTTTTTTGTTCGCTATTCTTTATTGATTACATTTTTTAATTTGTTGCATTGACCGAGGCTACAGCTGGTAAAAATTTTCTTTATCCTTTATACTTTGTTATCCTTAATCAGTCAAATTTTGAGGCAATTATTACGTTTCCTATCTATTGCGTTTCCTTTTTCTCCTAGGTCGGTTACTTGACTCAAACTAAGAATAGCGTTTTCATCATTTTGTCCTCTTTATTCTGTCTGAAGGCGGGTAATATGAACAGCTAATTTAAAAAAACAACAGAGAGTAAAAATTTACTAAACCAAAACAACGTATTACAATACAAAAATTAAATTTTTTCTATACTTGGTTCATTTTATATTTTTTTTTCAGTTTGCTTCTAGAAGCGTTAGTTAACGAACTCTCCAATGCAGAAATTGTGACAATAAATTGCAGCGGAAATTTAATGCCCAATTTTGTTATTACGAAATTGTATGAGGTAAAATATTTTTAACACAAAAAATATGTTTCTTCTTACATTTTTTACTTTTAGTACTGTCTTCAAGTAAACACTCACAAAGGTAAAGTACTTAGGCCCAAAAAGGGAAAAATTATTTTACATTTTAAAAACTTACATTTGCTGAAAGCTGATAAGTGGGGAACGAATATACTAGTCGAATTCCTTAATCAGGTAAGTTTCTTTTAATTGCTTTATTCAGCAAAATAAAGGCTTTAACACACTTCCAAAGACGTAAATTAAAATTTTAATTGTATTAACAAAGTAACACTGGAATTATATTTTTTCAAATGGCATACCTCGGGGAAAGATTCTAGCATATACTTACTTACTTTTTTTTTTCATTTTTTTTTAATATTTTATCTTTGCTTCCTTTCAATTATTGCTTTAATTACTTTAACTTTAAGTATTAATTTTTATTTACTCTAAGATTATTTTCTTTACGTTTAAATTAAAATTAAACTGTACATTTTAATTGATTTGGTAATATATAATCCTCAGTTTATAGCTTATATTGACTTAAAGAGTAAAGTTTATTTATTTTTTTCCTGTTCATAATATCACATGTGAAGTACTGTTAATGTAAATAATGTTCATCTTTAAATTGTACTTAAATTGTTTACATAATTTTTTGTACCAATTTAGTAGTGATCTATTCTAAGCAAAACATGAGTACTTTACAGTGTGCTTATTAAACTCTAGATCGTTAGTTGTGCATTTTAGTAATGTAAAAGGACTTCGGTACGCAGACCTGCGGTATGCAGATGATACAATAGTGTTTTCCAATACCATAGAAGGGCTGCAAAACTTAATGAACAAAATAACAGAAACAAGTAGAACCTATGGACTGAATATAAACACCAGCAAAACCAAGCCAATGATCATCAGCAAGCAAAACATAACTGGAGCAAATCTGTATGTGAACCAAATGAGAATTGAACGTATCTCACAATACAATTACTTGGGAACTATAATCAATGAGTCGTGGGACAATACCCAAGAGATTAAATGTCGCATCGGAAAGGCCAAAAGTGCATTCTTGGCTATGAGCTCTGTGTTCGAAAGCCATGACCTCACCCTGAAAACAAAAATAAGGCTCCTTAAATGTTACGTGTACTCAGTGCTTCTGTATAGAGTAGAAACGTGGACATTGAAGGCGGAAACTCTATCAAAATTTCAGGCGTTTGAATTATGGTTATACAAAAGAATCCTGAAGATACCATGGACAGACAAAGTCACCAAAGAAGAAGTACTGCGGAGGATGAACACAACCGCGGATTTGGTCAACATTGTGAAGAGCCGTAAGCTGGAGTACTTGGGACATATAACGAGAAATCAAGGCAGATACGAGCTACTTAATGCATTTTGCAGGGTAAAATTGAAGAAAAAAGAGCCCAAGGACGAAGAAGAATATCCTGGCTTGCTAACCTGAGAGCATGGTTTAGAAAGACCTCAACACAGCTATTTCGTATAGCAACCAACAAAATCATCATAGCCAGAATGATCGCCAACGTTCGGAACGGACAGGCACCCTAAGAAGAAGAAAAGGACTTTTATTTAAATCATTCTGGAACATGATCTAGATTATGGGTACAAGCAGAACATGGTTTGACGAACAAAATATCCAGTAAGCACATTAATATACCTGGCTATAACTTTGAGCGAGTCGTCACTAATAAAAATGGCACAAGTGAAGGTGTAGGTATTTACATAAAATAATGTAATATAAATTACATCCGTGCTGTTTGAGTCAATTAATGGATTAAGCAGATATGCTTAAAACTCTCTCTTCGATATGAAACATTGGCTATTTGTGTTTTATATATTCCTTATGGGGCATTTTATAAAACGTTCTTTAAAGTTCTCGAAACCGTTTTATCATTAGTACTGCCAAGTGAAGATCATTTACTTTGTTTGATGGACTTTAGGGTTAATCTGTTAAATACCAATAATTATTCCACAGAGTTCATAATAGATGTATTAGATGGTCCTGGACTAAAGCATATGGTAAATCAAGCAACTTGAATCACCCAGTTCACATCGACTCTGCTTGATTATGTAATCACATCTACTGAAGATAAAATTTTGTCTATTGAAGTAAAATATATCCCAAAAAAAAGCGATTATGAAATGGTTGTTTTAAAATTTGGTTGTGATGTCAAAACTAATATTAATAAATTTGTTATTACTAGGAATTTCAAAAACTTAAATTACAGTCAGTTTAAATCAGATCTAAAATCTATACCACGGAGAATAATATGTAAATTGTCAGATATAGACAGTAAAGTTGATTTTCTCTGTAATAATTTTTTTACTCTACTTGATTGATATGCTGGTTCCATATCAGACTTTCAGAATCTCAAAAAAATATGCTCCACGGTTAACTGCTACCATCAGACAATTAATGTTAGATAGGGATAAAGCACTTGATGCAATGGAATGACTATAAAGTATTACTTAACTTAGTAAAAGTCATGACTGCGAGAGAGAAAAAGTCATTTTAAAAACATTATTGTTTAGTTAAGGAGACATGTTGTGGAACGAAATTTTAGATTCTTAATGTCTCTAATTACACCTTTATCAACGTCTGTTTTGCCTTGCAATTTTTAGAAGGTACATATTAACGAAGAAATCTGAATTTAAGTTCGACAATTAATTTTTGGATTTATTATCAAATTTATTACTATTTATAACTGGGAATAAGCCACAATTAAAGATAAAAATACGTTTATTGACGTTTCAATTTCCAATTCGGAAATCGTTCTCAAAATACAAACAGGAAATTAAACAAATTTTGTTTTTTGTTACATAGTGAAAAAAAAATCTTCTAATAATTTAATTTTATCTGACTCATTTATATTGACAATTCAAACATACATTATGCATTTTAAAGTAGACGACTTTAAAATGATATTGCCAATATTGTTGAGTTGCGCTCCTGGGACGACTTTACTTATAAGATAGTTCATTCGATTACATGAAATCAACTTTAACTTGAGAATATCCCTCAGAAAAAATCATAGCATGTAATTCGTCTTTAAAAAGACAAACACATGACGTGATGACAGTAAAATTCTCCTGTTAGTGATTCCATAGTAAATTATGAGGGAAAAACCAGGAAAAAAACCTCATAATACTATCCCGACATTGTAAGTATTTGTTCGTGAATTTAGTTTACCTTCAAGAAACATCAAAATTCTGATTTTATATGTTACGTTATTTAAAAAACATAAATGATGTATCCTCTATATGTTACTGACTTACTAATACTGGTATTTTCTTATTAATAACTTCCTCTTTCAATATTGGTAACCAGATCCTACTACATTCTGCCGAGGAATTTGCGACACAATTGGCCTCATTCAGCATAATTAGAGCCGCTTCTTTGATTTTTCTTTTTTTACCATCCGTTTCTTTTAGGACTATATTTGAATTATTCCATTGAACCCTATGTTCATTATCCCATGCGTGTTTACATATTTGAGATCTATCAAATTCTCTATTTTTAATATAAGATTGATGTTCACTTATTCTAACATTTAATGGCCTTGATGATTCACCTAAATAAAACTGATCGCATTCACAAGGTATTTTATAAATGCAATTCTTTGTCCTTTCTTGTTCATTGTTAGGTTTGGTTTTGGACAAAATAGATCTCAACGTGTTTGTTGTTTTGAATGTTGTTGAAATGTTGAATTTATTTTCTATCCTTTTAAGTTTTTCTGATAATCCTTTTATGTACGGTATTGTTATTTTCCTCATATTATTCCTTGTGTATGCTGTAGGATCTCGTTCTAAGTTGTTCTGTTCTATTCGATCGATTGTTGAAAATTCCTTATTTATAAACGATAAAGGATAATCATTTTTTAATAAAACAGATGTTAACAAATGTTTCTCCTCCAAGAACGAATTTTCGTTGCTTTTATTAAGACAGGAAAGATTGTTTTCACATTCAGAGCATTTGTAAATAGCCGTTTTGAAGATTTCCTTTAGGATAAAATACGTATAACCGGATATACAGAGGCAGTATGCGTGAAATTGAATCTTAACTGACTTTCCTTTCAAGAGATTAATTTATCAGTAGTTGTTAGCTAAACAGTAATTTAAATTTAAAAATTTAACAGTTTATATTAAATAAATTTAATAAGTAATTTTTATGATTCACTATAAAATACAGAATTTAATATTTAAAAAATAGAGTCTGTCTATCAAATTTTCGGAAGGTTAAGTATGAGATTAGTTGTATGCCGCTGTTACACAGTGGTATACAAACTGAATCTCGTACTACTGATATAACTTTTTATTGTAAAGGGAAATAATTTGTTTGCTAATAAAGACTGTGTGTGTATGAGTATAAGTATATAGTTGTGGTAATATGAAAAATACATATAGCACGCATAATTAGTGCGAAAAGAACAGTATGTGGTTTTTCTGCTAACAAAGAGAGACCAAATATACATAATAGAGAGCATAAAATTTAAATGGCAACTGGAAGTAGTGCCGACGATTTACATTTTTTTAACCATAATTACAACAAATGCTCAACTCGAGTTCCTTGGTTTAAAAGACAATATCCAAGACGTGCTATAAATTCTTTGGTTATGTTTGACAACATCATTAGTGTAATTTGTTGCATTTCAATATGAATTCTCTGTTTGAGGTCTACCTAATTGGTAAGTCGGTTTACAGATACCCTACTTTTTAAATAATTAATTAATAAGTCCATGGAATTTAAATCTGCTGACTAAGCAGGCCAATCAATGTAGCTGCGTCGTCCAATCCAGCGATTGGGAAGGGCATTTAGAAAATTTCTAACCACTACAGCATCCTATGGACTTGCTTCATAATGATGAAACCAAATGTCAAATATATTTAACCAGGATTATTGATACCTGGAAATAAAGCGGTTAAAAATGAAACTACGTAGGTTTGCAACATGTCTAACATGTTCACCCGTCACAGTCCCCGACAAAAAATACGGTCCTACAATGATATTCCTAACAATGCCAGCCCATCTACTTTTTGGTGGTATTGGGTATAAACTTTCATTGTCCAATTGGGATTTTCTGTTACCCAGTAACGACAACTTTGCCTATTAACGACACTATTTACACAAATAGTGGCCTCGTCCGAAAAGAAGATGTTATATTCAAATCTATTATTTTGACTAGACACTTCTTGCATATTTTCACAAAACTCCATGCGTCTATCAAAGCCGTCTTTATTGCGTTCATGTATAATTTCAGTTTTATGTGAATGTGTTTTGGCCTTTTTTAGAATTTTATGAACAATATAACGATATATTTCATTGTTAGTTACTAAAGTTGTACCTTTTTTTTTTTTTTTTTTTTTTTTTTTTTTTTTTTTTTTTTTTTTTATTGCCGTATTGCCAGAATCCAGTAAGAGCCTAAGAAGGTATCCATTAGATTCTGACAGGCAACGGTGGGGGAAATCTTTTTTGGACCTCTACGTCACGGAACAAGACACCCTGGTATCTTTTGGCACAGTGGGATACTAAGCCACAAGACATCAGGGTAGTGCCGGATTAACCGTGTTCCGGCTAAAACCTTAACCACCGTTCCAGAGAGATGGTCTTGCCACTCAATAAACAACTAAAATTTATACATAACCATACCTATTACCGTAAATCAGAAAATGTTAGACCATAAATAATATTAACTATAAATTTAAGATCCCTGACTTAATTTCCTCTTCTATCCTCCTCTTCCTTTTTCTTCATCACCCCAGAAATCAGACAGTGTACTTCTCTCCATTCTTTCTCTCCTCTTAACATAATATTTACAATATTTCTTTCATCCAGCCCGAAACCCATTCGCCTCTCGAAATCTCCCATCTCATTTACCCATCTCTGGCAGTTAAAAATGTGGGCGGGAGCATCCGGTACCGCACAAACAGTACAGTCTGCCGAGGCAGATTTGCCTATTCTATTTGTGAAGGTGCCAAAACTACCATGTCCGGTCAGAAACTGCGTCAGGAAGTAGTCTAGTTTCCTGAACTTACATTCCCACCACGGTCTCAGATCGGGAATTAGCTCCTTCGTCCACCTTGCCTTTCCACTATCATTCGCCCATTCTCTCTGCCACTCTATTATCGTTCTTTCTCTTTCATTCTCATGTATATTTACATCCATCCTCCTCGCATACATCCTCGTTCGCTCTTTACACAATAAAACGATCGGTATCACAGCTCCAATGACATATAGAGCCTCATTCGAGACTGTTCTATATGCACTAGACACCCTGAGGAGCATTCGCCTTTGCGAAGTCTCCATCAGCTTAGCGTATTTTGCAATGTTTAGTACACTACACCACACAGGGGCAGCATAGGTTACTATCGACTGGAAAACTCCATTTAGCACCTTTCTTTTGGTACTTCCTGGGCCTCCTATGTTTGGCATCAGCCGTATCAACGCTTCCAGATTTCGGTTCGCCTTCTCTACTGTCTTTTGGATGTGAACTCCGAACCTTAGACCTTCCGACAACCAGACTCCCAGATATTTAATTGATTTAACCGGTGCAACCTCTACACACCTCCACAATAAAACGAAGAGAGGATCTTTCCCCGGTTCCCTTTGAGAACTAACACCTCAGTTTTCTGAGGCGCTAGCTGTAAATCGTTCTCTCTGATCCAACTAAAGTTGTACCTAAAGAATGATTATTTTAATAAAGTTGTAATTAAAGAATGACTTTTTTTTGTTAATATTAAGTACATAATACATTCAACTGATTGTCGTCGGAAGCTTATCTCCAACATTGAAAATATCATTAAATTTATGCAATATTTTGCTTACCGTCGCTTTATTTATTAGTACTCAAGTAAAATAGTTTTCATTAGAAATATCGCATACTTCAGCAATAATTCATTCAGAATCGCTATAACCTAAGATCATCAAAACTTCTATTCTCTGTTTTTTTTGTCAGCACCATCGTAATTTCCAATAATTTCTATTAGGGTGATATTTCTCCAAACGATACCAGTGCAGACTTCTAAATCAATGTGACTCAAAAAAATCAATTTAATATTGACATATTCAATGGTAACTACGAACTTACTGTCTGGTTGCTAAGGAATTTGACATATTATCTTGACAGCATACTTGATTTTTGGCAATATACTAAGTACAGTCGGTACCACTTTGTTTTATTATTTTGTTGGTCTGCAGCCTATAACAAACAGTTTGTAATTTGAATGGAATTATTTATCCTTAATAGGTAAATAATCTACCTTTTGTATCGTACAACCAAATTTCACTCCTTATAACTCCTAGTAAAATAAATTTACAATTAAAATTTAAGAAATACAAGCACTTGTTTCCTTTATACTCTTTGTACTTAAGTTTGAAAGTGATCAATTTGATACGGTTGTACTCAGAAAATAGACTTTTATTTTTTGACGTGACGTCATATCTGCTAAGTTAGTGGAAATTAAAGTTATATTTTTCCAAAAAGGTTAAAAAAAAAATAAAAATCGACCTGACAGAGCATAAACTCTGAAAATAATTAAAAATAATTATGTGCACTTATGATTAAGTGGACAGACATGCACTGATGTACGATGCACATCAGACAGACAAACCGACGAATCCATAACCCTATTTACGAACATTCAATATCAGTCAAACATTCAGATACTACTTTAGCCCTAGCCGAACATCATATTCAACAGGCCACAAAATAGATTTCGAAAAAGTAAAAACCATCGCCCCCATCCGCTCCTTAAAACCAAGAATCATTCGTGAAGCTATCGAAATCGAAAAACGGCCTAACAGCTTAAATACGCGCGATGACGCGAAACGATTGCCGGCAACATGGCGACTCCTACTTCAGCGACCTCCCGCCCAAACCGCTCAGGCTACGTCAGCTCAGACCACGTCAGCCCATACACTTTCCGCGCGTACAGCGAGTATAAAAGCAGCGACACAGGGTAAGACCGGCTGTCAAACGGCTTTGGCCACCAAAAAAATTAAAAAACACTAACAAAAACCGGCTTCGGCCACCAAAAAAACTAACAAAAACCCCAAAACCCGGGCACGTAGGGCCCAACCCCCTTGAGCACCAAGTCGCCGAACTGAGCCGGGACTCAGAGCGGAGACTTGAGGCCCAAGTAAGCAATTTTAGTTCGCGGATAAGCTACATTAAGATAAACAGGAATAAAGCGGAGATGCGCTGTCCTGAGTTTTCACATACGGTTAGGAAACCATGTTGGGGTTCAATTACCCAGGACCTCCACATGAAGAGCACTTGGCTGATTGTTGTGCCTCTATAGCGAATCAGATTGCTATAGGGGGGAAAGGGATGGTCTAGAGCATTGGAGCACGGTGGGGTGATTCCTGTTTTTAAACACGAATTAAAACACCTTGCTCCAATGAATTGTTACACCCGGATCGTACTACCTGGGTGAACATGTCTCATAGGCTGGGTTCAATCAAATGGCTTGCTTGCAGACCGGCTGTCACTCGACACTGAGGAGTAGGGAGATTGAGACCTCAGTGCCGAGAGACAATTCTTGTATTTATTATACAGAGCACGATACTGGTACGTCTCGAGTGAGGGGAGTAGGCAGATTGAGACCCCGAACTCGAACCGAACCGTATCACTCTTGATAATGTCTCCAAAATGGGAGCCGAAACGTCGAGCATAACTGGTTAGACATACAACTAAATCTATCTTCTTGTAAACTACCAGTTGGTAAATTTATTTAAATTAAACTACTATAACATATCAAAAGATTTATTTCACTTTAATTGATTTATTTATTTACCATCCTATTTCTAAGAGGAACATACAGGGGTTTGTGATCGTCCAGCTTTATTTGTTTCTCAAGCTCGTTAATTTTAGCCTGCCGTTGAACAACCTTTGACTTTAGTTTTGATATTTCATCCATACTCTCTTTTTGTATTTCATCTAATTGCACATTAGCGGTAGCTATGGTTTGTTCTGAATGAACCTAAAAAATAAAATAGGCGCTATTGTTAATATTAAGGCAATGCTTTTATAAACAAATAGCAAGGCTCTATTTGATATAACTTTTTTTTATTTTTTATAATAGTTAAATTTCCTAATAAGACCTAGGAGATCTACAGATTGATGACAACGTAATAATCAAAGGAAAGGGTAAATTCAAATACTTAGGTTTTACAATTACAAAAACGGCAATAACAGAGGAAGAAATTACGCAAAGATTAGGACCAACAAAAACAGCAATCCGACAACTTATTGGTGGAATAGACACCTAAATATGAAGACAAAAATACAGATTTATAAAACACTAGTGCGAATTATTGTGACATATGAGGCTAAAAATGGGATTATAAACAAGAAAGACAACATTAAGATCGTAACAACAGTGATGGAATGCCTACAAAGTTGCTGCAGAGTAACAAGAATTGATATGAGAAGTAATGACGAAATAAAGCAATGAACATCATTATAAACAGACATACTAACATATAACAAAAAAGACTAAAGTGGTATGGACATGTAAGAAGAACTAGCGACAGCAGATGGATAAAGAGAATAACTGAATAGACCCTCTTTTTAAGGAGAAAAAGAGGACGACTCCAAAATCCTGGAGGAACGAAGTAGACGACGCCATAAGTAAGAGAGGCCTAAACGATGGAGAATGGGACAACAGAGAGAGATGGAAACGGTTGAGCGAGGGTAGGCAATGAATACTGTAGAATCCCTGATTATACATACATATATATATAATATATATATATATATATATATAATATATATAATATATAAATTTCTTAATAAGAGTCATCAACCTGTGGGAGATTCATCATTATCATCATCTTTGGCTCGAAAATCCTCTGTGGATCTTGGCCTGGTCTATGATTAGTCACCATTCTGTTCGGTTTCTGGCAACGTGTTTCCATCTTTTGATTTTTAGTATCCCTAAGTTGATCTCAACTCCATCTAACCACCTAATTCGCAGTCGGGCATTTGCTTCTTCTTCCTATAGGTTTTCCTGTCGTTAAATTTTTAGCAATCATGTTATTAGGTATTCATATTATGCGTCCGGCCCATCTAAGTCGCTTACGATATCTGGTTCATTAAAGAATTTATATAATTTAAAATTAAACCTTTTGCGCTTCATCGTTGCGTCTTTTGATCGTTTATAGCTTCAAATATTTTGCGGAGTATCTTACGCTAGAATATGTCCAGTCTTTCATCCTTCTGGTTTAGAGTCCATGTTTCCGACCTGTATGTGAGGACCGGCCTCAGCAGTGTTTTATATATTCCCAACATCTTTGCTTATGACGTGTTCTGTCCACGATATTTTCAGACGTCTTCTATACCCCTACAGCTCGAATGATTCCAGTTTTTTTTATTGATGATGTATTCAAAGTCCAAGATTCCATTCCATAAAACAAAGTCGAAAAAACATAGCACCTCGCCAACCTAACTCTTAGTTCCAATTTTAAACCTTATGTACACAGTATTCTTCTTATTTTGTTGAAATTTGCTTTAGCATTTTCTATTTTGATTTTAATCTTCTGAATGTAATCATTTTTGGAGTTAATCATTGTTCCCAGATATGTATATTTGTCCACTTGTTCGACGTTGGTTCCGTTTATTAAAAAATTCTTGTTATTTTATTGAGTTTTTGATAATCTCATAAATTTCGGTTACTTGAAGTTTATTGTTAGACCGTACTCTTTTCCATACTCCGGTATTATGGTCACACCAGTCTCTGAAGATCTTTAGTATATCGGGGTAAGATCACAGTGTCCTCTGCATATCTAATAATGTTAATGCGAACTTCAGTTATCTTTATTCCAGCTGTTTCACCCTCAATAGCGTTTTTCAGGATCTCTTCGAAGTAGGCATTAAAAAGAATTGGCGACAATACGCATCCCTGCCCCAATCCACGTCTAATTTCAATTTCTTCTAACAGCTGTTCGTTAACGCATACTTTTCCTTGGTTTTTGTAGTATAAATTTGATATGATCCTGAGGTCGTTGTAGTTAATCTTCTTTGATTTCAGGACATTCATTAATTGTTTATGTCGTACTTTATCAAATGCTTTATTATAGTCAATAAAACATGCGCAAATATCTTGATTGACGTCCAGGCATCTTAATATCAGCATATTAAGTGAAAAAAAGCTTCAGGCGTTCCTAGGCCTTTGCGAAAACTAAATTGTGTCTTGTATGATTAACGTCTATGCTCAGTTTCTGATATATACGGTTATAGATGACTTTTGGTAGTAACTTTGGTACATGAGACATCAAGCTAATGGTGCGATAATAGCTGCATTCTATTGCGTTTTTCTTTTTGGAGAAACAAATAAAAATGGACTTAACCGCTCTTTGGACAATACGACCGAACTATAGATTTGGTTCAGGAGTGTCACTAAAACATAATTGTGAATCTAGACATCTTGAATTTTTAGAATTTCTGTCCATAGTATGCCCTATTCGTAAGGTTTATTCGTATTTTAATTTTTTCATTTGTTGTATTAGTATCAGTCACTATCGAGCCAAGGTGTGTGAAGCTGTTAGCACGTTTAAAGATATGACTTTTAAATGCTGTTTTCCGTTCTTCATTTACTATAGAATCCTAAGTAATCAACATGTACTTGTTTTTGTCTTCGTTGATGACTAGACCGACCTGCTTCGCCGCCGTTTCCAATTCTAGTAAATAGTGCTCAATATCTAGCTTGGTACGCACTATTATGTCAATGTCATGAGCGTATGCTAAGATTTGTATCGATCTAATGTAAATAGTACCGTTGTTTTTTAGATCGTGTGTCTCAGACTGCCTCCTCCAAGACAATGTTAAATAGGAGGCAAGCCAGGGCATCCCTTTGTCTAAGTCCATCCTTTATCTCAAAGGATCGAAAATTTTCTTCACGTATCCTAACGCAAAGCGAAAGAAGCATGGGAAAGATGGAAAGAAATTAAGACTCAATTAACTCAGTCAAAGTACGATAGTCACAATGTACATACTAAAGTTAAAACTACTCATAGGGGGCTAAGATGAAGGCAGTAAGAAAATATAACTGATCCTGACAGAAACATTATTTTGGAAAAACACAGTAAAATAAAACCGTGGGAAGAATATCTAGAAAAACTGTTTGAAGACTAAAGAGATAACACCTTTGAACTAGAAAAAGATGTAAATGATGGACCAAGAATATTACAGCAGGAAGTTTATTCCGCATTAACACAGTTAAAGGTAATCAATAGAAATAATCGCAAACATATTCAACATATACAACACCAATAGAATGGCTGAAATATGAGTTTATGGCACTTCCAAAAAAATTAGAAGCCAAAAAATATAAAGATTACTATAGGACTGGTGCTGTAAGTCTGAATCCAGATATGCTCTCCTTCAAGCCATCTTCTTCTTCTTTCTTTGTCAACCATTTTCCATCCACTCCTGAATGTAGGTCTCTCCCAATTGCTTTCATCTTTCTCTATTTTGCGCCAATCTAATCAACTGTTTGCCTGCCACTGCTCTTATGTCATCTACCCATCTTTTTTTAGGCCTTCCCATGCTTCCTGTTGTCGTCCTTGGTCTGCATTCTAGAATTCTCCGTGTCCACCTGTTGTCATTATATCGGGCTACGTGACCTGCCTAGCGCCACTTTATTTTTGTAATTTCTTCTACAATACCCCTAATCTTAGTTCTACGTCTTATCTCGGTGTTTCTAATCTTGTCTCTTAGTGATAGTCCAAACATGATTCGTTCCATTGTTTTTTGCGTTGTTTCTAATTTTTAAGCATATTTTTTGGTAAGGGCTACTGTCTCCAAGCCGTAGGTACAAACTGGTAGTATACATGTGTTATACACCTTTTTCTTTAAGTTTGTAGGAATGGAGGTGTTTTTCAAGGTATGTGCTAGTTTGCTGAAAGCGCCCCGTGCCAGTTGTGTTCTTCTTTTAATTTCAGCATCTTGATTGGGTTTTTCTAGTCTGATAACATGACCTAGATATACATAACGTTCAACATTTTCTATGGTATGATTTTGTATTGTTAAGGCTTCAAGCCATACTGCGAGGAAAAATATTAAGACAACAAGATCCCGAAAGAAAAAGAACATCTTGGTTAAAAAAACTTAGAATCTGGTTCAATACATCTGTGCAGCTTTTCCGCGCTGATGCAAATAAGACAAAGATTGCCATGACGATCGCCAACATTCGTAACGGATAGGCACATCAAAAAGAAGAAGAAGAATGCTAACGCTGGCTTTTAGGTTAGATATTGTCATTCTCGTTAGTCGGATAAGTTTTTCTGGTATATCAAACTCATGTATTTATTGGTATAGTAGTGTTCTCTTGACACTGTCATATTCGGCCATAAAATCTACGATTAGGTAATGGGTTTCAATGTGAAATTCAAATGTTTTCTCGAGTATTTGTCTTTTTAAGTGATTATGGTAAATTTTTGATTTTTCTGGAGTAAATCATGCCTGGTATTTTTCAAATATGCAAAATATCCAAATTATGTGTTTGGCTATTTTTGTTGATATTTTTCCTGTAAAAAAGAAAGGAATAACACCAGCTTTTCGAACAAATAACAACCTAGGCAAATATATCAAAAACAACAAGAGCCAAAACAAAACACACTTACACAGTGGTGTGTACAAACTTAAATGTGGCGACTGCCCAAAAACTTACATCGGTCAAACTGGTAGAAACTTTAATAAACAAATAGCAGAACATAAAAGGGCTTTCAATAATAGAAAAACAGATTCTACATACAAACTTCACCTTCTAGATCACAATCATTCTTTTAATGACGAATTTAAAATTCTTCACATTCAAAATAAAGGCCTTAAGCTATCCTTGTTAGAATCTATGGAAATCAACAAATTAAAAAACAAAGACATATTTCTGAACGACCAACTTGAGACAAACAGTTCTCCTCTCCTCAACATATTTCATTAGAGACTATAAAGTGTAAACGCATGCCAAAAATAAATCACTTGAGAAAGGCAATCAGCCGAAACTGGTGCAGTGATAAGAGTTAAAATAAATTTTGTGGAAGTTTGAAAACAAAGTTTTCAGTGTTTTATTGATACATAAAATGAATTTCCATTAAGTAACGTTCGAATCCATCAATATATAATATACTAATTTTTATAATAGAAAAATAAGAAGATTAGTCATAGAAAATCTCATAGCTTTAATAAAATAAATATGTGCAAAATATTAAATAAAATAAATTTAAAACAAAACTGTTAACAACAACTCTTGTGGATTTATAACCGTTGATAAACCCGATCTTGTTTATTTAGAATACAATAAACAAATCCAACGCATGGCAAAAAAATAGAGTGTGCTTTTGTAAGTACAGAAACGATTATAAGAAAACTAATGTTCATAAATTTGTACATACCTTTAGACTTTCATATTTATGCTCCAATACGGTAATAATTTCTTTGTATTCATCTAGTTCATCCACTAACAAATCTTGATTTCGCTTTAAGCCATATATAACATCCTTCGCTTTCTGGAACTTTTCTAACAACTCATGATAAGAGCACTCCAAATTTTCCAAGTAACTCTCCACTATTGCATTTTTACTTAGTACATCTTCTCGTTCTTTCCAAATTCGTTGAAAAAAATCGTCATAGCCGATCATTATTTCATGAAATCCGTTTTCGTCTAATGTACTAGCCTTGAGTTTCGTTTGTAGATTTTGCCTCTCACCTTTTAACTCAGCTATCTAAAACGAAAGTCTATTATAAGAATAAAATATGAAAACTTAAAATAAGAATATTTTATTGATAAGATTCGAAATGCAACATTATAGTTCCTATGGGATGCATGGAAAACGGGGAACATATTGTCTAGGCGATGCCTTACGACCATAAGGGACGTTTTGAGTAAACTGCCATCATGGATAACATTTTGCTCCAACTTGTATAAAAAAATAAACAAAAACAAATAGCCCAGAAGATAACTTATAAATTGATTACTCTTCTGAGTCTCTAAATATTAAAAGATTTTAATGCTTGAAGAGGCAATTCAACTAATACCTAGAATTAAGCAAACACATAACGAGGAGGTTAAAAACGAAAATGGAGAACTGATGATAACCTTCTGCACGAATAACGAACTTAGAGTAAAAAACACATTTTTGAGCACAAAGACCAACACAAATATACATTCAATAACACCCGTGGACAAAGATCTATGATAGATTATGTTATATCCAATACAGATATACATACATGCATCGAAAATAATTGACGTAAGATGCCTCAACTCAGCAGATGTAGGTAGCGACCATAGCATAGTATTATGTAAAATTAGAATTATCCTGAAATACTTCACACCTAAGAGAGCGGCGCCAACACAAACAAAAATTAAAGTCGAAGGACTAAATACGGAATCCACTGAATACTCATACAGAAAAGAATATCATAGAAGATTGCTGGAAATAAAATATTAGAAAACGATAACATCGAGGAACGCTGGAGAAAACTCAAAAATAACATAACTATTGCAGAAACAGAATCACTTGGAGAGAGAAAAGTAACCAATACTAACAAATCAAAAAAGAAAACGCCATGGTTTAGAGAGGTAGTAAAGACAAAATATAAATAAAAGAAGAAAGCTGTTTTACAATACAAAACACAACAAACAAAACAGGCATATAAACCACTAGAAGAAACGAATCAGAAATGAAACAAATACTTTTAGTTAGACAAATAAAAAGGCAACACTGGCACAGCTTCTTAAGACAGATGGAACACAAGTTCTACGACACCTAAAAAGAAATATAGAGAATGATCAGGGGATAAAGAAAACAGATGAACGAAAAAATAAACACGAAACACTTTCAGGTGAGTTGACTACTTTCAATCCCTATTTGCTAAAAGTGACGATAATGAACGACCAACACCAGAGGTGACGAACGAAGAAATAAATACTGAGGAGAAAGAGGTCAAGGAAGCATTAAGTAAATTAAAAAATTGATAATCACCAGGAGGGGACAGAATACTGAACAAAATCTTAAAGTACGGAGGACCATATATTACCAAACAACTATTGACATAAAATAATACCATAAAATAATAGAACAAAACAGAATTCCTCAAGAATGGATATCAAGTATCCTAATACCTCTCTTTAAAAAGGGAGATAAATCGGACCCGAAAAATTACAGAGGAATTAATTCATTAAACACACCAACAAAATTAACAACCAAAGTGATAACAAATAAACTGAATGAAATTATAATACTGGCTGAAGAACAACAATGTTGTAGGTCAAGAAGATCATGCACCGACGCTATTTTTATAATGATGGAAGTGCAAAAGAAATCATTTGAATACAATAAACCGATAGATATGCATCTATGTTTCGCGGACCTTAAGAAGGCATTTAAACAGATCAAATTAAAGGACGGTTACCACTTATTGTACGCAAGAGAGATATCTCTAGAAATAATCAAAACGATTGAAAATATCTACCAAAACAACACAATAAAAGTAAAAGTGGAAGAAGAACTAACCGATCCTATTGAAGCTTGCAATGGGATAAGACAGGGAAATTCCGTGAGTCCTCTATTGTTGAATCTAATTATGGATGAAATAATAAAAAAGTAAAACTAAAAAAGGATACCAAATAGAAGAAAAACAACTAATCTGCTATGCAGATGACGCAATTCTATTCTCTTAAAGTAAAAACGATTACAACGTATACTGCACCAATTTATTCTAACCGTCAGAAATTGAACATGTTAACTTCCCAAAAAAGACAAAATGCATATTTACATCAGCCAATTTACTACGCTGTAAATTGGAGCTGGAAGGTCAGATAATAGAACAAGTGATGTAGTTTAAATCTTTAGGCATCAAATTATGTAGCTACGGAAAGCTCAAAACTGAAGTGAAAGATCAAGTGAATAAAGCAAATAGAGCCGCAGGGTAACTGAATAAAACAATATGGAGAACTAAAAGCATCGGGAAAGAAATGAAAGGCAGAATTAACAAAAGTCATTAGACCAATAATGACATATGCGGCAGAAACACGACCTGACACAGAGAGGACAAAAATGATTTTAGAAACAGGAGAAATAAAAACAATTGATGGCGAGACAATATGGAACAGAGCTATAAGTACAGATATACGACGTAGATCTAAGGTGAAGAACATCAAGAACTGGGTAAGAAATAGAAGAGTGGAATGGAATGATTATCTAAGCCGAATGACAACAAATAGAGTAGTAAAGACGGCAATAGACGGTTCCCCAATAAGAAGACGATCAGTAAGAAGACCACGAAAGCGATGGAGCAACAACTTACTGGAGGTACATTAAAAAAACGTCAGAGTCAGGTCTACATGAAAAGAAGAAGAAATAGAAAAAGAGTCTCCAACATTTACTGTTGCTACGGGGTTATATTGAGCTTGGTTGCAAGAGATCTGAATATACCAAGGCCAAATAGTTGGTGGAAAAACAAACAAGATATTTAATATAGAAGAAAAGATGACTTTCAGGGAAGAACAGAAAATATATTTTCTTTCTAATCTTTTATTATGTTTCTTAAGATACGTCCATGATTCCTCTATTGCAAAAACCAAGAATGTCCTTGTTTGAGTTTTTGGTAATTTTAAACAATTATTTTTAGAAGGTTTATAATTTTTGTTTTAAAATCATCTTTATATTAAACTCCAACAAACTACATTAATAGAATGAAATGAACATAAAAAGTAGTGTACAAGATAAAATGAGAAAGTAACATACATATTAAACTTAAAATAAAACGAAAAAACTATTTACTTACTTCAGCCTCCAATTCTCTAATTTTTTCCTTGTTATTACGAATAACAACATCCTTTTCCTGAACGACCTCTTTGTAATGACTAACATCCTCCTTTTGTGTTAGCAGTGATTTTGAAACAGGCTCTTGCATACGAAAAATCTAAAATCAATAGAACAAATCTGACATATCTCTATTAAAATGTCAAAATAACTAATACTAAAGCCATGAATACATTGGTTAAAAAAAAACAATATGGAAAATATTGTATGTTGTTTTAATTGCTTTTGGTTCTAATAAGAGGAATCCTATTTCGTGTGCTGACAACCAAGCTTAATTTTAATATTAGAGATTAAATAGGACTAAGGCTTATATAAATTCTTACAGAATATTAATATTTTATCACTTATAATACAAGATTAAATGCATACTTGGGTATTCTTTATTTTCAAAGTAAGTTAATGGAAGATTAACCGATATAAACTTTGGTAGTCTGAATGGAAGATGTGATTTAATATACAATTCTGATAACCATATCAATTAGCCTACATTTGTCTGCTACTGAACGTAGACCTCCCGTAAAATTTTCCACTCATTTCTATCTTGAGCTTTTTGCATCCAGTTTGTGGTGATGCGCTTGATATCATCCGTCCATATAGTCGATGTTCGTCCTCTGCTTCGATATACTTCCTGTATTGGTCACCATTCCAGATATTTCTGGTCCATCTATCATCCGTTAATCTGGCAACTTGTCCTGGCCCAAGCCCATTAAGCCATGGCTATTTTTTCAATTGCATCTGTGACTCCATGTTCTTCTTATTTCTAGGTTTACTACTTATCTCTTTTGGTAATACCTAATACTGGTATTTCCATAGCACGTTATGTAACTCTTATTTTATCTATTGTTCTTTTTGTCAGAGTCAGTGTTTCTGCACCATGGTTAAAAAACCTTTCTTTTTAAATGAACTGAGATAAAAGACTTGAAAATGATACTCAATCTACCAAAGGCAGCCCATGTGAGATGCCTAAGCAAATCGCATGCTCTAGATATTTTTAAGCTATTACTTTGTCGATGCTATGGTCAGGTATTACTAAGTGGTATTACTAATAGTATTACTAAGTCGACTCTGTCTATCGACACTGTCGACTGACAAATCGAAAAAGCTTCACATCTCCATACCAGGTAGGCAGAATATTTGTCGACAGTAGAAACGAAAATGTGTGACAAAGATGACGCCATGATTATTTGGGTCGCATTTGATATTATCAAAACTAAAAAATGTAAATTATTACATAAAAGAAGATTTTGCGTGCGACTAAGTCTTCAAACTGTACTCCTAAATTGGCATAACGGTAGTAATCTGATGGCAGATTTGAAAAAGGATAATATTGATATATTGAACCTTGGATAGAGATTTAACGGTGATCTCAGACTTTTTTTTTCGAATGTCGGAAAGTGAATTTGAATATTTACCCCCTCTGTGGCTCAGTGGTAAGAGCGCCTGCCTTTAAGGCCTAAAGGTCGTGAGTTCGAATTCCACCTGGGTGGAAATTTTCGTTTATTAAAAAAAAAATTAATAAATGAAAATAATTTCTATCCTTGTGTGATCGGTACATACCAAAGGGACCGCAGACGTTCGGATACAATTAGCGTCTCTTAGCAAAGACAATGACGTCGACTTTGCTAAGTATCAAGACAATTACTCTACACACACAAACACGCACACACACACTACAGTAATAAACTTATCTTGATTGAGACTGGCTGAATGACAAGTGTCCAAGCCAAAACACACACAAAAAAAAAATTAAATATTTGTTGCAAAAAATCGGGCCAAAAATTTGTACGCTAGACAAAAACTGTAGACATGCAATTCCAACAAATGGGCGTCTCACTGTGACATTGCGATTTTTATCTACTGGAGATTCGTATTACTCACTGATGTATCCATTCAAAATTTCAAAACAAGTGATTTCTTAAATTATTCTGGAGGTCTGCGATGCCCTTATTGCCACATTACAAGATTACATAAATGTAAGTAGAGTTTTACTAAAACTACATTCATTATTAACTAATAAACTTACAAAAACGCACCACAGCAGTAAAATGAAGTGAACTTATTCGGAAATAAAACTAAGTTTTCAAAAACATATAAGTATCAAATCAAAAATTAAAAATCATGCTGTCATATCTACTGCATTACTGTGCTTATTGTGACGTACCACTTCCCGGACATTATAGTTGTTAAACGAAATAAATAATCTACGGCTTCGTCATCTTCAGTACCTGATTCTGTCGGAGTTGAGGGGCTAGTAACAGAACAACATGAAGAATGCTCTGGGAATGAGTGCGTTATTAAAGTCGTTATTGAACCAACAACATATTGCTGGCGCTGAGGCTGAAGATAATATTAAGATGGTGGCTGTTGTACTCTCCCAGTTTTCCTTTAAACACAATCAGGCTTATCATGTGTTGTACTATACCTTGAGCATAAGCGATATGCAAAGTTCGTAATGTAACAGCAAATTATTGTTCAACTACGCTAAAGACATAATTTTTATTTCTTTCCGAAAACATCTGTGTCATCATCCTGTATACATCATTAACCATTGAGTCATCACGTTTCCTTTTCTTGCATGGCACATGGTGAAGATTTGGTGACTCGAACTCTTTTTTCGCACTTGTGTTTCCCTTTGGTCGTTCAACTTTTTCGACATTTCCAGCATTTGCATTATTACATTCTGCTAGATTGCTTTCTGTCGCATCAATTGAGGGAATAAAATCTTGACGATTCTCATCATTTTTAGTAATGTCTTTGGTATCACCTGTATCTTCTAAAGCATCTACTTCAGTAGAAACCTGTAATCATGAGTAACTATATTAGATAAACTTGAAATTAAATAGGTTAGATAATGAAAATAAATAGAAGCCTGAAAAGTATGCAGAATGGAAAGCTATTGCAGAGGACTATTACAATCGCTGGAACTTTCCAAACTGTGACGGAGCTAGGGACGGAAAACACAGAGCATTGCAAGCGTCAGTGAATTTTTAATTACAAAGGATTCTTTAGAATTGTTTTATTTGCCGTAGCAAATAATAATTTTATTTACGTCAATGTGAGATGTCAAAGTATTTCATTATTTCTGATAAGTGGGGGGGGGGGTGTTTCGGGTGTTTAGTAATACAAAATACAGTGCATTATTTGCCTGCGGAAAATTTTCTTCCAAACTGTGATTTAAAAAGCCCGTTCATTTTTGTAGTTTTGTGGCAGATAATGTATTTCTTCTGTCTACAAACATAATAAAAACTTTATGCAGGGCTTCACCCTAAAGGTTGTAGTGAAAAAATATTTAATTATCGTGTAAGCAGGGCTCGGAGATTATCTGAAACTGTTTTTGACAGAATATCTAGCATAAGTAAAGTATTTAAATTTTAAATTTAAGCAAATCAATGGTATTAAAACCGACTACTGCCTCTAAAGCTATGGTTTGTTAGAACAAGTGAGCGACACACTCACAGTCAGTCGCGCCGCGCCACATACGTTCGTCCAAAATCAAAGGAATGGTTCTCTATGATAACGGTTTGTTAGGTTCTGCTGAGCTGAGCGCACTGCAGAGCGATAGCCATGTACGTCGACGGTGTGCGCTGGAATCAAACTGCAATTTGATTTGGATGCAAACGTTCAGCTGAACTCACAGCGTACACATCTTTTCTTCTTCTTACGGTGCCTTATCCTTAAGGACGTTGGCCATTACAATTGCCCATTTTAATCTTATTTTTAGCAGCCCTGAATAGTTCTATGGAGGTCATGTTAGTCAATTGCCGTAGGTTTTTAAGCCAAGAGTTGCGTCTTCTTCCTGGTCCTCTTTTGCTATTGACTTTGCCTTCGATTATAAGTTGGAGTAGTTCATACTTTTGATTTCTTATAATGTGAACAAAATATTGTGTTTTTCCGTTTTTTTATTATAAGCATAAGCTCTCTTTCCTTATTCATCCTCCGCAAGACTTCCGCATTTGTCTTATGGCTCATGTAGGATATTCTGAGCATTTTTAACGGTACACATCTTTACAGAAACCTAATTGTATTTTGTTATCGTTATTGTTATTGTAATAGTTATAATTACGTGTATAATTAATAGTAATAATTAGGTGATGTCTTCTTTTGTAGGATTTTCAGTAATATCATCACTTATAATTTGTAAGAGTTTTAAAATAAGCCCCTGGAAAGTCTAACATATTCTTAAAATTTTTCCTCGTTTTAAAACAATCTTAACAAGCACCTTCTGTATTACGATATGAAATAATTTCGTTTACTTTTTTATTATTTTTTTTTTATTTAGATTTGACATTATCAACTCTTGTTCTCCGTTCTCTTCTTGGAGAATTAACATATTGCGTTAAATTTACGAGAAGTCAATTTTCTAAATATATAACCTTTAAGAGAACAAACATGGTTTTTAAGTCAAGAGTTGCGTCCTTCTTCCTGGTCCTCTTTTGCTACTGACTTTGCCTTCGATTATAAGTTGGAGCAGTTCATGCTTTTGATTTCTTATGATGTGACCAAAATATTGTGTTTTTCCATTCTTTTATTATAAGCATAAGCTCTCTTTCCTTATTCATCCTCCGCAAAGACTTCCGAATTTTGTCGCATGGCTCATGTAGGATATTCTGAGCATTTTACGGTACACATCTTTACAGAAACTTAATTGTATTTTTTTATAGTTATTATTATTGTAATAGTTAGAATTACGTGTATAATTATTAGTAATAATTAGATGTCTTCTTTTGTAGGATTTTTAGTAATATCATCCCTTATAATTTGTAAGAGTTTCAAACTATGCCCCTGGAAAATCTAACATATTCTTAAAATTTTTCGTCGTTTTAAAACAATCTTCTTAACAAGCACCTTTTGTATTACGACATGAAATAATTTCGTTTACTTTTTTATTTTTTTTATTTTGATTTGACATTATCAACTCTTGTTTTTCGTTCTCTTCTTGGAGAATTAACATATTGCGTTCAATTTACGAGAAGTCATTTTTCTAAATGTACAACTTTAAAGAGAGCAAATTTGAAACTAATTTTTATACTTCAGCGCAACAGAATCTATGTACGCCATACGACTCTAACAAATCGACTTCCCCCAAAACTACCTTGAGTCGAGTACAACAGATTCTGCTGCACGTGTATGCTGTGCGCTGCGCACTGTTCTAACAAACCGTAGCTTAAGGTTACCTTAACAGCATGTTATCTGCACAATTTTCCTAGAAAAAGGACATCCAGGAATATTTACAATCCTCCTGGAACATACGATGCTGACTATTTTGACACCACAGATTTGATTCCAGGAGCTTGAGGAAGTGAAGTTTGTAATCAACCTCTATTAGTAAACTTACCAAAACTACCAAGAAAAAGTGCACTATGTGCTCTACATGTGGCAAACGTGTTGTACAAATATTTTTTGACACCAGAAGGATAACAATGCTTTGGCAATATTTAAAGGATAAAAATTTGTATTAATATAATAATATTATGTAACCTAATAAAAAAGAAATTGTGGGTGTAAAATATGTTTATTTTATACATACCTCTAAATCCAATGTCTCCCTGGTCTTCTTTTTGTCACGTAAGAATATCATAGTTTCATATTAAGCAAACCATTTACTTTTTTACACATTGTGCCACTGCTAGATTTATTACCATCCTTTGTTATTTTTATTTCTCTAGCTAACTGACTGTGAAGATTTTTTCTTTTTTGTTCTACCACTTACTTTTCTATATTAAATTCACTGACAGTTTCCATCAAAGCATCATGCCTCATATTTTGATCTTTATAATATTTGCTTCTAGTGTTCCATAGATTTAATTTTAATTTGTAAGCTTTAATAAATGCCATCAAATGCCAAACACGACTACGTCGCGCACATTACTGAATTATTTTTATCAATGTCGAAGGTTGAACGCTAGCTAACACGTTCACACTTCGGATTCACAACACTTTGTCTGCTTTTGTGTTTACAAAAGCAGACAAAGGTAACACTACTATTTGCTATAGATAAAATAGAATATAATAACAAAACAATAGAATTTTTAAATAATCAAAATAATGAAACTTTACACAAAGATCCGACACAAAAATATCAAAAATAAATTAAGCTAAGCGTTAGAAAATTCAAAATCAATACTAAATCCAATAGAACAGAAATTTTCCAATAGAAATCGCAGAAATCAATATCATGAACCCACAGCCTCCTAAATTATACTCTTTATACTGTAGTTTCTTTTTATACAGCTCCGTCATGTAAAATTTCAAAAAACTTTTAGAGATTATTTTAGAACACACTAAATTTTCACCTAAATTTACCATAAAAAATACAATAGAACTAATTAATAAAATACAACATTTTCAATTACCTAACAACTTCAAATTAATTTCATTTGACGTAAAAAATCTTTTTCCTAGTATCCCTCCTACAGAAACTTTTATTCTAGTAAAAAACCTTTTAGACCAAAATAGTACAAATCCAATAATTACATCTGAAATTTTACATCTTCTTGAAGTTTGCATAAATCAGGACTACTTTGAATTTAATAATAAAATATATACAAATAACAGTGCAGGACTTATAATGGGTAATCCTCTAAGCCCATTGCTATCAGATATTTTTAGGGATCATTTAGAGATCAAAGATTTCAAAACATCCCCGTATTCAAACAGTTTTTATATTGGTGGAGATACGTAGACGACGTACTAGTATGTTTCACAGGAACTAGCAGGCAACTCGACCAATTTTTATCGTATAATTAATTCACTGTATAGTCATATTGAATTTACAATAGAAAACAGAACAAAATCAATCCATAAATTTTTTAGATTTAAAAATTAGCAGACTTCAAAACAAACATGACTTCTCCATATTTCATAAACCTACCCCTTCTGACACGTTTGACCAAAAAGAATTGGTTAATGCAATACAATCTTTAAAATAACAAAAAAAACTCCTGGCTGGGATGGTATCAAGACAGAAACCATCAAACAAATTAAGAAAGAATTTATTACTCCGTTAACTTTTCTCATTAATGCATGTTTTCAGGAAGGTTGTTTTCCAGAATGTCTGAAAATAGGCATAAATTAAACCTCTTTTTAACAGAAAATAAAGAAGACGTGATTAACTACAGACCAGTCCCTTTGTTATCTATTTTTTCCAAAATATTTAAAAAAAAAAATTAAGAATACATTAGTAAGTATTTTGGATAGGTTTAGTATACTATCGGATTGCCAATATGGAGCCAATATTTAGAGAAAGAAAATCCACAAAGGATGCTATTTGTAAACTAACATCACAATTATCAGAAGCTGTTGAGTCTAATAAACGTAGTTTATGCATACTCGTCGATCTCTATAAGGCGATTGACACGATATCTCACGAGATCTTGTTGAAAAAAACTTTAGAAGTATGGAGAGGACGGGTTTTGGCATTACTAAAATGTCAAGGATTCTTCTCCATTCTGACCTGTTTCGTGCTTTTTTTTTCCAGTTTTTTAATTTTTAATGTTGTTATAAATCATTTTCTATTTGTTCTACGTACGTATCTCAGCTTTGGTCTTCCTCTTGTTCTGTTTCCTACTGGCACTTGTTTGAATATTTTGTTTGGTATTTCGCCTTCCTTCTATTCTTTCCACATGTCCAATCCAACGTAGCCTTCCTATTTTAATGAATGTTATGATATCCGGATCCTGGTATATATTGTATAGTTCAAAGTTATACCTTCTCCGCCAAATACCGTTTTCTTTTGTGCCCTTATATATGTGTCGCAAGATTTTTCTTTCAAAGGTGGCTAACAACGTTTCTCTCCCTTTTAGAGAGTGTCCAGGTTTCTGAACCGTATGTGAGTACCGGTCTTATTAAGGTTTTGTATATTTGGCATTTTGTTTTTCTGGAGACGTTATCTGATCTTAGTTGCCTAATTAAGCCATGGTAACATTTATTGGCAATAAATATTCTCCTCTTCACTTCCTCTGCAACGTTGTTTTATCAGATATATATAATATATATATATTATATATATAAATATATATATATATATATATATATATATATATATATAATATATATATATATATATATATATATTATATATATATATATATATATATATATATTGGTTTGTGGTTAGATTTATAGTAAATATATCGTTTATAATTAAATAAAAAAACACATTGTAAACTATGGATACCATTTCTGCAACTGTGTTTAATATATACATAGACAATATTTTCTTTGTGTTCAACCCAAGTCACTGAGTTACTTGCTAGATTAGGTTTACTCTGATGATGTCAATAATCATTGACGAAAGCTTAGACCTTTAATTAAAAAGCACATCTAACGAAAGCACCCTAGTTTTATTTTGCTTCCTCAGTTATAAAAGGGTACTTCCCAGTATTATCTCCTTTCACTATATAAATATATATATATACTAATATATATATATATATATATATATATATATATATATATATACAATACTGAAGGCACTGAAGGCCTTAGAGGCCCATGGCTTAAAAAATATTTTGTTCTTTCTTCATTTTTCGCTTTCCTTTATGCGTTATGAATGACACTCTACTGAGATAATACTCTGGCTCGATATATGACTTTTTCCTCCATTCCTCCTTGTTATTATTTTTTTCTTTTCTGGCCGTCTAGTCCAATTTCTTCCATATCTTTTTCTACCTCCTGATTCCATCTATTTTTTTGGCCTTCTCCTTTTCTCTTTTTTGAAGTTATAGTGTAGTGACCCTTTTTGGAGTCTCGTGTTCGGCATCCTTTCTAGGTGACCTCGCCATCTTAGTCTCTGTGCCTTTATGACTCCTATTATGTGAGGTTGATTATATAATTTTTTTAACTCATCATTTGATCTTATCCATAAACCGTCCCTTATTATTCCTCCATATATCTTCCTCAAGATTTTCCTTTCCCATATGCTCCAGTAAAATTTTGTTCATTTTTTGTCATTGTCCACGTCTCACTGCAGTATGTTGCTATTGTTTGTATAGTTGTTTTGTATAACTGCATTTTTGCCTTTCTTGATAAAAACTTGCTTTTCAACATTTCACTAAGAGAATGTACACTTCTATTGCCTGCCGTTATTCTAGCTTGTATTTCTTCTTTAATGTTAGGTTTACGTGATATTATTGTACCTAAGTATGTAAATATTTCTATTATTTCGAAATCGTATCTTTCTTCTACTTCTACTTTAAACTTTTGTCCATCCCTAAACTGATCATCTGTCCACTACATACATTTTGTTTTAGTTTTATTTATGTAAAATCCCATTTTCTTTGCTGGTTTTACTATTTCCTTGTACTATCTCCTGTAGCTTTTTTTTTCTCTTGCCAGCAACACTATATCACCCGCAAATGCCAAATACTTGGTGTCTTTTATGATATAGGAGTCCGTCTCTATTGTGTCTCGCTTCTCGCAATATTTGTTCTTGGCATAAATTGAAGAGTAATGATGACAAAGGATCGCCCTGCCTTAATCCTTCGTTTACTATTAATTTGTCCGATGCATGATTGTTTACTTTGACTCTGTTTTCTGTATTCTCTAAAGTAAGATGTATCATGTTACGCAACTTTCTGCTAACTCCCCGTTCTTCAAGGGTCTTTTTTAATTCCTTCCTTTTTATTCTATCGTATGCTTGCTGGAAGTCGATGAATAGCGCTATCGTTGGTAAGTTATGTTCATAGCTTTGTGTTTGTAATTCTCTGATTATGAATACTTGATCCGTTGTGCTTCTCCCTTGTCTAAATCCACACTGATATTTACCTATTACATTTTCAGCTTCTTTTTCTAGCTTATCTTTTAATGGATTTTGATGGGATTTTATATACGGTATTTAGTAACGCTACTCCTGTTTAATTACTGCATTCTGTTTTGTCTCCTTTTTTGTGTAATGGACAAATAATGGCTTCCTTCCAATCTTCTGGTATTCGTTCTTCTATCCATATATCTTTTATGATCTTGTATATCCAATTAGTAAACAGTTTTCCACCATATTTCATCTTCTCTGCTGTTCTGTTACCGCTTCCAGGAGATTTGTTGTTTTTCAGATTTTTTATGATTTCCTCGATTTGTTCTTTGCTGGGTGAATTATCTACTATGTCTTCTCAGTGTTTGATTCTTTCTTCTGCTGCCATATATTCTCTTTGGTTTGACTTATTATTGCCATTTAGTAATTCATCAAAATACTCTTTCCATCTTTCGACTATTTCTGCTTCCCCGCTTATATTATTTCCTGTTTTGTTCTTAACGAATATGGGTTTTTGTTGGAAACCTTTTTTTTTCATTTTTAGCACCTTGATATAGGTTTTTTATTGTTTTATTTCTGTAATTCTCTTCTATTTCTTTTAGCTTATTTTCTATGTGTTTTCTCTTCTTTTCTCTCAGCACCCTCTTTACTTTTTGTCTTTGCTCCCTATATCTATTCTTTGTCTCTATTGTTTCTTTCGTGATCATTTCCATCCCTAATGATTTTCTTAGTTCTATTTCTTTTTGGCACTCTATGTCGAACTAGTCTTTCATCTTTTATTCTCTTGTTTAGTTAAAAAAATTGTTTGTTAAAAAGTTACTTAACTGACAGAAAATAATTTGTAGAAATTGATGGTGTCAAAAGTGATCCTGAAGTATTTATAATGGCGTACCGCTAGGGACCGTTTGGGCCTCTACTTTTTACACTCCATGTTAATGACATGCTCAAACTAAAAACTGTCGGAAACATAAGTAGTTTTGCTGATGACACCGCAATTTTTTATAATGCCAATAATTGGAAAGATTTTAAAATTATAGCAGAACAAGACTTCAAAATTATAAAAACATGGTTGCAAATAAATAAACTCACATTAAATTACAAAAAAAAACTAAATATATACCTTTTGCAATATATAAAATTCTCTGCACACTTTGTATTAATTAAAAAATAACAATAATAAGAAAAAATACGAGAACTTCTATCAACTGTCCGCTGTTTAAAAGAGCTTTTGGATGTTGAAACAGCTTAAAATGCTTTACCTATCTCTAATACAATCTCATCTTGTATATTGGATTTTAGGATAGGGTGGAGTAGCTGATTGCCATCTGGTGTCCCTTCAAAATACTCAGAAATGGTTTCCTAAACTAATTTATGGAAAACGAAAACAACCAGACCAACTTTTTCATGAAACTTAGGTTCTTGATATTCGGCAATTATACTGCTTACTTTACAGCTACTTAAAATAATTCATACGTACAATTGTCTTGATACTTAGCAAAGTAAGACGTCATTGTTTTTGCTTAGAGACGCAAATTGTATCCGAACGTCTGCGGTCCCTCCGGTGAGTACCGATCGCACAAGGATAGAAATTATTTTCATTCATTAATTTTAATAAACGAAAATTTCTCCACTCAGGTGAGATTCGAACTCACAACCTTTAGGTTAAAGGTAGGCGCTCTTACCACTGAGCCACAGAGGGGGTAAATTAATAAATTTAAATTATACTAAATAAGAAAAAATATAAAAATTAGATTAGAAACTGTAAATATAAAATATTGATTTGTAAAAAAAAAACAATAAACATAAAACCTGTCAACAGATTAAGTCAACAAGCATGTTTATGCTTTTAAGAATTTTTTTACGTTTATTTATCTTAATTAAACTGAAATTGTAAATTAATGTAATAACTATTAATTTGAATAATAGTATATTACTTTATGAGGCGGAGAAGCATGACTTTTCTTGACGCACCCGGTAAGGTCGATTCAGACACATCAGTCCCGTCACAGTCTCGGCACCGAACGGTCCTGTTTGGTCACAGAACTATTAAAGAATATTTTGTATGATGGATTGTTCGGTTCGGCGCCAGGACTGTAACGAGACGTGACTGATGTGTCTGAATCGACCTTTATAGAGGGCAAGTTAATAAAAGGCGCTTCTTTGCCGAATAAAGTATACTATTTTTTCTTCAAACGTAGCAATTTTCAACCATAAATAGTACAATTCATACGCTATTTTTACTCGAAATTAACTGTGACAACTCGTCTAGAAGATCGTCTAGATGTTAGAAATTAAAATAATTAAGTCGTCGGTGGGATTTGCGTCTCCCTGATTACAGTTGTTTGACAGTTGTTTGCAATTATTAAAGACAGCTTATTGTTGTTGCAACCGCAAGCGCAAATTTAGTGCGAAAATGGAAAACCTAAACGAAATTGAGTCCGCGGCTAATGATGCAGTAGCACGTTTGGGGCCCTCCAAGTCCGGAATAAAGTATCGGTTAGCGTACAATCACTTCCAAGAGTGGTGCGATACAAGAGGAGTACGGCAAGTTACCGAAGACGTTTTACTGGCATATTTTAATATAATGGAAAATGAAAATAAATGGAAATCTTCTGCAATGTGGTCACGATACTCTATGATAAAATCCGAGTTAGTTATTAGAAAAAATGTGGATATAAGCAAATTTTTAAAGTTACGTGCCTTTCTGAAAAAAAACAAGCGAAGGATATACTGCAAAGAAGTCTAAAGTTTTCACTAAAGACGAGTTTGATAAATTTTTGTTTGAAGCGCCAGATAAGTTGTATTTAGAATTAAAGGTAAAAAAAATTATATTGCAAAGCATGTAGCACTAAATGTACTATGTACTAAATTATAAAAATATTTCAGATTGTTTTGTTAATTGGGGTTACCGGCGCCTGTCGATGCGACGAAATGGTAAAAATGAAGACTGTGGACATTGAGGATAAAGAAAATGTAATAATTATAAAATTCCAGACAGTAAAATCACGACAAATTAGATCTTTTACGATAATTGGTCAAAACTACATAAAACTGTATAAAAAGTATGCATCACTGCGGCCTGAAAATTTCACAGAGAAACCGATTTTTTATCAAGTACCAAAATGGAAAGTGTTACCGAAGCGATCCATGTGGAATACATTCGATCAGCGCAGTAGCCCAAAAAGTAGCTAGTTATTTAAATTTAAACGATACAAGCGCATACACGGGTCACTCTTTACGACGAACTTCAGCAACACTTTTAATTGATGGAGGCGGAAATCTAGAATGCCTCAAACGACATGGGGGCTGGAAATCAAGCACGGTTGCCGAAGGATATATAGAGGATTCAATAAGAAATAAGAACGATAATGCTCAAAAAATTTTAAACCCTCATGATCGCCAACATCGGGAATGATTGCTGAAAGTTGTTCTCGACCATCAGTATCATCAACAAGTACCAATGCGTATCAAGAGTCGGGAACATTTTTGCACGGTTTCAATTTTAAAAATGCCTTATTAACTAATTGTACTTTTAATATTACTATGAATAAAAATAATGTTTAATTGTTGTTAATGACATTTGTATTGTTGCTTCGTGACATGTTTCATATTGTTGCCATGACAACATTTTTCTCTCCGCCGCGCCGTAAAGAAATGGGAAAAAAACTGCTGCCGGCGGAGACCTAATGTCATCATTATTTGACGTTTGAAGAAAAACGTATATTATTATTATCTATCACATGCACATAAGAAGGATGTTATACATAAAGAGATTTTAGAAGCAATGATAGGAATAAACACATCATAAATGAATAATAAATATGGTAATAAAATGTTATACAGAATTTAAATTTTAAAGCCCATAATAAAATAAACAGTAAGTTTCTTACATTGCATTGCTTTGGAACTCGCCATAAAATTTCGCCCACATTTCTCAACGAAGCACAAACATTTTTTCTTGGCATTTTTATTTAAGAAATATCTCAAAATCTTTATAAAAATTATTTAGCACACTCACTCTGTATATTCACATATAGAATTATTTTTATTTGAAAAGAAAATAATGGTAATAGAAAAGTTCCCATTTTTAAACACTCTAATAATATTACAGACTGGACATGTCTTCCGTTTAAGAAAGAAGACGATAAAGTGAACAGGTGTATCTCTGATAATAGACTTCATTTAATGATAAATCAATTTCCTGAAATGGAACATCAAAACAGTTAGTCTTAATCTTTAATTATTCAAAATCGATGCCAATGACCTAAAAAATATGAGGTTTAGATGTCATCGTTACAAAAAAACTAGAAATCAGATAAATAGAATATGCAGAAGTATCACGTTTTTCCTAAAGAAATATTTATGTTATGCATATATGGAAAATGTATATAGATCAATATCGAGACAGAGTTTGATGTCTGAACTAGATATGAAACGCGCGAACAAGTCGTGAATTGTTCTCATTAGGAAACTGTTTTAGTAGTAAAGTTTTAATTATCCTACATACTTGAGATTTACATAGATCATCTATAACTTAAATGTATGTTTAAACTACATATAAAATTGGACGGCATTTTGTAGAAAAAACTTCTTTCAGTTCTGAATAAAAAAAAGTTTTCAAGTCATGTTTTTAAGTTTTCAAAAATTCAGTTCATACAAAATTTAGTTTTATTCAATAACATTTTTAGGCTCTAACGATAAATGGATCTTAATTAGAAACAAATGAAGAGTGGATGTTTTAAATACACTAAGTGCAAAACCAACATTTTAAGATATTAGTAAACACGTATTTCGTACGGGTCGATCAACTATTGACCACATTTTCTCCTTAACCCAGATAATAGAAAAAAGGATGGCACGTAATCAAGAGATTTACATGTTGTTTGTCGATCTACGAAAAGCCTACGACAGCGTTTTACTAAAGAAGATGTGGCAATCAATGGAAAGAACGACTAATAATATAGAATTACTAAAAGCCGTCAAAGTACTATACAACAAATCAATAACAAAAATAAAAGCAGGGAAACAAATAACAACAGCAATTATAACATCAAAAAGATTCAAGCAATGATGTTGTCTGTCGCCCACTTTATTTAAATTATACCTCGAAAGTGCTTTTAAAAAGATGAAAACAAAAATGCAGGACAATGAGGATACCGCTCACCAACACTATAGGTTATACGCTCAAATTTGCAGACGATTAAGTAATAATGATCACAAGACTATGACGATTTAAACTGTATGGCATGAAAATTGATTGAAGGGTATGATATATGGGGTCCAGAATTAAATAAAAAAAACGAATACCTGTGCATTGGAGTAGAACAAAAAGATCTCATATTAGACGATAACACCACGATAAAGCACTGCTGTGACTATAAATATCTAGGTATTATTATTTCAAAAGATGAAACATTAGACAAATCCATAAGAGAGATAAATACGTCAGAAAGAAAAACAATCACAAAGTTAAACAACATTTTATGGGACCAATCCATCAGCAAGGAAAATAAAAAGGGACATATTATTATGAGACTGGGGGATAGAGAGGTAGAATGCGAATACATGAAGTTGATTACAGTTTACTCCAACTAGCCTCTTCTGCTCAAATCCGACTCTTAACTTCACGCTGGTGTCCCCTGTTAACCGAGCAACTCAGCTGGATATCCGGTATCCATCCCGGGTGAAAAGTTGGGTCGGGAACTGACGAGAGCGGGTGAAATGGCCCTCCGAAATGGCCCGGTTTGGCGTTGGGTTAACTACCCAACCCTGTAAAACCCAATAGTTACGAAATCGAAAGTGAAAAATGCCATACGGAAATCTCGACGACGAACTCTGCAACGAAATAAGGACCTAAATAATGGAAATAATGATCTTAATGTATTTACCTGGAACGTTCGCACATTTAACGAACCTGGAAACATACGCAAACTGTGTGAAATATTAGCACAATATAATGCTGACATTACTGCAATACAAGAAGTACGATCGACAGGCCATGGCATAATCCAAAAAGCAAACTACAATATATACTATAGTTGCTATAGAACCAGACATGAATTTGGGTCAGCCTTTATAGTCAGTAATAAAGTCAAGCACTTGGTTACAGATTTTAAGCCGATAAATTCGCGAATGAGCTGCTTAAGAATCAGGGCCAAGTTTTTTAGATATTAGCCTTATTCATTTTCAATGCCCTAACAGAGGACAAGGAAGATGAAGAAAAAGACAATTTCTATGATGAATAAGCAAAAACATATGACAATTGTCCCAGAAATGACAATAAAATAGTAATCTGTGACCTGAACGCAAAAATCGGAAGGGAAGAAATATATCTACCGCACATTGGTAAATATAGTCTTCATATTAATACTAATTCGAATGGACACCGAGCAGTCACCTTAGCAGCTTTAAATAGCATGATCGAGTAGAACATGTTTTTATACAAAAAAATACATATGGGGACTTGGACCTCGCCTGATGGATTAACGAAAACCAAATTGATCATGTGATCATAAATGCTAGACACTTCTCCAACCTTATGGATGTCCGCACCTATCGAAGCGTCAACATTAATTTAGATCATTTTCTAGTTAGCTCAAGAATTCGGGCTAAAATCTCAAATGCGAAGAAGGAGAAAAGTATCAAAACAAGGCGCCTTAATATTGAACTCCTCAAAAATCGGCGAACGGTAGAAAGGTTTCAAATCTATATCGAAACTAAGTACACAACTAAAAAGAATCTAACAGTTAGTGAAGAATGTGTAAAAATTATAATAAAGACGCAGCAAATAACATTCTAGGGCCACAAAGAGCACCACCATGAGTGGTTCGATGCTGAGTGCGAGGACATTACAAGAAGAAAGAACAATGCATATAAACTGATAGAGCAAAGAAGAACCCGAGAAAAGGAACAAAAATATAAAGATCTCAGAATAGAAGAGAAGTACATCCATCGGAAAAAAAAGCGAACTTATGAAAATAGAATATTGGAACAACTTGAGGCATTAAAAATGGAAAATCAAACAAGAAAATTCTATAAAAATCTGAATAATGCAAGAAAAGAATTTCAACCAAGGATCTGACTATGTAGGGATAAGGAGAAGCATATACTCAATACAAAAGAAGAAGTATTGAAAAGGTGGGTGGAACACTATAAAGAACTACTTACTATCGAAGTAGAAGATCCAAATCAACCACCCTTACGAGCTAACAACAATACACCATTGGAGCCTCCATCAATTCAAGAAGTGCGGGATGCAATAAAACACCTAAAAAATAATAAATCACAGGAAGTGATGGTATACCCGTGGAACTTATTAAATGTGGAGGTGCTACTCTGACTAACCATATATAATATATATATATATATATATATATATATATATATATATATATATATATATATATACGCACCAGTGGATAGCTCCTCCTTATATAGGAAATTTACATTGAATAGGTCCTCCACTGTGGTACGTCCTCCGTATACGGAGGACTTATCGCAATCATTATAAAAGAAGTCTAAACGTCATTCTAAACCATTGAGCAAAATTTCAGATGGATGAGTTATTGCATGTTTTTGTACATTTGAATACTTTAGTTCAATATGATCGCCACATTACTTGTTGTGTCGCCAGTGTCGGCGTATATTTCGTTACGTATATTCAAATTATAGTTTACCGACTTTAGTTCTTCCTATTTTTATATTACGGTGGTTCAGTCCTCCTCTGGAATAATGATTCGAAAACTACTTAATAGTCTTCCAATCTTTCTTTAATATTTAAAGTAAGATATATACATATTTTAACTAAAAATCAGAATCAAAGTAGACAGGTTTTTGTTTACAATAAAAGTGATGGTAAAAACAAAAAATGAATTCAAATGTATTGTATTTGTTATATTGTAATCGAATCTGATTATTTAAGTTCTATATATATAAGTATTATTGATAATCATTTGTAAATTTTTAACAAGGGCTAACGAAAAAAAAAAACGTTTATCTATGTTCGTTATAAATCTTTAATTTTAATCATTATTAATATTTAAAAACAAATAATAAAAATATTAACAATACTGAATATATAAACGCAAATAAAAATACTTAACGAAAACTCAGAATATATTGCAAAAACTTAATTTCGAAAAAAACTTGGACATTTAACACTTTTTATATTCATTTTGAACGAAGACCTTTATTTTGAGCCAATTTTTATTTTTTAATATATCAGGATTTTTTAAAATCAGATCTTCACATTCCGATTTTTTGGGGGGCATCTTTTGTTTAATATGGGTTTTAAAATACATTTTGACTACTTTCTTCTGATTTTCTGTCCACGGAACTAAAACCCTTTTTTTATTTTTTGCCTTCATATCCATTATTCCCTTTTTTTCATTATTACTACATTCTGGACCTTTTGATTCAATAACGTCATTGATTTCATTTTTTTGTTCCCCAAATACCTCGTCATTATGTCCATCATCATCTTCCATAATGTCTTCTTCCAAATTTATCTCTATTTCTTCTAAACTTTTTCCCTTGAATTGACCTGCTTTACCTTTCTCCATTAACAGGAGCAACTTAGAGATCTTTACAGTTTGATAAATGTCATCGGGGAGTCTATATGAAGATCGATGAATTCCTAATGTGTGCCCCATAAATGAAGCCAGTTGCTCCATGTCATTTTCCGACATGGTAAACAACTGGGTTAGCGTTGCTAGATGTTTTCTCAGCCTTGTACATGTAAGAGCACTAGGATTTTTAGCTCCGCATAATTTAGCATACTTTGATATAACTTCATACCCTCGAATTGGTTTATCAAATTTTGGATTAACAAAAAGGTAAATACTAGGTGTTTTTAAAAGTAAATCTCTACATTTTGTAATCATTTCTAAGTGTTCTTGTACATCCTTACTTACTAGGACGGGTACACCACGTCCCCTTTTACCTTTTATTACTATTCTTTTAAAACTTTTCATTAAAATTCTTTCGGTTTCTGAAATTGCTTCAGAAAATTCTTCATAACATTGATTATCTTTAGCGCTAATGTAACTCTGTATGGTCATTCTTTCTAATTCACCAGGGCGCCTTCTATTTAATAAAATTAGACGGCAATATATAGTTTCCAACAGAAACATGTAAGAATTAATATCATTATTATTATTCTGTAATTTATCACAAGATTCATTTGCCCTTCGCACGAGATAGTTTTTCAATAGCTTAAGGTCACTTGCTAGTGGTATTAACGTCACTTTGTTCCATTTTTTTCATGTCTAAATCATTTGCAGCTTGACTGGAAATATCATATTTCCAATTTCCTTCTATTATTTGTATTAAAGATTTTAAGTCAGCTTTAGTGCTGGTACTTTTAACTGTAAACTCAGACTTTTTCGCATTAAGCATAAGTGCTATATCACAACATTGTTTTAGTGTAGTGCCAATATTTTTAGCAAATGATGGAGCTTTAAAAGTTTTGCTTTCGTTATCATATTTTGAAACTATTTTAGTAGCAAAAACTAAAGAATCGTAAAATTCTGGTTTCAATGAGTCAAAAAGCGTTTTGATTGAAGAACTATTTTTTCTTAGTTCGATAACAATTTTAGCTAATTCCCTCATTTTTCTTGACGCTACTGGTATAAAGTGTTGTTCTCTATGGATCTTCAAATATCTTGAGCCAAACGCACAAATAAGCGGATCTTTTTTAGCCACGAGTGATACATTGTCTGCTCGCATTCGAGGAAAAACAGTTTCTTTTAAATATGTGTCCAATTTAAGGTGCCTTAATAAGAAATTTTGTGCTTGTGATTGGGAATTTCTGGTTATTGAATCAGGATTACATATTTTTCTGTGACGCCATAAGTTTTTTGCCGAATACATGCCGAAGCAGTGGTCACACGGTAGGTAGTTTGTATCTGCAGATCCTTTCCTAACTGGTTTTAAATTTGCAGAACCTAACAAATAGTTTCCCTTTTTTCTCAAAGCAAATAACAATTGCTTTCTCGTTTTACTTCTTGGAGGGTAAACCAAAATTTTTTGAACTTCTAATTCGCTTTGATGATTTCGTAGTATATGTCGAGGAAAATTTAATACAACTGATTCACAGAAGTAACAAAAAACAGATTTTTTTAAAGACTTCGTATTTATATTGCAAGTTTCTTCCACATGTTGATGGATATTTAGGCTCACAGAAGACGAAGGTGAATTAGATTGTTCCTAAAAAGTATGTGCTTTGAATTATATTGCTAAAATATTTGAAATAAACTTACCTCAATATTTAACTCATCTTTGTTAACTTGTTTTGGACAAAAGTGGGAAGAAAAATTATTTATTTCTGGAGAACCTGAAGACTTTTCCTAAAAACCCAATAAAAAAATATTATATTTTTTCCGTTATCCATTTCAATATTACAGAGTCCACAACATATTTTACTATTTTTAAAGTTTTATTGCACTTACTGAAGAATCATCGAAGGGAACATAATTGGGATCTAACAATTCATCAGAAGCTGGTGATGGAGTTTCTAAATCTGGAGAATCTGTGTTATCTTTATCACTTTCTTCAGATGTGAAGATACTGTCAGGTGAACCATAAAATTGAGGGGAACTTAAGGATATTTCCTAAAATTATTTTTCATAGTAAAAAGTGACTGAAGTAGGGAAATACAGTATGCGGTAAAATAAACAGTACTGAAATGAATATTGAAATGAATATGAATATCTATATATTTAGTATACATAATAATATAGCCTTACCAGCATTATTCACAACGACGTTTCCGATAAAACAGATAATAAAGATGCCATCTGGCACTAAAAAAATCTAATTGGAGTTTGTTATTCCGGAATGTCAGACATTGTATCGGTCTGCCTCCTTCAGCATTCCTCATATGTACGTATTATGTGGTGTTCGTTAGGTTAGGCCTTATAATTGCGATATGTATGAAAAATCACTGAACAGTATTCAAAGAGACTCACTGACCGTGTGACAGATTGCCCGTCCTGCTAAAACTATTGTTGATTTTAAGCCTTTTGGACCGATTTCGCGACCTTTTCGTATGATCGAAAATAGTACTTCACGATAAAAAAATTTTCTGCAAAACTGAGAACCATCCTGAAGCACCTAACATTATCATGACATTCACATAAGTTATAACTACGTTCAGAAATTATTTAATACGTTTCGGCACATGACACATACAAATCTGAGGCATACGCACTTTCGTACTGTTTATTTTGCCGCATACTGTTCATATTTGAGAATAAAATGCTCTTAAATGTTAAACTTACGGAAGAAATGTCAGATGCATTAGAATTTTCAATCGGTAATATTTCATTAGCGGTTTTTTTACCAACTTTATACTGATCCTCATCTTTGTTATGTTGTTCTTTTAGGGTAAAATTACAAGGGAGTATATTTTCTTTAGATCCACTATAAAATCGAGAGCTTTTGATCTACAAAATATTTTTTTTAAGTATAAGCTATGTTTTTTTTAAAAATCTAACTGGAACTTACCGAAAGAATTTCAGTTGAATTTACTTTCTCGCTTACTGATTGTTTAATTTTTACGGGACTTAGCGCTCTGTTACAAAAACGAATTGGTTTCATCCTAAAAATATACTGGTGATAAACTATCTAAGTATTGTTTAACTGAGTGGGCAAAAATTTGAACCCTACTTTTTTTTAAACTCTTATACTTTTATACAAAATTTTTATGCTCGTATTGATGTTTTGGGGTCCCGGCCTGCTTGATCTGAAAATAATTTCAAGCACATGTTTACTTTTTAAAATTCAAGTTGTCCGTGACAGTTAAGAAAAAAATTTTCATTTCGGTCAATAATACGGCAAAATTGTATTAATAAAAGTTTTTCAAAATATGAAATTATGTCAAAATACAAAATTTCACAAAAATCGGATCAATTTCACTAGATCAGATACACTTGGTATTATAAAAAAACCATCGACGGATTTTTTGCTGTCATCTAAGCAACACTTAAATAAACAAAAAAATGATATCGTTAACAGAATAGAAGGCATAAAATTATCAACGATAAAATGAAACTTGCTAAGCAGGCAATTTTACGTGTAAATGAATCATTTTCTTGAATTTACGACTCTATTCTGATCTGAATCGAATTCTGTTATCTAAATTGGCATCTTAATATTATTTTTATCTTGAAAAAAAAGTATATCTACTAAAATAAATAAATTATTTTCAAACTCTTTTAAACTAGTTTAACAAACAATTTTAATTTTCAAAGCCTTAACCATTGACCAGTTTAACTTGACTTGAATTATTTGCCAAAGTTTGACAGAGTACGCCATGATAAGCTAAGCGACATTCTTGAAAGAAAAGACATAGATAATAAAGATCTGTGAATAATTCTCAATATATATTGGAATCAGGAAAATATAAAAATAGGAAATAAGACATCACAGGCAATAGAAATACGTAGAGGAGTATGACAGGGATGCATCTTGTCACCGCTGCTATTTAATGTTTATAGTGAAAGCATCTGCCAGAAACCCCTTTTGCAAGCAAACGAAGAAATCGTAATCAGTGAAGATGTTGTAAATAATATTGAATACGCGGATGACACTGTATTAGGTGCAAGAACAGTAGAAGAATTACAATGATTTCTTAAAAACTTAAATATTGCTTGCAACAATTATGGCATAAATATCAATATAAAAAAACCAAGTATATGGTCTTCAGTAAAAACATGACACAATCAGCATATATTAGTATAAACAGCATTCAAATTGAAAAAGTATCAAGTTACAAATACTTGGGAACTTAATAAGAAGGAAAGGAAAAGGCCCAGAAATTTTTGTCAACGATAAAACGAAGAAAAGAATATTTGGGTCACCTAATGAAAGGACATAAATACGCATTACTATCAAAATATAATTCAAGGAAAAATAAAAGGAAAACGGAATCTAGACCGTAAAAGATTTGGTTGCGGAATTTGAGAGAGTTTTTTGGCTGCACCATTAATGAACTCTTTAGGTCAGCTCTAAACAAGGCCACGATAGCCTAGATGATTTTCAATCTCCGATAGGAGTGACACATGAAGAAGAAGAATTATTTGTCAGAAGGATTGACTTGAGTTTGACTGGAAATTAAGTCAAACTCAAGTCAATTTCAAACATTCAAGTCAAATTTGTGCAACTCTAACCAGCCGAGACCCCAAAATATCAAAACGAGATTCAAAAATGTTTGATCCATTACATGTATAGTTAAATCAATCTCTTGATACACTGTATAATATGTATTCATAAATGTAGTTCAGATATATTTGTAAAGTGTACAAAGATATCTAATGTGTAATGTGGAGAAGACAGAAAATATATTACTTTGCATAATTATCTAGTAGTTTTGTTCAATCCAACTACCTATTAAATTGAAACAATAATATTGAAACAAAACAAAAATTATATAAGTACATACCTAGAGTTTCCAGTGCACCACACGTGTAATATGAATAAAGAATATTTTATCACTGCAAAACAAAACGTTAGAAATCGTTAGGCTTACAGATTTTTTCGCGCCAAATATACTCAATATATTATTTGGTTTACGTATCCACCGTCGTTTAGTCTCTAATTTATATTTGGAGGAGTAAACCACTGTAATGTAGTTTTTGACGTATATTTTGAATAGCAGAAAGATTTATTTTGTTAATTTAATATACATTGGAGGAGGTATGTATAGTAATTTTAGATGGAAGACCAATTGGTTTTAATTTGGTAATTGTATAAAAAATTATAATGTTTTTATTTTCGATACATTATAAGAATTATAAAAAATTTAATATACACGAATAATATTTTAAAGATATTCACTCCTTCTGGAAGACGACTTATAACCGCATTTGAAAAGAGGAGCTATAGTCGGGTCGTGTAAATATATATATATATATATATATATATATATATATATATATATATAATATATATATATATAAATAAAAATTGCAGTTTTCTTCAATATTTGTCTAGCAATTATATAACCCGCAATTATATGCTAGCTTTGTATGCCACAGCGGTCGTATACTTTATCTAAAATCATTCTAAATAAGACCGCTGGCAAATATAGACCTTAAATGTTGTCGAGTACATAGCGGGAGTATACGTCCGGCGGGGCATATTGGGAAAATCACGAAGCGAGCGTATACGGTTGCCGTGGCAGTCAACGTGTTAACAATATTCTCAACTATTTTTTTTTGTTACTAATTACATTTAAAATTTATTGTTGTATGACAACGTCATACGATATAACATAAACGTCACCCAATATATTATTGATGTAAACGTCACATACTATATTATTATTACATTTCCGAACTTGTTGCAAAATTCATAAAGTTTACATATAATAATTAACTATAAACTAAATTAGTTTTTGAAAAGCTTTAATTTTATTTTATTTTGTGAGATTTTAGAACAAACAAAGCATAAAAACGACATTTTTCACTCTCTCGGGCATCCGTCCAAAGACACACTAGCACATTAGTAAGTTTAAAATGAAATTATTTAAATGGAAAAATGAAAAATATTGCAGATATATTTTTTACCAGTGTTGAGTCTTCTCAACACTAAATCACATTTTTTATTCAAAACCAATATTAAGGTAATACGAAGCTGTTGATATTTTTATTTTTACTAATTATGAATGTATTAAATTGAAACTCATAAATATGTTTCTATTAAAAAATATATAATAAATAATCTACTTACCCGTAAAAGATCCATAACAAAAAATCTTTCATTAAACACGAAATTATATATAAATTTTGACATACCCTTTTAACACTAACAACTTTATTTTAGTTGATTGTGTATGAAGGTTTCTTTGACTCAAATGTCGAATTCATTAGAATTGACAACCTGACTGTCGTTGGATCTTTGGAAGCCACCAATAACCTATCTCAAAGATTTACTTCCAATTTGCGGATCTTCAATGTAAGGTAGGTTTTCACTATAAGTTTCGGAAACTGTCAAATTTAATGTTATAATCTCTTAATTTTTAGAAATAAATCATTATATACTTGTTTCATATAAATTGCATGCGCTTTCCGTTTTTTTTTTGTGTAAACCAGGCTAAAAAATATTTCACGTCGATTAAAAATTTTTTTATATTTTTAAAAATACATGTGAATAATTTTGTCAAAATTAATTTGTCATATTATAAGCCATCTTTTATTTTAAAGAATGCTTGTCAAAAACCACCCAATCACGATCCATTGATTATTTCCACATAGATGATCACTAAAATTTTTTACCAATTAAATAAACCATTGAAGTGAAATCTTTATCATAAAGATTAAAATCAGTAAAGGGCTCATATTGGTGTTCTAAAGTTTTTTTAGATGATGGAGAAAATTTGAAATGTGATGAAAGAAAGATGTCAACCTAAAAACAAAGATATGAAAATAAATATATATATATATAAATATATATATATATATATATATATAAATATATATATATATATAAACAAATAAAATACAAAATTATGCAAACGAAAGAAATTAAAAGAACAATGTGCAGAAATAGAAGAATACCAGAAAAGACATGATAGTTTTAACACGCACACACACAAAATAATTAAGAGTTAACTCACAGCAATGGAAAAAAATCGTAAATACTGAAAGATACAAATGGTTAAAACTTGTGTTGAAAACTAACGAAAAATTAAAGAGATGAACCAAATACATCAATGAGTAGTTAAAAGACAATAGAACAGATGAAATGGAAGTAGAAGTAGAAGATGGTGTGGTTCTGCAGATAATAAAAGAGGAATTTAAAAACTGCGAAAGTGGCAAAGCTTTATGTCCGGAACAAATCTAAAAACAGATCTAGATCTAGAACAAATCTAAGTAGAAAGCTTAAATTGGATAATACTTACTCTCCACCTTTTTCACTATCCCTTAAAGCTTAAATTAGTAAAACGCTAAAGACTACAATAATTCCAGAAAAATATCATTAATGTCACGTAGTCAAATTATTTTTAAAAATAATACATGGTCGTATAAATAAAAAACTGGAAGAAGGAATACATTATAGTCAGCTAAGGTTCAAATGCGGAGTAGAAACCAGAGAGGCGTTAGTTGTTTTAACGTGGTAGCTTAAAGATGCATAGATATTAATGTGAAAATGCATGTTCGTTACGTCGATTTAAAAACAGCACTTAACCAAGTAAGACATGAAAAATTAGTTTAAATTTTAAAGACAAAAACATAAGACATCAGGAAACAAGGAGGTCCCACATGGCAGAGAACAGCTCAAGATATGGAAAGATGGAGAGAACTGGGGGAGACCTATATCCAACAATGGAAGGATAGAGAATGGGTTCAAAAAAAAATATGTGGTTCTGCTAACACATTTGCCAATTCCAAAAGAAAAAGCCGCTTTTTATATAAATTTGCTAAATTTTATTCTGGATTAAGATTTTTTCATAAAACAAAAGTATGTACTGCCGCTTTGTCAACTAGATTTATAAACACCATTGTTGGTTAACTTTGAGACTATCTATTATAACACAGTATCTACCGCACCATAAGTGCTTAGTACCGTTATAATGTAATATCATTTCTAGCTTCCTTTTTCCTTTCCTAGAAATACCCAGATATTGATGTCCAGACGATAGTAGTATAACGATCTTATTTACATTTGGTGTATACGATACTATATTGAGTTCCGATTAAAATAAAAAAATTGACGAATATAGAGTTCGATTTCCAGTTGACAAAAAATTGGCAGAAATACTTTTTTTTTGTGTGTTTTGGCTTGGACAATTGTCATTCATCCAGTCTTAATCAAGATAAGTTTATTAATGTAGTGTGTGTGTGTGTGTTTGTGTGTGTAGAGTAATTGTCTTGATACTTAGCAAAGTCGACGTCATTGTCTTTGCTAAGAGATGCTAATTCTATCCGAACGTCTGCGGTCATTCCGGTGAGTACCGCTTACACAAGGATAGAAATTATTTTCATTTATTAATTTTTTTTTTATAAACGAAAATTTTCACCCAGGTGAGATTCAAACTCACGACCTTTAGATTTAAAGGTAGGCGCTCTTACCACTGAGCCACAGAGGGGGTGGCAGAAATACAATTCTTGTTACGTCGTAAAGTTCCACTTATTGTCAATTTTCTGTCAGTCAATTCATCGGCTAACTCTATAGAGATAAATACGTTGTGTGTGGTAATACTGTGACCGGGATTCAAAACAGAGACCAAGACTAACAAAACTCTTTTGCCTTGGTCACGTTATGGAGCGTTTTCAATTTTTCCGATATGTACATTTGTAAATTGTTGCACTATGATGTCTTTGAGTCTTTGAATATTTGGCAGGATTCCTTTTCGTGTACACCTGAAAGGGGTACTTGCCACAAAATGACACCAGTTGCTCATCTACTGTTAGGTAAAAGCGTGGATTGTACTGCTTCTGCCAATTGTTTGCAAATATTTTGAATAGATCACGGGTTGGTTCCAATTTATCTATCTCTCTTGGTTATTGGCTAGTATTTATGTCATCAAATCGTACTAAACTCGACATTTGAGAAAAACAAGTTTGGTGCATCACGGCTGAGTATAATGGGCTCTATAAGAGAAAGAGCAGGTCCATTTAATAGTCCATTTAATATAATAAGTTCCTCTACCATGAAATGGTCTCTTAATTCTTAATCATAGTCGCTAATTCTAAAATTTAAACATGATTAAGTGAAACAAAAGGACAGTTTAACACCGAGTCTCAGGTGACACATGGTTTTCATTAGACTTTTACTGATACGCAGATTTTTGCCAGAAGTGACCTACATTTTTACAGCTTACAGTGTGATAATAATAGGTCATTATCAAATAATACAAACATGGTAGAAAAATGACGCATCCGGATAGTCCTGTTGCTTTCTGCACATACGAAGACCTTTATATAACAATTGAGGTCTTCAGAAAGGAAGAAGAATGTATATTTTCATAGAAAAATAATAAATGAGTAGACTATAATAAACTCTATTAAAACAAATAAAAGCAAAGGACAAAAATATACATATATTTAAAGATAATAAAAAAAATTAGAGAGCTAGGAATTAAAATCTTATATGATACGAAAACGATACGACAAGCAATATTGAGATTAGTTTTCAAAAAGGGAAACGACTTTCCATAAAAAACACAGCTCTTGAGGCAAGCTGTGGATATTCTATATCACACAATCCAAACCGCCCGTCTACAAAAGAAATTTTGAGTATGCTAAATATGATACAAGAAAGAACAACGAATTTAACTGATTTCTATTTAAATATAATACAAAGGAAACATAATGATGTTAAACAAAATAAAATCGAGAATGAAATAATTATATTATACTATAAACGAACATAAAATATTATGATTAAAGTTTAACGCGACAGAATAAAATATTAAATAGTTCAGAACAACTATACGATTTCGCAATAAACCTAACTAGGCAATATACTTGGTAACTCATACCTTTACTAGATGCGAATAGAACGACTGATAGTGACTGAGTGCTTGGTGCTAACTAACTGACACAGCTGTTGGGACCAGAGTTGGTTTGTAGAAGCAAACGCTAGGTGTGGGCGATAAATACCCAGCGATCTGCACTTTTAACAAAAGCCATTAATTTTTTTCATCGGTTTTTCTTAACATATAGTGTATGAAAGAACCGTCCTTTGTCTTTAACAATGTATTAAATAACCGTGTTTTTGTACGCGGAATCTTGGATAAATATCATCAAAACTAACACAAAGTTTGTTAATATTTTATAAATGTTTCCTATATACAGGCTGAGTCATGAGGAACTTTATACTTCTACCATATGTAGAGTCCCTCAGGGAGCATATCATGTGGCCACTAAAAAATGTCAACTCCTTTTCTTTATTAATTAACAGGGTGATTTGTGTCATTGGCCATTTATTTCATTTTACTGTAGTGTTTATACGGCTCATTTGATTTTTTAAATTTTTGCATGATACAGTACACTGCTATCAAGCATTCGACTGGTATTAGCTAAACTAAAAAATTCCAGGACTGGCTTTGGAAAAATTAATTTAGGGATTCGTATTAAATATTACACCCTGTATATATTTTTTTTAAAATGCAATAAGTGATTTTCAAAGTACATATATAGCCAATGAAAACGACATATGCGACAATGTTGTCGCACTTTTAGTAAATTTTTAGTGAACGATCAAATCTTACCAAAAATAGAACAACATAATGAAGTATCAAATTATAAGGTATTAATTTAAACAAATGTTATAAATTGCAAACATTTTAAATAAAATGAGTTCCTACAACATAATCTAATACGTAGAAAATTAACATCTATACTGTCACTTTGGATTATCTCTACGATAGAATCAATTGTTTTTCAATTTTAAATTTTTACTCATAGATCGTATTGGGGCATTATTTCCGATAAATAATAAATTAAATTGATTAAAAAGTCAAACCTCTTGTGTGAGTTAGTGTTAGTTTTTGTTGATTGTAAATGATTAAAATTTTATGTCAAATTATAATACATTGCATCAACTGTACTAAATAAAAATAAATCTAAAAAAGTTTAAAATGAAGGTTGGCGTTGACCGTTTGATTTCTTGATATTTTATACCCATTGTCATTATTGTCATTATCAATTGTTATTTATGTGTACAAGAATACGTATTTCTTCTGTCATATCTACGTTACGTACATTGTGTTAGTTTTGGTATAGCTTTTGTTACTTTCGTTCAAAATGCCACATCACTTTTCAACCACAGAATATGCAGACATAATATTTGTTTATGGATTCTGTAATGGGAATGATAGGGCTGCTAGTAGAGAATATCGCAGGAGATTTCCTAATCGTCGAACTCCCAGTCATCCAACATTTGGGTCAGTTTTTAATTCTTTGCGAGAAAATGGCACTTTTCCTAGTGGAACAACAGAGCGACATGTAGATGAAGCGCAGAAAGATGACATTATGGACGCCGTTACTATGAATCCTACAATAAGAACTAGACAAGTAAGTCGAGAACTCAATGCTACTCAATCAAAAGTAAGTAGAGTCTTACAAAAAAAATAATCTATACCCATATCACATTCAAATTGTTCAGCGACTACATGCTGGAGATGAGATCGATAGGTTAAAATTTTGTAGATGGATTAACAATAATCGACCAACGCTATACAGGACACTATTTACAGATGAAGCCCAATTTACCAGAGATGGGATAAATATTTCACGAAATTCACATGTGTGGGCAGAAGAAAAGTCCCATGCTTTTCGAGAACGTCGTTCTCAGTTAAGGTTTTCGGTTAACGTGTGGATTGGTGTCATAAATAACCATTAGTAGGTCCTCACTTTTTTGATGGTCCTTTAACAGGGCAGGTCTATTTGAACTTTCTACAAAATATTTTGCCGAATTTGCTTGCCAACACGAACGTTGCTATCCGAGGGATGTATTTTCAGCATGATGATGATGATGATGACTTTTTACTGGCAGTGAGACAACATCTCAATAATGTTTATGGCAACAGGTGGATAGGACGTGCAGGTCCCATTTCGTGTCCTTCAAAATCCCCTGATTTCAATCCCGTTGATTACCATATTTGGGGACGATTGAAGCAACTAGTTTACGCAGTGAATATTAATAACCGACAACAATTATTTGATAGAATTATACATTGTTGTAATACTATTAGAAACGATCCCCAGAGTATCCGTAATTCAATACGTCAGTTAACAATTAGGCAAAAAAAATGTGTACAGGCTGCAGGGTTCCATTTCGAAAATCTATTTTGAATTATTTTTACTTTGTTACTTTATTGTACATTTTCCAGTTTTAATTTATGGGTTTATCATAACTATGTACATATTTTTAGTTTTTTTTAATTGTTCTTCGTTATTGTTAGTAGTTACTGTTTTTTGTTGTGCAGTGACTCAGTTTATCATTTCAATTAAAATGTTTGAAATTTATAACATTAGTTTAAATTAATTACCTTATAATTTGATACTTCATTATAGTTGTTCTATTTTTGGTAAGATTTGATCGTTCACTAAAAATTTAATAAAAGTGCGACAGCATTGTCGCATATGTCGTTTTCATTGGCTATTTATGTACTTTGAAAATCACTTATTGTATTTAAATATATATATATATATATATATATATATATATATATATATATATATATATACAGGGTGTAATATTTAATACGAATCATTAAATTAATTTTTTCAAAGCCAATCCTGGAATTTTTTAGTTTAGCTAATACCAGTCGAATGCTTAATAGAAGTGTACTGTATCATGCAAAAATTTAAAAAATCAAATGGGCCGTATAAACACTACAGTAAAATGAAATAAATGGTCAATTACACAAATCACCCTGTTAATTAATAAAGAAGAGGAGTTGACATTTTTTAGTGGCCACATGATATGCTCCCTGAGGGACTCTACACAAGGTAGAAGTATGTAAAGTTCCTCATGACTCACCCTGCATAGTCGCGACGTTAAAATAAGTCATACGTGTCTAAACAAGTACTATACCTAAAGTCTATAATAAATCATTTTTACTATATTTGATGAGGATTTATTAAAGACTATATTAACACCTGTTTAGTAGTTGATAGTGGCTATCTGTATTGGCATTTTTTCATATATACTATAGGTGCTATTATCGTATTGTTATATACAAACTTACAATTATTTTAAATTATCTTTACATTTTCCTTTGAAAATTGTCAAATCTTAAAATTTGTATTTTAGCTTACCTGAACTAGAAGATTTTTCTGTTATCATCGTGACATACCTAACGTCTGTATTGAAAAATATTTCAAATTCGTTTCCAAAAGCAAAAATCGTCAAATTAGCAGCGTTGGTAATTTCTATTTATGATAAAGTAAGTTCTAATTCTGAAACTTTAATACTGTGTCAATATTTTATATTTTTTACTATTTTAGGTAAAAAACTCTTTTAGTGGTTTTCAAAACAAGCATTACATATTTACTCCACATGATGTAATTAACTGGTGTCAAGGAATGCTCAATTATAGGAATAGTGCTAATATAGCTACAGAAGATTTTGTGATTGAGGTAAGACAACAAAATGAGCAAAAACATGTGATGATTGATTTAGATCCGAAGTATCTGGTTTTTACAAAATATTGCTTATATAAAGGCAAATCGCACTTACCCGACTAAAAGCAATTCATCATCAGTCGCTCGATAAACCTTTTTGGTTCTTGGCTTGTTCTAGGATTTTCCGCCATTCTGTTCTGTTTCTTACTTTGTTTTTCCAGTTATCTTAAATGTTTTTCAGATCTTGTTCCACTTATTCCATGTATCTAAGTTTGGGTCTTCCCTTTGACCTTCTCCCTACTAATGTTTGCTTCAATATATGTTTTGGTCTTTCAGTCTCCAACATCCGTATAACACGGCCCATTCAGCGCAGACGTCCGATCTTTATAAATCTTATGACCTAGGATTCATTGTATGCTGTGTATAGTTCAAAGTTATATCTAACGTACCTAATAGGTTCCCATCGCTTTTCGAGTGTCCATGTCTCTGATCCATATACAAGGACCGGTTTTATCAGGGTCTTGTATATTTTGTATTTGGTTTTTCATGTGATGTTGTAAGATCTTAGATGTTTAATTAGTCTTTTATATGTTTTATTAGCAATATGTATTCTTCTCTTAACTCCTTCACTGACATTGTTATCTGCGGTAACTAGTGAGCCTAGTCATGTAAAATTTTTCAAGCTTTCGATGTTATAGTCTCCTATTTTCAGATTCTGTAGGTTTCTTTGGCCTATCGGTTTATTGGCCTTCATGTATTTGGTTTTTATTTCGTCAATGTCCAGGCCACTGTTTTGTGCCGCTCTTTCTATCGCATTAAATACTTCTATCATCTCTCTTTTGCTTCTAGCTATGATATCAACATCATCTGCAAATGCCAATATTTGTACACTTTTTGTTATTACTGTTCCTCTGGTGTTGACTTTTAACTCTCTAGTTATTTTCTCTAATGTGATATTGAATAAAATACAGGATTGGGCATCTTCCTGTCGTAGGCTTGTTCTTACATGGATTTTATCTGTTAGTGCGTTTTGAATTCGAATGTTGCTTTGTACTTTGAGTGTTTTTTTTTACTTTATCCATGAGTTCAGTTGGAATATTAAACTCCTTTACTTTATTGACCAGGAATTCTCGATGGATGCTATCATAGACACTCTCAAAATCAATGAAAAGATGATGTGGATATGTACCTAATTCACTAATCTTTTCCAAGATTTGCCTCAAGACGAAGATCTGATTTATTGTGGACTTTTGACTGCGGAAACCGCGTTGATATCCCCCAACTATTTGTTCCGCATATGGTCTTAATCGGTCATACACAATATTTGACAGTATTTTATATGACACAGTTAGTAGCGTTATTGCCCGGTAGTTTTTTAATTGAAGCTGATCTCCCTTTTTATGTAGTGAAATAATTACTCCGGTATTCCAGCCTTGTGCCAGTTGTTTATTATTTTATATGTTCACTATTAATCCGTGTATCGCATTCAATAGAGAGTCTTTACCTTTCTTTATTAATTGTTCGCTAATATTGTCTAATCTAGCTGACTTGTTTTTCAGTCTGCTAACTGCTTCGGGTTGATTCTCTGGTATCGGTTTGATCCAGTATAATTCCATCATATAGTTTTTTTTTTCAAACTTTTCTTTGAAGAATTCTGTCCGTCTTTGTAGTATTTCACTGTGTTGATTTACTATCTCTCCTTATTTGTCTCTTCACATCATTATTCTTGGTTTAAATTCTTTTCTACTTTTGTTAAGTTTTTGGTAAAATTTTTTGGTTTCTGATAGTTTATTTAGTTCTTCCATTGTTTGGATTTCTTTTTCTATATGTTCTCTTTTCTTTTTGCGATGTATTTTCTTCTCTTCCCTCGTTAGCATTCTATATTCCTCCTCTGGATTTTGTGTTCTATGTCGTTGTTGTAGTCGTTGATATGCATTATTTTTTCTCTTTGTTATGTTACGACACTCTTCATCTAACCACTGTCATTCAGTTGATTTGAGTTTTTTTGTAGACCCAGCGTCTCTTTGGCTGCGTCTTGTATGATGTTTTTACACGATTCCCATTCTCCTTGTGTTTCTCCTTCCTGTTTATATCCTTGTGCTTATGTCTATGTTCTAGCCTTTCTTTTATATATTCTTTGTATTTTGCCTTTTTGCTGTTGTCTGCTAAGTTTTTTATTTCATATTTTTTAACTTTGGATCTCTTTTTTTTTTAATGTTGAGATTCTGGCTCTTATTCTACTTTCCACTAGGTAGTGATTCGAGTCTGCATTTGCCCCTCGTCTGCTGTATACGTTTATTACATCTGAGTGATGTCTAGAATCAATAATAACATAATCGAACATGTTTACTGTAATCCCATCTGGAGATCTACACGTTCCCTTGTGAATATTTTTTCGCTGGAAGCAAGTGTTGGCAATGACCATGTTAAGGGAAGTTGCTAGATTTATTAGTCTGATGCCATTATCATTGGATACCTCATGAAGGCTGTGCTTACCTATAGTTGGTAGGTATTATTGCTCTTTTCCTATTTTTGCGTTGATATCACCATAAATAATGTTGATGTCATTCTTTGGGCATGAATGGTATGCGGCTTCTAGTTCTTCATAGAATTTTTCTTTGACATCGTCTTCCTTTTCCTGTAGTGGCATGCACATTTAAAACGCTATCATTAAAAAATGTTCCCCTTAGTCTCAGGATGCACATTCTAGAGTTCATAGCACGAAAGTATCTTACGAGGTGTTTAACCTTTTTATTTATAATTAAGCCAGTACCTAGTGAGTACCTAGTTAGTGGTCTTTAGCGTTGCAACTATAAAATTATAGAAACGCAATTAAAGAATAAAAATGTTTCTTGGTATGTGTTTTCTGTATAGATTCTAGTGTGTGGACTGGAGTCGTGGAATTTTAACATAAACAAGCACTAACAAAATAATAGCATAATGAAGGGAGTACAGTTCCCAACATTTTTTTTATCAGTGTATTAGCATTATTAATCTATAAAAAAATTTATAATCTTAATAATCCTTTAATAAGTCATTGTTCTTATGCAAGGTTTGGTATTTTGGTTTACCAACGCATTAAAAAAACAATATTACCTTCTCCAATCATTTACAATATTTTACAATACTAATCATGATTTTGTTTCAGATCCTTAAATATGAAGCTAAAGATATATTTGTGAATAAATTAGTAAATGAAGAGGACAGAAATTTGTTTAACAAAATACTTAACGACACCTTCAATTCAACGTGGGGTTCATCGTCTTCCAGTACGCAAACAAACTATTTTTATGTACCAGTGGACAATCAAACACAAAGTTTAAAACAACCAGAATTAACTAAACTAACTGTCGAAGATTGGAAGCAAATGGTTGAAAGTGGAATACAACAATATGGTATACATACTAAATAAACTTCCAATATTTTATTACAGAGTTAAAGCTGCTTAATAGGTGTTTAACATATAAGTGTATTATTTAGGCCGATTATAATTCTTCTTCTTCTTAAGGTGCCTTCTCCATTACTGAAGGTTGGCTATAACTACAGCAAATTGCTTGCTATCTTGAGCTGTTCTTAGTATCGAATGTGTGTCCATACCTGTCCAGTCTCTTACATTCTTCAACCAGGAGCATTTTCTTCTTCTTGGACCTCTTCTTCCTTCCACTTTCCCTTCCATTATAAGTCGTAGGAAGTTGTATCTCGCTCCTCTGTAAATATGTCCCAGATAAATCGTTTTTCTGTTTTTTACAATATTTAGGAGTTCTCTTTCAGTACCCATTTTTCTCAGCACTCGTGTGCACGTGCTCTGTCCAAGAGATCTTCAGCATCCTACGAAAAACCCACATCTCAAAGGCTTCTATACGCCTCATACTTGTAATTCTGAGAGTCCATGTTTCCACTCGGTATAGCAATATGGAATAAATAAACGTATTTACAAATTAATATATGACATCCAACGTTAACGTAGAGTTAATTAGGAATTTTTTCATTCGTTGAAATGTGGACCTAGCATATTCTATACAAGCACGTATTTTGACCTTTTGGTCAAGATCGTTTGTTATCCAGCAACCAAGATACTGGAATCTTTGCACTGGTCCTATATGTTTGTTATAGATACGAATATTAATGTCGACATTTGGTGCACGTGTAACAGCTATTACTTTTGTTTTATTTGTGTTTATATTCAGTCCCAAGCTATCTCCTTTCTGGTTATGAAATTCAAAAGTCGTTGTAAACCCTCAGCACTGTCCGCAATAACGACGGTGTCGTCTGCGTATCTTAAATTGTTTACGTATTCTCCGTTGATTTTTATTCTTCTTCAATATTTTCGAGGGCATTTTGAAAGATCTTTTTGGACAATATATTAAATAACAAAGGAGAAAGTACACAGCCCTGATGAACTCCTCTTTTTATAGGCAATTCTGCTGTCAGACGATTGTCTATTTTGATCAACGCCATTTGATCCCATGATAGTTTTTCCAAGTGCTACAGTGTTATGGTCTATACCATGTTGTGTTAGGGTTTCTATGAGTTCTGTGTGTTTTACTCTATCAAACGCTTTTTTGTAGTCGCATAAAACAGAGAAATACGTCTTTTCGCTGATCTCGGCATTTTTGTAATAATATCTGGAGGCCAAATAGTGCCTCCCTTGTACCAAGCCCCATCCGAAATCCAAATTGATTGTCGCTCAGGTTTCTTTCGCATTCTCTGTATATTCGTTGATGTACAATTTTTAAGTAAAATTTTTAGAAAATGGCTTATCAGGCTAACTTATCTGAACTGTGAGCATCTATTTGCTTTATTTTTCTTGGGTATAGGTATAAATGTCGATCAAAGCCAGTCTTCTGGGAAGATTCCAGTGGTATATATTTTGTTAAATAATATTGTTAACGTTGTAACGACTATTTTGCTTACCACAGGGTAAGAATATGGGGGGACAAGATTGGGCAAACAAAATAATCGAAACAAGTGCATACGACACTCAGTTGGTTGTTTGGAGAGCTGGGTCGTGGATAAGTTGAAGATATTGGGGGTTAGATTGGGGCAACCCCAAAAAAAAAGAAATAAAGGGGTATTTATACAAATCTCTTGGGACAAACAGAATGAAAATATACAGAAACACCTCAAGAAATTTAATATAGGGCGCCACTTGAGGTGCCTAATTATACCTATTACAACCACTAGTTGTAACTAGGGAAATAATTATAGAACATCAAAAATATAGAAAAAACTATCTTTTTCAAATAAAACTCAAAATAGATCAAAAAAACAAGTTAAACATTTATTTTTGTCTCACCAAACAGTTTTCAAAAAAACAGCTTATACAAAGGCATATTAAATAAAATTAGCTGTCAAATACAAATGAAAAAAACTTACATTATCTGTTTACAAAAGGTTACAAAACTCTTCGAAACGGTTCCTAGTAAATAATTAAAAAAATAATTTATAAAAGAAAGCAAATTTTGTCTTTTTAAAAGAAAATGTCTATTTTTACTTTAAAAATTAATAACGTAAATGTTACCTCAGTTCACACATGTTAACTTAAACTTTTGAACAACTGGCTAATTTCTGTGGGGTATCTAACTGCACATCAACGGAAAACTTTATTGGAAGCTGAAACTGGCACATTCAAATCAAAACTGCTTCAATATCATTCTACGTGGGTAAAAGGCATCTCGGAAAGGAACTGGATTTCTCAAAAAACGAAAAACAAGCAGGAACTAAACTCGTTCACTTCTCAAACATTATAAATCTTCAGCAAAATCAAAACAGTGGTTAGTGGTCACTCTTTCAGAAACGACATATTACATAGAGTGAAAATTCCACCATTTTTGGCGAATGAATGCCGGCTTACAACATCACAATTAAAACGACCTTTCCCTTCGAGCAAATATTCATCACTTCCTCTCAAATCTTCTTACTCATTCTTCATGTCTGCCCCGCTTGGAACTTAAATCTCGACTCCTTGCTTCGTTACATTTTACAAGAATCTAGCCAAAAATTTCCCTTCCGTCTTACAGCCTGTCGTCGACCCACTTAAAACCAAAACAAATATTCCCTCCTCTTACAAAAGAACAACTTTTAAATGTTCCTTTATTGCCTAAACAAACAAATACTCTTTTTTTGACCCTCGTCTAATAACGAAAACCAACTTAAATATTAGGGTAATTCATGTTTATTGCGTTTTTAACGAAGAAAAACAAATAAAACCTTTTTTTTTATCAGGGGGCATCATAAATTTACATAATACAAATTAAACAAAATAGCACGTATTTTAAACTGGAGTTCTACCTGACTGTAACAAAAGGTTCGATATTTGAATCTAAACACAGACAAAAAAACATCTATATTTACATTTTAGAATCGGTAGAAATATACGCATTATTGATTATTCTAACCGGAATATTAGGGGGAGTTCATGTAACATAATACCTCTTTGGCGACAAAAACTTGTTGTTTCACCTAACATTGCAACACAGAGATAAAAGCATATTCCAGCGTTAATACGCATTTAAAAATCTCGTCAAAAAAAAACTTGAAATATTATTTCGATTGTTTTCTTTGGTAAAAACAACAGGAGCGTAACACAGAAATCTTTTCTATACACTTTAAATAAAAAAACGCTACAACGTCTGAAGATTTTCTTCATTGATAAGTTTTATAATCTCTATGTATATTTCATCTGGACCTGAGGCTTTTCGTGGCTTTGCCGTATTGACTGTTTTTGTAACATCCGATGTTAATATATCAAGTATTGTTTCTTGTACTATATTCATTTGTGGTTCTGTTCTCTCGTCATTAAACAGATCTTCGATGTATTTTTCTCACATATTTTCTACATTTTCTGGACAAGATACTATTTCGTTGTTGTCATCTACTAAAGTTGTTGTAGTGATTTTTTTTTCATATTTGTGACTTCCTTAATCTTTTTGTACCTATTAAAGTAGTCATGCTTTTTTAGTAAATCTCCCAGTTCTTTACACTTGCTGCTCATCCATTCTTTTTTGGCTTTCCTAATTTTGTTCCGGATGATTCTCTCGGTTTCTTTATATTTTTCTTCATTGCGATTTTTGTAAGATCTTCTTATGTCCATCAGTTCTAGGACTTCTTCTCTCATCCATGTATTCTTTGTATTTCTGATGTTGTCTTGTAGTTGTTCTCTTTGTATAGTTGTGATTGTTGTTTTGAAGTTTGCCGATTATAATGAAGTAAACAAAAAGATTATTTATTAATCGCCACTAATATACGAGTTAGCTATAGATCTCTTCCGTCGACTGTACTTTTGTGTTTTTGTATCTTTATTATCTTAGTAGCAGGTAACTTAGTTTTTATTTTTTTTTTAAGGCAAAGAACAATAATTTTTTTGTTTGAATTAATTCAAGTCATTTAATTTGTTTTTTTTTTCTTTGTTAACACTGAGACAGAAAATTGGATTAGCGAGATGTTTGGTTTTCTTTATTATTTTATACGGAATTAAATATTGGACTTTAACGGGTACACATCTTAAAAACTAGAAGCCTTTGAAATCTGAGTGTATCGGAGGATTCTACGAATAAGTTGGGTAGGGTAAACTATACAGTGATTTGCCAGTTAAGAAGGTGGATGCAGTTAATTTAATTTTTTTGTAATAAAATTTCACTTACAGACCTCGTAATATTATTTTTTGGTTTCTTCAGTTTATTGATAAATGATTTTAACAAATATTTTCGCCATTTAAATCAATGTTTATTTGTAATTTTGAAACATTTTGTTATTTGTAAAATATTCAAAGATTGACCACTAACATTCAAATATTGGCCAGTTGAATACCAGTAATTGGCATAGGTAAAGCATATTATTAAAAGGATAGGTAGATACTTAGCTGTAAGATAGAATTAATTTATTTTTGGATATTATTATATATTATTGTTAAGATAATAAAAAAAAATTTCAAAGATTTTATTTATACAGCAACCCAAGTCTTACAATAAAAAAATTTATCCTTATGTACTGAAGGACTTATTTTTATAATGCACAAATTTTAATAGGTGCTGCTGCACTTGTAGCATCGGATACCTTTGTTTGAATTTGTAATATTTTTCATACAAATGAAACAAAGTTTTCTGACAGCTATTGGATTGTAAACAAAGTCATTTTTTGAGGTTCATCATCACTTTCAGAACTGCTGAATACTTTTCGTACGTGACGTTGACGTATTTTTGTATCATTGCTTAACCCGCCTGTCCCTGCTGCATTATCGTATTTGTTCAGGCGGTCAATGAGTTTGGGTCTTTTAGATTTAGTTTCATTTTTGTTTTCTTTTACTGTACCGTTTTCTTGCTTCCTTGTTTTGAAGTTTTTTCCTCCAGTTTTTTTTGTAACTTTTTCTTTTTGCTTTAATAATCTTTTTGTTTTACGTGTTTCTTTCTTTCCTACTCTTGTTTTTTAATTGCCACTTTCTTTATCTGATTTCTTTTCCATCCTGAACTTGTTAAAACAAACGGTAATCTTTGGCAATTCTTTTTGCTTTTTTCAAATTCTTTAATTTATACAACAAGATAAACTTCATGACTTGCTTAGTTGCTTGCTTCGTCAAACTGATCATTTTTTTTTTAAATATGGCTATCTCTCTTCGCCAACTATTTCCTTGAATAAATTGAAAGAGATAAACAAAATATTAGATAAACTTTTTTCTTTACGTTGGTATCTTTTTTTGTTCCCGGACATTTGGTAAAGTCTATACCTGATGCGTTCCATGGATATAATCTACTTGCTTTAAACCAACTTTTTATAGTTTCAGCTTTTGCGTAGTCTTCTCTGACACCCTTCCAGGACTGGTGCAAATTTTATTTTAGTCAGAATTTCATGAGAATTTTTTCTTCGGAATTCTAACACTGCTTTTTTTCAACCTGTTTTTAACGGTTTCAATGCAGCAACATCTGCTGGTTACATTAACCCATTAACCGCCAAGGTATAAAATATGTAAATTTTTTATAAAAATAATATAAGGGTTAGTTATTTATGGTGTTTTAAAGACAAAACTGGATATAATTTTTTTTTAGGTTACAGGGTGTTCTAAAAAAATAATGTTGCGTTTTTGCATCAATGGCGGAATCTGTTAAGACATTAATGAAATACACTTTTATGGATTATGAGATTTATTTTAAAATTAAAGATACAAAAGTAGTAAAACTAAATAAAATATTTGTAAAAAAAAACTATAAAACCTAATATTACAATGTATGGAAGCTGTCAAATCATGTAGAGTGTAAATGTACATTGCACTTCTGACACATATATATATATATATATATGTATATATATATATATATATATATATATATATATATATATATATATATATATATATATTGTTTGGCTTTTACATTGTCTGCATCTTTTTCTTGACTTTTCAGGGTAGCGTATTACGATGTGGTTCACTTTCTCAGTTCTCATTTCTTTCGGTATTTCTGGCTTTGTTGGCCTTCCTCGTCCTTTGTATTTAGGAGCTGATGTACCCTCATCTTCGCTGGCTGATAATGAATTAGTTTCTTCTGATTTTATTAGCGCCATAACAATATAAGAGCGAAACTCTAATTGCGATATTGTAGAGTCATTTGCCAATTTATAAATTTTCCATGCATTGACGATTGTACTGTCTATAGTATTTATAAAAAGAGGCCACCACCATTTCTTTCCTCTTACTCTTATACGATAATTGGCTATGTCGTTATCGTGTAAATCAACACCCCCCATATTTTTGTTGTATTCTTTTATTAGAAATGGCGGGTCTACACTTACTTCTTTTCGTTGTTTTCTATCATACCGTTTTACTTGCTGAATTGGATTTATTGGTATATTATTTGACATCATAATAACGATTGAATTATCATTCCATTTACCTACACAAATTTTGGATCTTATATCATATCTAAAATCGAAAGCACCTCTGCCCCCTTTTTTTAAATCATTTGAGCTATCTAAAGGACACTTTTGGATTCTGTTTTCCCGCACAGTTCCTGTGGCGTATATATTATTTTCAGTAAGATATTGAAATAGCTTAAAAGACGAAAAAAAATTGTCAAAAAATATTCTGTGTTGGGAAGGAAATTCAAGAACTTTTAATAGATCTATAACAACATCTGCTCCCAGTCCATATCACTTTTATGTTCTCGTGCTCCAGCGTATGGACTAAACTGAAACAAATATCCATCTTGAGAACAAAGACACCAAATTTTAAAACCGAAGCGAACAGGCTTTCCTTTGATGAACATTTTAGCGGAGTGTCTACCAAAATAAGGAACCATTTCCTTATCGACTGATAAATTTTCTGAAAATACACCAAACTGCAGATTTCTTTTGTTTATTTTGTCAAATAATGGGCGCAATTTAGCAAATTTATCTTGCTTGTCAAGTTGAGCATTATCACATACATGTATATATTTTTTTATATTGCGAAACTTATTTTGACTCATGCAATTTTTAATTAATGGTACTCCCTTGTCCTCATCTCTGCATCTCTGCTCCAATACATCTCCATTTGTAGCAACGTGTGATATCCTGACAAGATCAAAATAGCAATAAATTTCTTTAAATCAGATACTGTCATTGAAAAATCATGTCGATTGTTGTCCTTGGCATATTTTAAAGTGTATTTTAAAATCATGTCTAATAATTCCTCGTCAAAAAAATTATAAAATACTTCAACTGGTGACTTACCGTAAAGCATGTCCTTTATACGTTGTTTTTGAATGGATCTCCAGTTTGGATTATATCGAACAGATTTTGCCCTCTTTGAAGTAGCCTGGCTTGTAGAAGGTTCATTATAATTATCTTCAAATTCATTTTTGTTGTCCTCAGCCCTCAATTCGAATGTCCCAGCAGTGTCTTGAGGCTTATTATGGCCTATAAGTAATAAAAAAATAAAGGTTACATAACAGTATCTTATATAATTATACCGTATAACACCTTCCAATAAATCGTCATCTATTTCCTCTTCATCAGTAAGCTCATCGACATCTGGTGGTATTATAACAGCATCAATTCTCGGTCTCATTTTGAATTTCTTCAATAGCAGCTTCCAATTCTTGAATAGTAAGAGGTCTATTCCGATCATAATTATCTTCCACTTATCCACTTATTTTTGCCAGAACTCATTATATATGTTTTAATCCGCAACAATACAGAGAAACACAACTATTGCTGTATATGCTTATACTAAAACGCTCTAGACAAGACTGAACTAGTCAAATACGGTTACACTCGATTTGTCACGTAGCGTAGGCGGTATTACCTAGAGACAGCACATTCCGCCGTTGATGCGAAAACGCAACAATAAGTTTGAATGCATGTAACTTTTTCTTGATAAAATTGTTTAATTTTTTTTGTATGGTTATTGCTAAATCTGTAGTTTATGCTTTATAAAAATCATATACACCATTATATTATAAGCAAAGTGAAAATTCTACAAGAAGATTATATAGTCATGACGAATCATGTAAAAAAACTGCCGAAGAAATTAATTTATAATAGTTAACAATTAATTATATTTGTTCTATAAAATATATTTCAATAGCATCAAGGCTTTGGGAATTAAAACATATAAAGAATTTTTTAAAAAACAAAATATTTAGTTGTATAAAAAAAATTCCCTTTAAAATGTTGCCTTTTCGCATCAACGGCGCTTAATGGGTTAACCGTGTTGCGTTGAGATACAACGATATTAAAATTATTTGTAGTTCGGTTGACTCAACTTTATTGTTTGATGTGTAGAATGGCCGTCTACAAAAAAGGATTATTGGAAAAGTAGTGCCATTTTTTTAAATATGGATACAAAAAATTACCAATGTACTCGTAAAATAACTCAACTTTCATCCAACCATTATCACTATTTCCAATACCAAAGGCAAAAGGCACTGAATTAACTATAGAAGTTGGAAGTCTTTTGTACAAATAAATAAGCATCGGATCAGTTACTTGACCAGATGCAAAAGAGTTAATCATCACGGTAATATTTATTTGTGCTTGACTATAATCTACCTCATAAACATTCCGTGCTCCACGAGGCGCAATAACTTTAAAATTTTTTGGGCACAGATAAAAACATGTTTCATCCCCATTAAAAATTCTAGTGGGCTTTTGTAGAATGTCATCTAAATTTTTACTTTTTAAATATTCCTCGACTGAAGAAAACCATTTACGAACATCTCTTTCTGAAACAACTGAACTAGCCGAAGTAATTGCTTCTGGTGTTCGGTGAGTTTAAATTTCATGTCGCTTAAGAAAGCCTTAAGCCTAAAATATTATCAATAAAATGTTTTTTATAGTTAATGGCCAGGTGGCCAATAACTGTCTAATATAAACAAATTAGAACCAGTGAGTAGCATAGATAATTTAATTAAAACGAAGCACATTCATGCAATTATTGACTTACATTTAGTTATTTTAAACATAATAAAATAACTTAAAACTGTAAATTTTATGTAACAAAACATACCTTATAAAATATCCTTTTTTCCAATACTGGCGGTTTTCACGATTCTTAAGTATTTTTAATAAAAAATGTTGATGCACAGCATACCATCTGATAGATCTGTCGATAAGTTTTTAAGGTTAGGCAGTACAATAAAATGAAGTCAGATACTATTTTGTACATGGTTGCCTCTATCATAAAATAATAACAGTTGTCAGTGAATATCATTATATTCTTAAAATAATGGAAAAAACCGACAATGTGCCAATAACTAATGGTGGCCAATCATTGTATAGCTTACCCTAGATAGAATTAGTAATGAGGTTGTTTTGCAGTAGATAGAAAAACTCACAAAAGTATTCAGAACAGTTAAAAATCGAATATGAAAAATATTTCATAACTTTTGCTTGTTAGAATAAAAAAAAATTAAAAACTAAAAAGTTTAAAAAAAATATTTAAATATGTATATGTATATATACATATATATATATAAATATATATAATATATATATATATATATATATATATATATATATATATATATATATATATATTGTTATTATTGTTTATTTTGAGTTCAAACTTAGTTTTATTGAGCCAATAAAAAAGAATTATAACTTATTTGTTCAAAGTAAAATAATCCTTATATTACCTGTGTTCGATGAATTAAAAAGATTTTCTAGTGGTCTTTTTATCGGGATAGAGAAGAAAAGGATAAGAACACAAATATATTATATTACAAAGATTTACATTTCTTTATTTTATATGAACGAATAAAACAATTATTAAATTCTGTCTTATCAATCAGCATACAAGAAAATAAATCAAATTATTATGATAATAAGATTATAAAGCTACATACATTTATATTACGTGAAAAACCAATTTTACTTAAAATTTTCTTTACTTAAAAAAAAAAAGAAACCACAAAACTTTAAACTTTTGATTAGCCTAACGAAACCTCAGTTCTTAAATTTTAATGATAATGACCATGATGTCGAAACGATCCTTCACAGATATAAAATTCAATTGTACAAACACTTACAGTGTATTTTCTTCTTGAGTTGTATGTTGGAGCATACTCAAAAAAGTCCAGTCTCCTCAAATATGTGATCTCCCCTCTTTGGCACCTCGGCTCCTTTTTTACGTCTCTGTAAACCTCCTTCAGACTACACAAAAAACACCTGATTCACTTCTCCAAACTCCGCTACTTATTTATGACACCAGGACCTCCGTTTGTCAACTTGCTGCCGTAAGAATACTTTCACATATACTTTATAAAATACCCACGGTAGATACAAGGATACTCTTTTAATCCACTTGTTATCTCCTTCTTCAAACTATTCACTTCTTTTTGTTACGCCGGTATCCAAACTCACGAACCACACCCTATCTTGAGACAAACGACTGTTTCCTTTCGATGACCAAAATATGACTAACTTCTCCTCTCTCATGATCGACTCAGCAAATTCCCATTTAAAAACGACCGTCCAATCAAAAAGCTTAAATTGTGTTTACCATGATTTTGGAAAAGCCTAATTTCGGTTTTAAGAGAAAACTAAATAGCTTACTTTAAAATTGGTTTTTTTTTCAATACATCATTTATACATATTTCAGAAGATTAAAATATGGTCATTTAATATCCGACTATACAAACAATGAAAAGATTAACTTACAGGTAAAATGTCTTCTAATTCTAAACAAAGATTTTTTGATAATTTTGTTTGAAACGGAAAAAGTTGCCAAACAAATTTCTATTCTTATCTACACTAAATCTTATCTTAAATTACTATATACAATTTGTTTATAGTTAATTAGTTAATAGTGTTTATTGTTAATTTATAGTTAAAGTCAATATTCATCTTATTTTGAGCGAGTTTTCTTCTCTTCTATAGAATTGATTCGTGATCAAATGTCACAGCTATTTTAATTGCATTGGTAGCAGCGCAGAAGATTATTTATAAACTTTAACTTTCATTGTCAATATATTTAAAAAAAAAACCTCCATATATAAATAGATCAGAACTCTTATTATAATAACACAATTTAAATCTATCACAAAAATATATATTCTAATATTATTCTTCTAACACTTTAATATTTTACAGAACGAGACGGTCAAATTTTGGACTTAGTTGTAAACGATGAACTTCTGCAGTTAACCGCAAGCATTTTTAAAACACTAAGCCGTTTCAAAGGAAACATACTTCTTGTTGGTAAATCCGGAGTCGGCAGAAAGAGCGCTGTTAAAATTTCAGCGACTTTACAATCCGCAAAGCTCATGGTACCCACTTGCGAACAACAACCTTTGCTGAATAATGACCTAAAACAGGTAGGCAAAATTAGTAAAAATTGGTTTGGCTATAAATAAAAAAAAATTAAAACTATCATTTATAAATCAGAATTCTTTGAGTAGTAATTATTATTTTAATGGTAATAAGCCGCAATTGTAGTTTTAAAGTTTATGGACATTTTAATTTTCACTTGGTCATACTGTCAATATCTTCATAATTTTGTAGAGTGACATGATCTTTAAGTCTTGCAATTTAGATATTGGGCACTGAAATAGATATTTAACGCATACTCCACTTCCTATATTTCTAGGATTGCAAATAAATATTGTAGAGTTTTTCTTGTTGTCTAGGGTTTAATAATTATAGGCCACGGGTTGATTCGAATTAGATCAATCACTTTATTGTTATACTCCAAAATTACAGCAATATACAACTAACTAATGTAACTATAACTTAAAATAGGACCGCGGCTTAATAGCAAAAATATGAATTCGTCTTTCGTCGTACGTCGTTTAGAGATGAGATGCCGTCTTATGCATATCAACTCTTCGTCGTGAGTGTTTTACTTACACTGTGTACTCGACCCACCGTCGAGCATTCAGCTATGCTACTTAACTCTGGACTTCGGCTCGCGCTTCGTGATAAATGGAGGTTAGAAATGGGTTACGGAAATAATTTTTTATTTGATGACGAATGCAATCCTACAATATCTTTTCTTAAAATCTCCTTAGATGATATCTCGTCCGGTCATTTCAACTTCAGGATAGAATTAATAAAATGAACATTCTCCAAACCATAACAAGAGTATAGGATAAAAGATTTGTAAAGACACGAATATCCCATATAATGAACATTAAATTTTAATATCCTAAGAAGATTTTTTCAAGCAGGAACAAATAGAATTATTATTGACAGTTGACATGCAGTTGACAGGTTACATGAAAGCTGATAGCTGTTGGTCGCTATCTTGTGACGTTACATCAAAATTTTCCCTCGTTCAAGTGTCCCATATTCTGCATTAAACACTACTAAAATTACGTGACGCGAAATTATCGGATTTTAATTTTAAAGCTATATACGCTTTATTTTTATCGAAAATTCAATATTATTTATGATATCGTTTCTTTCTTATATATTATATCTTTTATTTTTTCAAAACTTATTCGTACCCGGATGAAAACATGTTTAGCTAGTATAAAAATGTTTCTAAGTAAATTAAAAATATTAAGGTTTTTTGATGTAGACAAAAAATCTAACGGGGCTTTGTATTTATAGGCTATGCAATACTCTGGTCTCGATGGCGAAGAAACATACCTGCTAATAGAAGACTATATTCTAAACGAACAGAACAACATAAACCTCTTCAATTTTCTGATATATTCCGGAGAGGTATTTGTGTAGTTTTAGGATTAAACAAAAATAAATATAAATTATTTTACAGGTTCCTGGTCTCTACACACCAACTGAATTAGAATCGCTAGTTAAAGGTTTAAAAGAAGATTCAGATAGAGACAATTTTGATGGAAATTTAACTCAGTATTACGCTGAAAGTAAGGATTGGTATATTTCATTATGTTATATTGATAAGATTTAGTTGAAAAGTTCAACAATATATTTGTTTATACTTAATATAAAATTAAATAATCAATAAGAACAAAACCTACCCACAATCAATTTAGTATTATTTTCTAAGGACGGTGGTAAAATAAATTGATTTTCAGTAAGTCTTATTCTTATTTCTTTTAATGGACTCACACAGGCAACATAATTTAAGATTTTAACGTTAACTATTTATAAAATAATAACTTTCGTAACGTAGCTGGCGTCTATAGGTGCCATTGTACTTGTAGATACCAGGTACTTGATTAGTACTCTATTTATACAAGGATTATTGGTATAAACTCCAACATTTATTTTTTAGGAATAAAAAAGAATCTACATATTGTTATATGTCTAGACATTGACAATGTAAACTTATGGAACATTATTCAAAGCTGTCCGGCATTTACACAAAACTGTAGTATAATCTGGCAGTCAGATTGGAGTAGGCATACTATTGAAACAGTACCAAATAATTTGCTAAGCAGGTAGGAATTAAATTAGGATAAAGCAGGGTGCATTTTATATTTGCATATATCTTTAATTATGACACAAATTTATGCAATGGATGATTATATTTTATCCCCAGAAGAGACTTGTTTTTATTTGACCACGTCGTCGATCATAGCATTTTAGAATTTGAAAAATGTGCTAAGACAATTAAATTTTTTTAGCTTCCGTAGCTTTTCTGTAAAGCTGAGTATTTACTATCTTCAGGAACCTCTTCCGCTCCGTTCTTCTACAACTGCTCCACATAATGGATAAGGTTACGCTCCTGGAGCGTGCAGCAGTGCGCGCTTCGCGCTCCAATAGGTGGCGGTAATTTGGGCTAAAACAAAAGCGAGCACAGTCTGTTCGTGGACACAAGAAAGATATCACGAAATACGTACGTGTCGTATATCAATCTCAAGGCTTGGTTAAATTAAGTGGTCGGAAGAAAAATATTTAACTCTAATTAGGTTGTACCCAAACTATACTGCTGTGGGATCCTCAGGATAAGGATTTCAAAAATAAAAATTTAAAAAAGAAGACGGCTGTGTTTAAAATCAAAAAAGGTATGGACCTATCGGTGCAAATATGCAAAGATAAAGATAAATGCTGCTTTCGGGATTTCGAAGAGAGAAATCAAAACAAAAAACAACAGAGTGACGGGGAGAGTTAGGTAATTGGAGTATTATTAAGTGGAACCAAATAAACACATCAGGCGAGCAAAAGTGAAGAGAGCTTTAATATATTATAAGATATTCAGAGAATTTAATTATATAATATAAATTTATATATGCTGCACTAGCAACTAATGATGACTACATGTTTACCCAAAGGTTCGTTGAAAACTGTAAAGCGCATGAGGAGGTGGCGTGTTTTATCTAGAGGAGCGCATGTCGTATCTATTGAAGCAGTTGAAGATCGTGAAGCGTGCGAAGTTCACAAACATAGTGGCCTACAAACATAGTCACCTTTACAAGTAAAATTAATTTTAGTTTTAATATAAGTACAGACTTATCATTTACAGGAGACTGTACTCAGTAAGGATTGATATAAACGACAAGTTACGTCTATTAATTAAAAATATTAGGGATTATTTGGTATTTGTGTATTTGTTCTGGCTAGGTTTCACTAACTTTTGTCGCATTTACTTAAAGTTTTTGCTCACTTAAATTCATGCCTGTACAAATTGGTCATTAGCATTGCCCAAAAACAAAAATCTAAGGGAGTTGAGTCTCGCGACCGTAGGAGTCATTATATTGCACTATCTGTACTAATAAACCAGAACACTCCAATGCTCCAGACCATCCTTTTCCTCCTATAGCACTTAATTCGCGATAAGTGCAAAATATTAAACAAATTCTCTTTGTGTGGGAATACTGAGTATTAGAACTTCAACACAGTTCAGTAACCGATTCAAAATTCAGGCTAGCGTGAGACGCTTAATTACTGTCTATTGTCTATTGTCCTTCAGTGAATTATACGCGAATCTCGACTCGCGGTTGAAGCGATTACTTATATAATCGATCTTGTCGCGCTTTTCTCGAACGGTTTTTGGCAGAGCTGCTTGTGATTGGTCCTGTGCTAGTTTGGAGTAGTCGTACTGGTCGGTCTCGTTGTTTGATTTATTTTAATCTTTTTCTTCAATACCTATTTTTCATGTTGTTGTAGACCTTTGAGACTCATCTCTTTGGTTTAGACGTTTGTTATATTTTATTTCTATTTCTATTGTTTCTCTGATCTCACGTTTTTTTTTTATCTTAATATTGGCTAGTATCGTCGTTTTAATTTAGGTTAATTATATCGCACCCTCAGTAATATAAGGGATCAACTCAAAATTTTGGTAAATTGAGATTTTAGATGCTATGGGCACAAAATTAAATTCTCTACCGGTTAGCGCTGACAGAGAGAGAAATAGGACATTAGTTGCTCGGTAAATATATTTGTGCCTCTCTCTTACTCTCCCCGCCAACCTATTGTTTTTACTGCTACAAGGTAACAATCAGTAACGTGCCTATAGTCGTCAAAGGCGGACTGTTCAAACGTCGTGCGATTCCTGTTTGTTCCCTTCTATGACAAAATTCTGGTGAGTTTGTATGTTAACATTTTTTATTATATAGAACAATTTTTAGTTTAGCCCTTATATTATGTAAAATGTAATTAATAATTGGGTTTAATTCATAATAGCTCGCTATATTGCCAAAAAGTAGAGATGTTATACGGAATCATATCTTATTGGTTCATTATAGTACGTAAATTGTTTTATTGTTGATGGCGAACTTTGTAATTGGCCCTTATTTACATGAAAATTTTAACTATTTTTTTAATTGATCCGATTTGCGGCGAGTTCGTTCCTCAGCCAGGTACGTCTAAAGCCAATATTTCCATGCCATCCTGATCGAGATGCGATGAGTTGCCATCAGTTAGATCAAGAACAGTAGGTAGTTACATAATGTCTCCAATACATTCAGAAGAAAGCGAGGTAGGCCTCAGTGATGACGATCCCACTTACAAACAAGAACATTTTCGTCGACGTCCACGGATCACAGCAACTCTAACTTCGATTGGTACAAACAATGTAACTATGACAAATGATAACATTCAAAGACAATCAAGAAAACGTAAAGCAGATCCAACCAAATGGATACAAAACACGCAAAAAATGAAACGAAACTTGGGTCAAAGCTATGTAGCTATACATTCGAAGAAATTGGTTCCTGCACGTAATATGAAACCACCTTGTGGCCAAAAATGTAGATTAAAATGCAGTGAGCGAATCGATGATTCCAAAAGGTTGAAATTATTTAGTGCATTTTGGGCATTAGGGGATAGACAATTACAAAGAATGTATGTTTTGTCTAATAGCGCACAGATTACACCTAGGTACAAGTATACCAATGCCGAAAAACCACGAAATCCAAACCATGCATTTTATTTTTCCGTAGACAACGAAAGAGTTAGGGTATGCAAAAGCTTTTTTATTAATACTATTGATATTTCTCATAAGATGATTCGAAATGTACATGAAGATAGTAGAAAAACTGGGGGCTTCATAAAGGATGACCAACGCGGCAAACACAATAGTCATAAAAGTGTAAGTGATGAGCTTATAAATGACATCACCAACTTCATCAACTCTATACCCCGCATTGAGTCACATTATCTAAGAGCATCTACCTCTAGAGAGTACATCAGTAGTGGTAAAAGTATTGCAGAGCTCTTTAGAGATTTTGAAGTACTGCAAGAGGAAAGGTCTCGCCCGGCTGGACTATATCACACGTTTTATGAAATTTTTAACACAAAATTTAACCTTGGCTTTTATCAACCAAAAAAAGATCAATGCGATCTTTGCCTGCAGTTCCAAAATTCTACTGAACCACTAAAACAGAATCTTAGGGATCAATATCATACGCATTTGGAAAAAAAGAAGTTATGCAGGGAGGAAAAAAAGAATGACAGAAAGAACATTGATGAGTGCAATATTTGTGTATGTTACGATGTACAAGAAATTATGCAAAGTCCTAACGGTGAAACATCACCATTCTATTACAAATCTAAATTAAATAGTTGCAATTTCACTATGACGGAATTATAAAAAATACACGAAAACGATGTGTCAACAATGGACATCTCTAAAGGCTATGAAAATGTCCATTGTTATTTTTGGGACGAGACTCAAGCGAAAAGAGGCGCTACAGAGATAGGGAGCTGTGTTTTCCATTATTTACAGATGGTGTCTGATAAAGTTGGTGACAGGGAAGTAAATATAACATTTTTTCCGATAACTGTTGTGGGCAAAACAAAAATAAATATCTTACATGCTTATACTTATACGCTGTTGCCAATCTAAAAATTTGTCGTCGATAACTCACAAATATCTCATAAAAGGGCACACTCAGAACGAAGCTGATAACGTGCATAGTTTGATACAAAAGCAGATAGCTAGAGATAGGAAAACTGGCCCAATATTCTCTCCTGTTCAATACATCTCAGCAATCAAAAGAGCAAGGAAAATGGGTGCTTCATTTATAGTTCACAGTTTAACTTACAATGTTTTTTACGATCTTCAGAAATTACAAGAAAATTGGGGCTATAATTTTAATACAGATGAACAGAAAAATAATCTTGTATGGAATAGTATTAAAGTACTGAAATTTACCAAAGAAGACCCATTTTCGTTTTATTACAAGTGCTCATATAAGGATGAGTTTAAAAAAGTTAATGTTCGTGATAAGAGGAAGAGAATGCCAAATATTAAAGAAATAACCATGCAGAAAGCTTACCTCCAGGCACTTCCACTTAGTTGTGCTAAAAAGAATGATCTTAAGGATCTTATTAATAAACAATTGATAGATCCATACTATGCGTCTTATTATAACAACATGTCTTAATATTACTAAAGTTTTGAGACTGAATTTTATTTTTGAAGACTTTATTTTTTAGAATGAATTTTTTTGTTATGTGCAGTTTTCGAAGTTTAGAATGGAGGAATGAATGTTTTTTTGTTATGTATAATTTTTTAAGTTTACTGTGGAGATATTGTGATATACAATTAAGTATTAAGTAAACGACAATGTAAAAATTGAGGAGTTCCTACTTGTAAGTTTTATTTGGAATTAAAACTCATAAATGTGACAATATTAAAGCTATCTTATTATGTTTAACTCTTGTTTTGAATTTTTTTTAGATTATTGTTATATTTTGCACTGATTAATAAAGTATTACTATTATTTTACCTGATATTTTATTTATAAAACAGAAACATTAAATTCAAACATCGGTTGGGATTGGTGATATAGAGTACCATTTACGATTAAAAATTAAACAGTGGCAGGGACACTAATAATATAAGGGATCAAACTTAAATAGTTCCTTATTTCTGTTATGGTTTTTTATACTATACGGGACTAACTCGAAAGTAGTTTTTTCCATTCCTTGTAATTAATAGAATTTATTTATATTATTATTTTTTCCTCATTGCAATTTTTAGTGCAGTTATCAAATAACAGATCTGCCAAATTTCATATTTATAACTTAAATAATAAGCATTTTATTTGAAAAAATAGCTGTAATGTCGGATACCAGAATCTTTAAATGCGATTTCCCACAAATCTACTTTTTTGAATTGTGCCTCTATATTACTGAGGGTGCGATATGTCCTGTATTTGGGACAGTTTGATGGCGTTTTGATGCTCTCCTCATCTAACGTGGATTCTTCGATTTGTCTGTCCGATGTACCATTTGTCACAGTCCCCGCATGGAATCTTGTATATGTTCCTTAATTTACTAACGATATTTTTTTGCGAGTAGTAAAATAGTTGGGCTGTCGGTATTAAATATCGTTTCTATTTTGTGTCTTCTTAGTACTCATCTTATTTTCTCTGCTGTTTCCTTTACATACAGTAGAATGGTTTTTCGGTTTTTCATCGTCTGTTGGTTCCTTAATTCTTCTTTGAGAAACTTTTTCGATGGTATATGTTGAGAAGACATTGTTTCTTAATACTGTTTTTACATTAAAAATCTTTTCAGTTTTTAATGTTCTTCGTATGTCAGTATTTTAGATCCTGTATTTAGGCTTTTAATGACCTAATGTAATTGTGTGGGATGCTGATGTGAATCTGCGTACAGATATCTGTCCATATGTGTTTGTTTTTGAAATACTCTTTTGTATATTTTTACCTCTTGAATAAACAGTAAAAAATAGGTTACTATTTAGTTTTTTATACCGTGAAGATAATTTTTATGTTAAAAATATGTTATTTACTCTTTCTTTACATACCAGCTTCGATTTTAATTTGACATGTGCAGTACATCAGTACATTTTCTGTCCAGGCAACTAAAGGCCTTCCCCTTTTTCTGTCTTATTGTATGTAATTTAAAGCTGTCTTTGGCCATCTATCTTCATTCATTCGCTTCACGTGACTATACCATACTAGTTGTCCCGCAATTCTGTCTACACTGGAATATACAGTATTTGTCCTCCTTCCAATATATTCATTCATGATTTTTTTTGATACACTAGACGCTCACCTTAGAAAATCTATTTCCACTACTTTGATTCTTTTTCTATCTTTTTTCGTAAACTACCAAACTTCTGCCTCATAAGTCATATTAGGCTCTACCAAGATTCGATAGAATATTAATTTCGTTTCTTGTCTAATATCTTTAGACCATATTAGAGAATTTAGAATGTTTAGCGCTTTTTTTTCCTGCTGCTATCTGTTTTCGTTGTAGTGCCTGATTTAGATATTATAGATTCGAGATATTTATATTCATGGGATGTTTTTAGTTTCTAATTTCTAACCATGGATCTTCTTCATCATCTACTATTTTAAGATACTCTGTCAATGACATAGTCATATTCATGCCCATTTTTCATATTTTTTACCAATGCAATGATCACCTATAAGAAACAAAGTTGTTAGACATTTACCAACGCCTATGTCTATTTCCATTCGGGACACTTGTTTCCTCCACTGCTCCAGAGATAATTAAATACCTATGTATTTTAAATAAGGTCGGAGATATACAACATACTTGTTTAAGCCTCTTCGGTATTGGAAATAGTTCACATTTAAAGTAAAGTCTCCTTCTTAAACGACACTTCTTGCATTTTTGTATATATTTTCGATAGCATCCACATTCTCTCAGTGAGACCTACTTTCGTCAATGTTTTTTTAAAGGTACCGTATCGTATGCCTTTTCTAGACCTACAAACAATAGGTGGGTAGTTAGATTCCTTGTCCTTCCGTTTTTCGATTACCTGCTGCAGAAAAAATATACCATCAGTGCACGATCTTCCTGCACGAGATCCATTTTGTTCTTCTATGTCTATGTCTTCGTATTCTGATTCTATTCTTTCTTTTATTCTTTGACCGCACAACCTCTATATTAAGCTAATAACAGTTATTCCTATAATTAGAGCAGTCGCGTTTATCCCCTTTCTTCAATATTAAGCTGATGTATTTAATATTTCAATCATCAGGGATATTTTATTCGTTTAAAACCCTCTACTGCATGAATTATTGCAAACATGAAATACAAAATATTTTTATGTATTGTGATTTTTATTAAGGTATATAAAAGGCATAAGTACATTTAAAATAACTGTTTAGGCCTATATATAGAAGTTTTTTTGCAAACCCAGATATGGTTTCATATGCAATAACTACAAACTGGTAGATTTTTTGAAAATCCATATGTGGTTTCACATGCATTATAAGAACATATTTTAATAAAAAGTTAACATACAAAAATACGTTAGTTATGAAATTGTGATAGACAATTCCTTTTTTCATTATAACATAAAAATACTTTACACTTTATACATTTGGTGTAAGTTTTTTTTGTACATATTTGACACTGTTGGCGATATTTTTGCCATTCTGGCATATGTCCAATGTTGTCCGTACGCACAGAATTTAACGGTATCTCTTGATGTCTTGCAGGAGTTTTTCTTGTTCTTTTTGTTGGTGTTGGGTTTGTTCCATTGGTTAAGACAGGTGGAGTTCCTTGACGACTAGACGTTGGAGTTCCTTGATGACTAGATGTTGGAGTCACATTTTGTCCTAATGGACGACCTCTCTTTCTTGGTAGTGACTTCCCAAATTTACATAAATGTTCAGAAACGGCTTGTTTGAAGTCAAATAATGGCATATAGCAATTTTGTTCATTTTTTCTACGCCAGACTATCCATGCGTTTACAACACATAGATCCAACATATGAAAAAAAATTCGTTTATACCATTTTCTTGATCTTAGATGGATTCTGTAAAGCCCCAGCATCGAGTCTAATAAGTCCACTCCTCCCATCAGCTGATTATAAACTTCAACAGCTTGAGGGCATGGAATCTCTTTGTACGTTTTTTCTTTTCGGAAGTACCTACGTTTTGTGGTTCTAGGTTCACTACCAACGTAAGTTGATAACATATTTACTGGCTTATTATCGAATCAAGTTATTAGACTTATGTTTACGTCTTCAACAAGGGCAACTTTTTCTACAATGAAACCACGTTCTTTTTTCTTTAGTTCTTTTTCGGATGGGATTCCTGAATTTGAAACACGGTTTAATCGAACCGTACCTAAAGGTAACAATCCATTTTTTGTAAGATAAATCTGTAATTTTGGACTATTAAACCAGTTATCGAAAAATATTTTATGATTAACGTTCTTCGGCACTGTCTCTGTCAGTCTAGTGACAACATTTCCACTGACTCCTAAATCAGGCGCTCCATTTGGAAAAGTATTGCTTTGTTCACCAGCAAAAATATCAAAGTCATAACTAAAACCTGATACACCACTAAGTACTTGATTTTTGTATCCCCACTTGTGAGGTTTTGCCGGATTATATTGTTTGAGGTGGTGGCGGCATTTCGTAGGGATAATTTGTTCGTCAACAGCTAGATGTTCCTCCTTGGGAACCAGTAAAAGCCGTTGTTTAATCTTGTCTAATAGAGGTCGAATTTTGAACAATTTATCATGGCCTGGATTACCAACGGGAACGGAGTTACTATTATCACTAAAATGAAGGTGTTTCTTTATAATTTCCCATCTATTGCAGGTCATAGATTCAAATACTTGTGGTTGACCTAGAGTTGCATTCCAGTAAAGTCTCGATGATGGTAATTTCACCAATGACATAAATATTACAGTTCCTATGAATTGCTCCATTTCGTTTTCGGTAATATTGGCAGGTTTGTTTATGTTATCCTGCAGAGCTTTTATGTTTGATTGTTCAACAATCATGGATATTAATTCTTTTGGAAACAAAAACAAGAAAAAATCTGCAGGAGTTTCTAACTCAAGGATACATTCTGGTAGATCTACAACGCCTTTAAATGCATAATCACTTTTATTAAAATGCTTCAAATGGCCTGACTCCCATAAAATTTTTCAGGTTTCTTTTTTTTGTTGACAATTCTATTTATACCAGAGCAAGTAGGTATATTTTCATCCAAATTCCTTTGTTCATTGTTGTCACTATCATCAGACTGGGACTGACGACATCGAGAAATATATTCATTATCGGAATCTGAACCTAATTTGTCTTCACTTAGTTCTCCATTCAAAGGAATATACTCATTATCTGAATCTAATCCTACATCGTCTTCACTTAGTTCTCCATCACCAGGAATACAGTTAACGTATTTAGACGAGCCATAAAACTTCCCAGGATCCATTCTGAAAACAAAAATCAAATGATAATTTTTCTAAAAACGGTATAACTAAAATAACATTGAATGCATTCGAAACCATCTATGGATTTTACGGATTTATACCAATTTAGACGGAATGCATACGAAACCATATATGTTTGATAATAAATGACATCATAAAGCTAGATAATAATGTGAAATTCGATGTAGAAAAATATTTATATAATAAAAAATAATACTTACTTTCTCCAAAAAATTTTTTCCAACAAATAAATTCACTATTTCGATAAAAAATATTGCTTCAAACTGGTGTCATACATAAGATACCGTTCACTCACTACACGTGTATAAACGAATGAGGTTATAACGATCTTTCTCTTGACTGGTAGACAACCAAACATACAAATGTATAGTAAAATGAGTACTAGCTATGATGTAGTCAGAATTTTCGATGGGTGGTGGATATTATGCATACTACAACACTTTGAAATTTTGAAACCATAAATGGTTTCGTATGCGGTAGAGGGTTAAGCAGTGTGTAAAATAGTTGAACCAACATCTTATATATTTTGTATGTACTTTATCAACTCAATTGGGATGCCTCCATGTACTGTTGCTTAACCGTTTTTCGATCTTTCGAGAGCATCGTTTAACTCTCCGGTTATCTTAATTATTTGTTTATATTTTAATGTTTTTTTCATTTCGATCTCTAGGAATTTATATCTATTCTCTGTCAGTAAGACCTCATACCTCTGTCAGTGGTGTTTCCACTGTTTTAGATCTATTAACTGTAAGTTAGATTTTTCCTTTCCTTCCCCCCGGAGAGAATTCATCACCTTCCACGCTTGTCCAACTCTTCTTCTACCCGTATACTTATCCACCTCTGCTCATCTTCGATACCACATATTATATTTACTTTTCACGTCTTCTCTTTTTATATCTCGATTTTTTTTTATATATATCTTGTAATCTTCCTCCTTTCTCGTTGACATACATTTCTGATAAGCAGTTTTCTTCTTGTTTACTAATGTTTGCATATTCTCCGACCGTCATCTTGATTTTTTGTTTCATATTTGTTTGTCTTTATACCCTAAGCTTCACTTGCAGCCTCATACATGCATTTTTTATGTTGCTGGTATAATTCTTCCGCTGATATATTTTTCAATCCACATTTTATAATTTTGTGGTCAGTCGTAATTTGTAAAGAAATTTCGTTAAGTCTTCTATTATAAATTATAATATAATAGTATAATTTTATAATATAATACTAAAAAACGAAAAATGTAATACAGTTTTTCTTTTCTTTTTTAATTTCGCTATATTTCTTTCAGGAACATATCAATTGATGAAGTATGTCTTAATATTCCTAGTCAAAGTTTTTCATTTTTTTACAATGCTACCCAATCTTTAATCAACACGCCATCCAGATATATTTCCTTTATTAAATTGTATGGAAAACTATTCACAGAGAAAATCGACGGCATTAAATCTAAACAAAAAAAACTCAAGGTAAGTAAAATTGTCATTAATGTACTTATTAAATTTTCTCTTTTAATCACCTAAACTTTTTGAATAACATTTAAATTTAATTGAAAGTTAATCAATAATAATTGTGTAAGAGCTCCGTTGTTAACGGACCTCTTACACAATAACTTAAGTTCTGAATTCTAAATTCTATATCAGTTTGTACAAATGCAGTGGATTGCTTTCAAAATTAATTTGCTTCTTTGGGATACTCATAAAAGAGTTCAGTGGAGTCAAATTTGGAAACCTTGGTGGTCATTAGAATGAATCCCCTTTTTCTTATCTACGTGTCTTGGGTAACGGTATTGCAATATTTCCGTACCTAAACACCACCCACCGTGGTGTGGGGAGCCCCATTCTGTAGAACACATAAAACATTTCTATTTTGGAAATAGCTGATTCAGCTATTAGAAAACCATCTTCTTAGAATATTTTGCCATATATTCTTTCATCTAGCGTTAATTTTCACTTGCCTAGTATTGTCTATGTCTGGCGTTTTTCATAACCGTTCAGCATAAAAACCGCCTTGTCTAACAGAATTAGATTTTCTATGAAACTCTGATCTCTGTTACATCGTTCCATAATAGTTTCGCTGAATTTGACTGTTTTATTAAAGTCATCTTCTACCAGCTCCTGGAGTTCCATAATAGTTTCGCAGAATTCGACTGTTTTATTAGTCATCTTCTACCAGCTCCTGGAGCATATGTACTTTGTAGGGATGTCACTTCTTCTTTTTTAGTGCTCTACCAACAGTTGATTGGTGGACATTATTATGTAGTGCGATTTGCCTCGTACTTGTATAGGGATTTTTTTAAATGTCAGCTATTTATTTAATACTAAAAATTATTATTATATTGATTAGGCTGGTGTGTCCAAACTTACTGAAGCTGAGAGTTTGGTGAAAGAATTAAAACAAGATGCGATTGAAAAGCAAGAAAAACTAGCCGAAAAACAATCCAAAGCTAATTCAGCCCTAGACATGATAAGCAACACCATGAAAAATGCCAATGTTCACAAAGAGGAAATGGAAGTTTTAAAAGGCAAAACTGAAGAGGAAAATGTTCAATTGGAGCGAAGGTACTATTTTTTATTAAATGTCCTAATCACTTTTTGACATTAATTTGAAATCTTTTATTATACTATTTTTATACTAAATACTAATTACTAATTAAGATAACTAAAAAAATAAATACTAAATAAACTTAAACAGAATTTAATTAGTTTTATTTATTAATATTCCAGGTGATGTTTGCGTTTGCATATTAGTGTAAAGTAAATAATAATTTTAATATAATAATATGTTATAGTTTCAAATAACGTTTTACATAACATGCTGATTGACCATTTACCTACTATGTAATTCCCACTAAGATTATACATAATACAAAGTCATTTAACTTTTAACCATTAACAACAATGTAATATTATGATGGCAAAGTATAAATTTGATGGTAATATAATATTCACAGATATCGCCGCCAATATGTTCTTAAAATGGCATAACTTTGATTATTTACAGTTTTGTGTGAATTAATGTGAAAAAACAAAATTAATTTGTAAATATGATTTATTTAGGCCAAAGGTAAATTTAGGTACACTTAAATTTATTAATAATAATAAATAAATACTAATAAAATTAGTATTTAATATGTCCCCCTTTTAGTTTTATGACTTTCTGAAATTTTCTAGGCATGGAATTCACCAAGTTTTTTTGCAATTGTTTGTGATTGCTTCATCTCTAAACTACACCTTTATCACTGCTAGCACCATTTTTGTTTTTGTCGTACAGTCAAATTTTTGCAGTTTAGCCTTACATATTGCGCACAAATTTTCAATAGGATTAAGGTCAGGTGAAAGCCCGGGCCAATTAAGAAGGGTAATATTATTATCCTTAAAGTATTTCATCATAATCTTCGATACATGGCACGGAGCTGAATCTTGTCGAAAATTTGCAGTCCCGTCGGCCTGTACTTTGTCAAGCTCTATAGCTAAGTGTTGCCCTAGTATGGCTTTGTACTTTTCACTGTTCATCATAACTTCAATATGAATGAGAGTGCCAGTTCCTCAGCATGAAAAACAGACCCAGAACATTTTTTTGGTAGGATGTTTAACTGTTTGGTTAATATGGCTAGCTGAAAGTGACTCATTGGCTGCCTTTCATACGAATTTTGTTCGCTAACCCTGCACTAGGAAGTGGGTCTTATCAAATAATAGGACTTTTTTCCAATAATATTGCCCAATAGCATATTTTTTGCTCAATTTATTTTTTTTTTTCATCATAGACGCTGTGAAAAGTTGTTTCTTCTGCATTCTCGCGGCTATTTTCCCTCTTACTAAGAGATGTCTACGTAATTTTGAGTCGTGAATTATTATTCTAGCCTTTTCTAAATCTTTCTGGAGGTCAGAACTTGTTTATCTGGGATAAAGTTTGCCATCGCGCAAAAGAAAGGCTTCATCTCGAGGATTAGTCTTCCGTTTTCTTCTACATTTTCCTTTCCGCTTTACTTCAACTGACCCTGTTTCCTTTTTTTGTTTAATTATTTTGTTTACTGCATCCAAACTTATACAACACTCCTTTGCAAGCTCCCTCTGAGTCATTGGTGTATACTCACTAAGTGTTGTGATACTTTCTCTTTTCCTAGGAGTAATATTTAAGAACATGGTTTAAGGAAACCTCAACGGAGCTGTTTCGAGCCGCAGCGAGTAAGGTTATGATTGCCAATATGATTTCCAACATCCGAAATGGATAGGAACCAGAAGAAGAAGGAGTGATATCGATGTTAAAAAGTTAAACCTGATTGTACAGTTAAATCAATGAAAATAAATAATGATATAAAACACAAAGCACGTGTTTTGAACAATATTCTAATAAGATTTTGAGGTAATGTTGTTTTTTTTTTGACAAAACAGTTGACAGAATACGCACAGCAGGTATGCCAACTTATGAACACTGAATTTAGATCTATGTTTACATTAAGTCACACAATACTGTAGTATACCTTCATTGAATATCACAAGAAATTAAATAAAAAATATTAAACTGTTTTTGTTAATAAAAAATTCACTGTATAAGTACGATTTCGTAACATTTCGAAAACTTATTGAGATGCGCTGATTGACACAGTAAAGCAGTAAAATGTAATAAATAAAGATAATTTAATATATATCTTCGCTTATTTGGTCTACCAATAATAAAGTCATCAGAATTTAATGGCAAACCTGTCTTCATAAATGGTTTGGATTATTTTTTTTTTGGAAACACTATGGAATTGAACGTAGGAATATTTAACAGTGTTTTATTTCAGTAACATCAAAAATCAAAGACAAAAACAGACTAATAATAATGAATATAACGATTTAAAAAAAAATGATAAACATAAATTTATGAAATAAAGAATTTTAAGGACAAGTTGCACATTTTAATATCTGGTATTAGCACCTCTGACTCTGGCACCTCATGCTCTATGGAAGACTTTCCCTCAGAGACAGTATGCACTCTTAATCCAAATTCTCCCATTCGTCCGTTAAAGCATTTTCCACATTATCAAGTTTATCTGGAGTGACGATACGGGCTCTCTTGCTTATTTCTAGGTAGTCTCAAACATGCTCAATTAGTTTTAGGTCTGGGTTGACTGCTGATCAATCAAGAACTTAAATATCGACCTCTTGAAGATATTGCATTGTTATTCTAGCAACTTGCGGGCGTTGTCTTAAGTAGAAACCAAATGATCTACAATATTTGTCTACAAACACTGTTAATTATATGTTACCTACAAAGCAGATGCCTCCCCATATCATAATTGAGCCACCTACCGTTCGTCTGTAAACTGAAATACATCTGTCGGATCCACAAAGTGCAAATCTTAACTAATCGGTGAGAAGAATATTAGCCAGTCGTTAATATTGAAAGTGACATATTTCCATTCCAACCTTAAACGTGCCATACGGTGTACCCTCGTTAACAGTGGAGCAGTAGCAGGCATGCTGGCTTTTATTTCAAATTCTCTTTATCTATTTCTAACCAAATTGATACTTATTTGAACATTATGGACTGTAAAAAAAGATTATTTTATAGTTACCTAGCTGTAATATGACGTTTATGCCAAGTCCGCAGACGTAAATAACGGTCATTTCCGGGATTTTTGCACTTGAGACGTACTGAAACTGGTCTTTTTCTGTAACCTTCAGATTCTATACAACTTCGTAAAGCTGGTGTTTGTAAGAATGAGGACCTCCTTATTTGAATGTCAAGCAGACATAATAAATAGATCAAATTCTCGAAAATAAATATCAAAGATAAATATTCTCTCGTATCAACTTTCTATTGTTTTAATTAATTTAGAAATTTCATTCTTTAAAACTTTTATAGAATATAACGTCGGCTTACAAGCGAAACACACTAAGTCAATTTTTTTCACTTTTGAGTTATTTGCAGCATTTGATTGTATTTTTTTACTTTTTAGACTGGTTAAACCCACTAAGTCATACAATAACAAAAACGGATATTTTTATAATTATCATGTTTCTCACTAAGTCTCAAAAACTATATATGATTCAGGCAAAACACACTAAGTGACTTAATGCATTTCACTTGACTACGAATGAACCTACCGACTGACTTACGCAGAACAACTTGTCCAATCTTGTAAAAAATTAATTATTTGATTGGGTATATTGCATAGGTTTTGTCAATTTTATTCCAGTGCTTTGCGTGATTAGGTCGTTAACAGTTTTGAATTTTGTGTGTATTTATTAATTAATTTCTGTAAGAAAAATAACCAAAATAACCAAAGTTAGAGCAGGAGACGAATTCACTGAAAATATTCCAACACCGGGAGGAATTAGACAAGGCGACAGTTTAAGCCCCTTCTTGTTTAATCTTCTCATGGGCAAAATTATCAACAAAGTAACATCTCTTAATCTCGGATATAGAATGGGCAACAAAAGAATTGGTATGGTGTGCTACGCAAACGATGCAGCAATTATTGCCGAATTAGAAGATGATCTCCAAAGGCAGCTCTTTCAGTTCTTTCAAACAAGCCGACTATTAAATATGAACATCTCTACCAACAAAACTAAATGTATGACAATAGCAAAAGATCCGCTCAGATGTAAGTTAGTGGTTGAGGACAACCCCATAGAACAGGTGATGCAATTCAGATATCTGGGCATAGATATATCAAGCACCCATGACCCAGTAAAGGACCTGAGGAGTCAGATCAACAAAGCATCTGCACTGTCAGGATGTCTGCGGGAGATAGTCTGGTCTAATCCGTATATGCGCACAGATAGTAAAATTAGAATCTATAAGACTTGCATACGACCGATCATGACATATGGCATAGAAGTGCGCAAAGATACCAACAAAACGAAACAGATGCTTAGGGTTGCCGAAATGAAAACCCTAAGAACAATAATGGGGAAAACAAGAAGGGACAGAGTGAGAAATACAAACATTAGAGAGCAGTGCAAAATTCAAGATATTGTAAGATGGGGAAGACAGCGCAAGAGGATGTGGTACAACCATGTAAGACGAATGGATGAGAATAGACTCCCAAAAATTGCCCTAGAAAACAATCCGCCTGGTTCAAGACCCCCCGGAAGACCACCTAAAAGATGGAGGGATAGTTGGCAATCTACCTCCCAAGAAATTAACCAGAGGCAGCTTCAGAATTAAACAGATCGAAAGATCTACAAAAAGTAGAAGAAGAAGAAGAAGAAGAAAAATAAAATTTTCTGTCGAACTACCTACAGCGATAAACAAAGACGTGAGCCTAAATTCTGATAATTTTTGTACAAGATATTCAGTCAGGTCCTCCTCAAATAAGTGACCAGGATTCTGACGAATGTATGGAGGATAGCGACTATATTCCTTCAGGTAATGAAAGTGATAATTTAGATACCAGCGAAGGAAACTCTACAGCAGACGAGGAAAAAACAAATTCAAATGAAAATGTTCAACTAGGACCTAAAAGAAGCCGATGGAACACCCTAAGACCATCTGTGTTGGTCAACATCCCAAGACCATCAACTTTTCTGAAGAGAACCGGAAGTTGCTATGTCAAACTTATGCGATTTTTGTTGTCATCAAAGACAGAAAGATTTTATATTATTGAATGTGCTTTCTAATGAAGTAAAGAGTCGCAGGCCTAGAAAAGGAGAAAATAGCAAAATGCGATCCAACGCAAAATCCTATTTTTTCACAAATAAGGGAAAGAAAAGTCAAGTGTGTCAGAAATTTTTGGTAAAACATTGTCTTTTCTAATAGGCCTATAATTAATGCCTTTAAAGAGCAAAATGAAAGCGGCGAATATATTGGAATAGACAGAAGGGGCCGTAGGATTCCTGGCAATAAAACTTCAGTGGAAGCAAGAATAAGAGCAAAAAAACACATTGAAAGCTTTCCTGTTGTAGAAAGTCACTACACTAGAAAGTCTTCGAAAAGACTTTATTTAGATTGCAATCTTAATATTAAAAAAATGCACGACCTGTTCGTTAAAAAGTGTAAAGAGGACAATTTGCCAAGCTTAAGTCAAATAACTTAAAGGCGAATCTTTTGCAAGGAATTTAATATATCATTTTTCAAACCTAAGAAAGACCAATGTTTAACCTGTAAGGAATACACAAAAGCATCGCAATAAGAAAAAGAAGCGATTAAGCTTAATTATAGGAGTCATTTAGACAGAAAAAAGGCTGCAATGAAAGAAAAAAATTCAGACAAAGAAGTATCGAAAAAGAATAAAAAATTTAAATCAATTACATGTGATATGCAAAGCGTTTTACAAATTCCATCATCGCAAGTAAGTCTCTTGTATTAACTTAGAAAGCTGAACCTCTATAATTTTACAATTTAGGAATCTGCTCCACCAAATGAGGCATTCTGTTATTTTTGGACCGAAGCCAATGGTAAGCGTGGAAGCTGTGAAATTGGTACTTGCCTAGGAATGTACATTAATTCATTATCCGATATAGAACATCTAACGATTTTTTCAGATACGTGTGGAGGACAGAACAAAAATATTCAAGTATCTGCTCTGCTTTTACATATTGTTAAAAAACCATCTGAATCTTCGGATAATTGAACAAAAGTTAATGGAAACTGGACACTCCTATATGGAAGTAGATTCCATGCATAGCGCTATTGAAAGTGCCAAAAAAAATGTGGAGATTTTTAGTGTTCACGAATATGAAAATGTCTTTAAAATGACCAGAATGGGCAACAATGGGAATAAAAAATCTTCCTATAATACTCGTGAAGTTAATTATAACGAATTCTTAGATTTAAAAAAACTTGCACAATATACTATTGTTAATAAGACAGAGGATTAAAAAGAGCAAAGATCAAAAAGAGTCAACTGCTTAAAGGTAAAGTGTTTTAAGTATGAGAAACAGTTTCCTAACATTCTACAGTACAAGTATAATTTTCACGACGAATAATAAAATATTAACGTTAGTTTTGTACGTCGTGCTTTTAACAGAACAAAGAGGATAATAATAGTGAAAATTAGGTTATTCCTCAATTATATTCTGAACAGCTTCCAATTTCGGATGCAAAGAAAAAAGATTTGATAAAGCTCTGTGAAATAACATAGTTCCGCAAGCGCTCCATACCTGGTTCAAAAATCTACCAAGTTCCTCTTCTGTTCGAGACCAAACAGCGGAGTCAGCTGAAAAGGACTCTGACGAAGAAGACTTTAAAAATTAGAAGCATATTTTTTTTTGTTATACACGTTTTGTTTTGTTATACCTGTTTTTTTTTTAATAATGTTCTTGTTTTGTGAAAATATACATGAAAAAAGTAAAAACTTATATAAGCAAAAATTATTGTATTATTCACAATGTAAACGAAGCCTGCAATAATCGTATGACAGTAAGTAAATAAAAAAAAAATACACGTAAGTCATACTTTCATAACAAAATTAAACAAGAAAAACACACTAATTAAAATGCTACAGGTAAAAAACATTAAGTCAACGTATTCAAATCGAAAATTAAACAAAAATTAATAATTTGGTAATATATAATTTACTTCTCCTCGTCAGTAATCATTATTAATACTTTATGAAAACTTTCGTATTATTACAAAACAACAAATAAAAGTTTTAAATGTGAAAATTGATCAAACTGTTTTTTAAAAAAATTTAAAAACACCATTATCTCAAAACTATATTTTTTGACTTAGTGTGTTTCGCTTGTAAGCCGACGATAATATAATGTAGTTATTTATTTTTTATTTAGAAATCCAAAATTACAAAACAAATTTTAGCTACTAACGAATGAAAAAATAATTCTTAGATTTAGTGATTTAATCAAAACCAACTAAACAACCAAAATTATTTTATTTGCACTTTAACACCTGATAGATACTTTTTTTTTGTTTAGAAAAAAGGATATAGAAGCAGAACTTGCTGAGGTTGAACCTTTAATGGAAGAAGCTAGATCAGCTGTAGGAAATATTAAATCTGAGTCTTTATCAGAAATAAGATCACTGCGAGCTCCTCCAGAAATAATAAGGGATATTTTGGAAGGGGTCCTAAGGTTAATGGGAACCCAGGATACTTCTTGGAACAGTATGAAGTCATTTTTATCAAAAAGGGGTGTAAAAGAGGATATCAGGTGAGTGACTTATTAATAAGTTGTTGGAAAACAGATAAACGGTTAATATAAAAATTACATACGGCGACATCTAAGGATAAACAAAAAAGAAAAACCCAAAGACTTCTACTGGTTCTAAACCAAAATTTAGATTTTACTTAAATTTGTGCCTTCTACGATTTACAAAGCAAACAGACTATAAATAAACCGGTATGGGGATTCTAAAAGTGTACTCCCCATTATACCGATTCATCCAAGTAAGGACCTTTTATGAACTGGCTTGTTATACTCAAAATACGAGTAAATATTGATATAGAAAAGACAATTCAGATTGGATTTTACGCATAGTGACTTCACAATTTGCTTATATGTATTTCGTCCATAATTTTCTTTTCGAACAAGTAGAAATCTTCGAACTTTTACTTTTTGCATTATTCTTAGATGTCGTCATATTCTTGTTTGGGAAGTCATTTCATTAATACTTCCTTTGATGCAAAAAATTTGATTTCACTTTTAGGACTTCCTACTAAGGCGATCTAATAAAATCTGAAAGAAGTACAATTATTATTGTACTTGTACATTGTATTAGGGTTTCTCTAAATTAATATGTCATGTTATATCAAGTCCTAAGTTTTAAAACTCACAGTAATTGGGAAATATATTATGGATCGAATTTTCGTTTGAATATATTAACTTTCGTTTACTTTTCTTTTTATAGGGCTTTTAACGCTAACAGAATAAGTAAAGAAAACAGACAGGCCGTAGAAAAATTAATGTCTACAAAAAGTGATTCTTTTGACCCAAAATCTGCCAAACGGGCGTCTCAAGCCGCTGCTCCTCTAGCAGCATGGGTAGCTGCTAATGTTAAATACTCTTACGTTTTGGATAAAATTAAACCTCTTGAGAAGGAACAAATGAAATTAAAAGAGTAAGTATTTTTATCTTGCAAACATTTAAGTAAAAATTAAGTTTTATTTTCCTCATATAATTTTGTTTTATTTATTTATTTATGGTATATGTTGTTTTAAACTTTAATTAATTGATTGGTTGACTTACCTGTTAAGGAAGGACAATCATAATTGTCCTATCTTACATTTCGAACATCTGTACTAATGGTAGTGGTATTTTCTGGAGGTTTACCACAGTTTAAAGAAGAAGAAGAAAAAAGAAGATATACATCTTCTTGATAGGTGACTAGGCGCGAATCACTGTGTTTTTTTATTTTGATCGCACAATAAATGGGTGGGTTCTAAACAATCAATGGAGGGGAGCGTACAAATGTTCGAAATGTAAGATAGGACAATTATGATTGTCCTTCCTTAACAGGTAAGTCAACCAATCAATTAATTGTCCATCACATTACATTTCGAACATTTGTACTAATGGTAGGCTGTTGAAAGATTAGACAATATTGTGCGATATAAATAAACAAAATTATATTGCCATCCCCCAAAAATTAATAATTCACACATTTTATTATTTTTTTCCATTAGGAACTACAAAAGTGAATAACATATTACAACAATTAAGGGTAATGTTTATATTAAAAGTACATAATATGTGTACCATTAACCAGGTACGAAAAAATCATAATAGGAAAATTATTGTTATGTCATAACCATAACCTACACATATAATTACAAAATTCATAACAGAATTAAACAAAACCAAAATGTATATACAATTACATGGACTAACCTGATAATATAGTTTTTGAAAAGAGCTCGTAATCTTTTGCTAAAGGTTTATTATAAAAACCATTGAATACTTGAGAATTTTCTGTCCATCCTGCTGTCTCCCCAATAGTTTCTATATTCAATCCAGCCCTAGCCCATACTGAGGTAGATGCATGCCGAACACTATACCCTTTAAAAATATTGGTGTCTATATTACATAATTTTAAAATATCTTTTAGCCATCTACTCAATATCTGTGTAGATGCTGCTTTATAATGGTTTTTTTTATAGTTATAAACATCTTGTCTTCCAATTGAGGAAGAATGTTTTTAAAAATCTCTAAATACTGGCATAAAGTCGATGCTACACACAACTGTGGTTTTTCCTTAAAATATGGAAATCTCAAAACAGGTTGATTTTTATTTCTTGACGAAGTTTTTATCCTATCTGGTATCAGAATCTCAATCTTATCTTGATCAATGAGAAAATTTTGAATTTTTATTAGGGATATGGTTTGCAACCTGTGTGCTGAAGTAAGAGCAATTAACATTAAAAGTTTGTGAGTAAGTTCTTTCATGGAAAGGCCTGTGAGAGGAAATAATGTTTCTAAATAAAGTAATACTGGTTGAGGGTCCCAAGTAAATTGATATTTGGGTAATGAAGGTTTGAATACCTTTCTAAAATTAAAAAAAAAGTTTTAATGATTTTCTGGAATATCTATTATCAACGCCAATGCAGCTCTGTGAATGTTTATAGAAATATGAGTGTAATCCTGATCTACTATTAATTTAATAAAATTAATAATATTTGATAATTCATAAGCAAAAGGGTATATATTTTTTTCTATACTATACCTTCACCATCTCTTGAAAACAGTATTATACAAATTTAGTATTTTTGTTGTAATAGATTCAGTCACAATTGGGATGGAATCCTCAGGAATGCCTTTCCTTAAAAATGCTTGCCTGATAATTATGCGTCAGCCAGGGTAAGATGTTGGTGTCCCGAATATGGAAGCCTAAAAGGGTTCAAGATTAAATTTTTATCAGGTCCTAAAATTATCTTTTTGCCTGATACCAGCTTATTAAAGGTTGGGTACCAAGGCTGATTTGGCCATTCTGGTACTACCACAATCCCTATGGCTTTGTCACATATTATTTTTTCCAAAACTCGTGGAATAATAGCAAAAGGTGGAAAAGCATAAAATTTTAATCCCTGCCAATTTTGAGTGAATGCATCAACCTTTTCTGATCTTGGGTCAGGTTTCCAAGACACATACCTTGCACGATTTTTGTTAAGATATGTGGCAAACAAATCTATATGTGGAATATAAAGCTGCTCAAAAATTATATTAACACAATTATCACTTAAAGAATACTCTGTTTCTATTTTTAAAGATCTTGACTCTGAATCAGCAATAATATTTTCTTTTGTACTGATATAAGATGCAAATATTCTTAAATTTCTGTTTTCACAATATTGCCAAATTTCTCGAGAAATGCTATTTAGATTAGAGTACTGCACACTCCCCATCTTGTTAATACAAGACACCCGCTGTTGTATTATCTATTCTTAGCAAAATGTTATAATTCCTATATCCCTTTGAAAAGGATTTCAAGCCATTATATGCTGCCAGTAACTCAATTGGATTTATAAGTAGTGTCTGTTGTTCATAACTCCAAAAACCATGAGTTTTGTTATCATTATAGCATGCCCCTCAAGCTAAAAGAGATGACTCACGAAATATTTCAAGTACATAATTTGATTCTTTTATATGTATTTTGCTTACTAATTGGTATGTTATTTAACAACCAATTGAAATCGTTTTCCAAGTATTTGGTATGGTCATTTTAGTGTTATAACTATTAGTTTTAGAAAGAGCAAGCCACTGTTCTCTTTCTAAATTTTTTAAGTATAATTTACCATATTTAACTGAAGGACAAATCGCTACCAACTGACCGATTAAAGCTGCAAATGATCTTATCCTACATGTACTTTTATTTTTAATTGTGTGAATTCTATTAATATTTTTTTCTGTTTTGTCAGCAGGTACAAAGTATATCATTTCTCTGGAATCAAACGTAAAACCAAGAAAAGTTATACTTTGTATGGGTAAAAGTATGCTTTTTTCTTTATGTATAATCAAACCTAAGCGGGAAAACATAGAACATGTTTCAGCAATATTTTCTTTACATTCTAAATATGATTTTGATATTATTAAAGTATCATCTAAAAAAATGACAGAAGTAAAACCTCTTGTTCTTAGATTATTTAGAGGTGGTTTCAAAGTCTTTGTAAATATAAAAGGCGATATATTCAAACCAAATGGTAAGCAGTTAAAATGATACAAAATATTTTTGTACTCAAATTTTAAATATTTTTTAGAATTTTTATGAACAGGTATAGAAAAATAGGCATCTTTTAAATCTACCTTTGCCATAAAACAACCCTTGAAAATGACCTTAAGAACTGACCTATAGTTTTCCAGCTTAAAATGTGGGGCTTCTATAAAGCAGTTTAATTGTTTTAAATTCAAAACAAATCTGTGACTCCCATCCGTTTTGGGCACTAGAAAATATGAAGAAAAAAAATTCCCCTTGTGTATAAGCAGAGGGAGAAATAGCTCCTTTCTCAAGTAATTGTTTTATAGCAAAGTCATATGACTCACTTGGGTCTATCAAAACTTTGGTGCTCTCTCTTGAGAGGGCGTTGTTTTAAATAAAATACTAAAACCTTGGACCCAACTTAAAACTTTGTTGTCAGCAGTAAACTTTTTCCAGTTTTTAATATAGTTAGCCACATTACCTGCTAATTTCTTATTTACCTTTAATATGACCTCTTGGTTATTATGCTCTGGTCCTGGTACTGCTGCCTGTTCAACTGCTTGTATATTGATGTTGGTTGCGGGCGATTTGGGTACTGGCTTTGTCGAAATCTCGGTCTGTTCGAGGCTGGATTGTAGTTTAAAACGCTGCTGATTGAAGTTGCTAGATTCTGCAACAACTCTTGTTGGCTGTTGAACTAAAATAGCAGCTTGGCGCTGAGAAGCAGTCCTAGGGTAAAAATTTGATATTTGTGGCTTCATAATAGAGCTGACCTGAAAAGCTGCTGATTTTGTGTCCTTGTTCTCTTACAACCTTTCAACCAAATTCTCTCCATATAAAAAATTTATCTATATGTTGCTCATCTAATAATTTCGTAAATTTTGAATTTAATGAAAAACTGAGCAAAAAAACCTTCTGTGCAAGGACATCTTATAAAACATGTCTATATTAAGGTTTATGGAGTTGGCACTTATTTCGATACTCCTATTTTCATTTAATCTCAATCCGACCTCTTTATAAAAAACCATAATACTTGCCGCTAAAATTGTTTTCATAGATTGCATGTACTTATCTTCCCTAATTTTACTTTTATCTTTTATTGCAGATAAGATCTCAGGATTTAACTTAGGTGGGCAAAGTCTCTCGCAGTTTGTAGCAGGTGGGAATTTTTCTGTAAGCTTACCCACAATGCTTTTGTCTAAGCCTTTGGAGAGAGAATGATTTAGCCTCGTTGCTATATCTGGTAACATTTCACAAGCATTAACGTTAGTTTTTGATGGGTCCTCCCCAATTAAGTTAATCATATCCAGAGAAATATTATCTTTTTGGGTAGATATCTCTCCAATGAAAAAATCTTCTGCCTGCTGTTGCGGGTCCTCAATACGTACTGCCTGTTGAAGCTCTCCACTTGCCCCCAAATCTTCGATTATGCTTAAATTGCATGGCATATCATTTTCTGTATTATTTAGCGAGGCTGGAGGGCTATGCACCTCCACAATGGTTTCTATAATATTATTTTGAACTTCAGTTTGCCTCACCTTATCTAACATTCAATGAATAAAAACGACTTTAATATTTTTGACAATACCAAACAAAAAATTTAGTATTGAAGGTAAAAAAGTATGTAAACTTGTTATGGTTGTAAAGTAAAAACCAGGTAAACTATACAAAAGTAATTAAATAAAATCTATATTTTTTTTCCAAATTTTTGGGCTACTCTAAAGTACCTGAGAAAAGTATGAGAAACGGAAGCAGGTCAAATAATCATAAAGATTTACTGGGCTACTAAAAACTACCCGCTGCTCTAATTTTTGTTAAGGCATTAATTTTTATTCTGCCTTATTTTGGGCTACCTAAAGGCACCCTAATTAAGACAAGACAACCAATATAATATATTTTTTCCACAAGGTGTGTAGAATGTATAACATAACATATAAATACCTTGGTCACTTTCTTCCAAATCCTCCCTTAACTTTTCCAATTTGTGTAACTTTTCATATTTACGCCTCTTCCAGGATACACTATCCTTCTCTGATAATCTTTTTGGCATTTTGAACACTTTTTATAACAATATTCGGAAAACACTTGTGATCAACACCGCACAGAAAAAATCAGTGATCAACCTCCAGAGAATACCACTACCATTAGTACAAATGTTCGAAATGTAATGTGATGGACAATTACATTTTTGTTTAATAACAGTGAGTATAGTTTCTATTTTGTATCTGATTCTTTTTGTTACTTTAAACAAAGTAGTTGACGTAAAACTGTTGTAGAAATTTATCAAATTCACAACACCAACTTGGAGAACTCAGTGCAGGTTTGTTGGACGTAGACGCAACTGTTACCAAGCTAAAGGAACAATTATCAGTATACACCAAAGAAGCAGCTGAAATTGAAATCGATTTAACCAAAGCTCAAAGTACACTATCTGCAGCAGAAGGACTTGTTGGTAAACTGGGAGACGAATATCATAGGTGGCAAACTCAGGTAAGGATATTTTCAATATATTTCTTATTATCATAAAAATAAATATCTTTTTATGATAATAAAAAATATATCGAAAATATTTATACATAAAAAAATATTAACACAATTTACAGTTGAAGGAGCTTTCTCAAGAAATTGATAAATTACCAAATAACTGTTTGCTAATGGCTGCTTATATTACTTACATGTCAAGCGAAACCGAAGAAGAAAGAAGGTAATGTACAAATAAGAAATATTTTATATTCTAAAATATTTAAAAAGAAAGTAACTTCCAAATAAATCTTTTTGGTGGCATTCAGTTATCTTATAGTATAAGTTGCACCATAAAGGTAATGTAGATATGCATAATATCTAATAAGCACAATATAATATGAGCATATACTAAAATCCGGAATTTCGTAATTATTATACAATATTCTTCATATATTGCGCCTCTGATGTCAGACCCAATAAACTACTTTCTGAAGCGAAAAAACCAAATTTTGTATAACAATATGATAATGTTACTTAATATTAATATTTTTATGATGATTCTTGGTAACATAGGTATTTAAAATGGCAGGAAAGAAGTATAATTCTTTCAAATGGGATGATATTAATATCAAGTAATACTTTATTTCAAAGTTCTTGTATAATTTTTTTGAAAAAATGTCAAGATAACGCCATACCTCTTTCACAAGCCATGCTGTTATAATTGGTAACATTGTCATGGCTGCTTAGGTAGGCAACCGATTTGCTGGGTCGAATAAAGTAAAAATTTTGATCCTTCGACGACACTATTATATCGTTTGGGTGGCTATACAGGCCCGGAAAAAATTTGTAGTTAATATTACAAAATTAGCAAGGTAATTAACAGATATACTAAAATTATATTTTCAGTTAGTATACAAAGATCGTAATCATATTTCTTCCTAGCCTTTCCTTCACATTGTGCATACACGCCCATAGTGAAGCAGTATACCGGGCGATAAATCTGATTCTTTGTATTCTGTGTAATTACACGCTGTATTCAAGTCAACAAATTGCCAATAAAATTGACTCAAATGAAAAAACAGTGAGGAAATTGAAAACAAAACAAAAACCATTGTTATAAAGTGCAGACAACTCAAGAAATATTTCCTAATAATTATTCGGATGGAATTCTGAGAACTTATAATGGAGAAATAAAATGAATTTATTTTTTTTTAAATATTTTCCACAATTCACAGGAAACGTAATCCATCCGCTATACGCTCTTGGTCTCAGAAAAGTATTTGAGTATATTTTTGTGTAGATGAATGTTTGGATTTGAATATTGGGAGAGTCTTGGGAGAGAGAGAATAAGTCTTTTTTCCTTTAAAGGAAATCTAAATGCGGTAAAATATCTTAAATTACTACGAAATCAAATTATTTCTGTACTTTAAAGTTTTCATATCAACTTAAACGAAATTTCAACACAACGGATGTTCTTCACATAATGCATAGGCCGCGAGCGACTGTTTAGATAATTTTTTTATATGTCTGATTCGCTCGGTTCCCCCACTCACAAGATTTAACTCCCCTCGATTTTTGGGGAATACCACTAACTTAGAAAAACAGATAAAAGATAGTCTAACTTAGCCAAAACATATCAGCACATGAACTCATGAGCACATATTAAACTTACAATCTTATTTATTTGAACCTAGCATGACTGGTTTCGAACACTCTAACTGCCTGTTCAACTTCAGCTCTTTAGTTGGTATTCCAACTTTGGACATAAGCCTCCCCCAAATCAATCCAGTGTCTTCTATTTTGTGTCACTTGCTTTCAGTTGTGTCCTCCGATCATCTTAATACCATCCGCCTATCTTATTTGCGGTCTTCAATTGCTTCTCTTTCTTAACCATGGTCTCTATTGGTGTATTTCGTGGTTCCATCTCTTATCTTTCAGTCGGGCATTGGTTTCTACGAAGCTCCATTTTAATTTGGCAGCCTGTTCTCCTGCGTCTTCTACTTTCCGTTGCTTTTAATCCATTTGTTTGTTTCTTTGTTTATAAGTCTCACCCTGAGCATTAATCTTTCCATCGCTCTTTCTGCTTTTACGATTTGATCTATGTTAGACTTGATGAGTGTTTACGTCTGTACGCCATACGTGAGTATAGGAAGGATACACTGATCGTAAATTCTGGTTTTCAAATATTGTTCTATTTTAGTGCTTTTCAAGACCCAACTCAGCTTTTCAAATCCTGCCCACGCTAATCTTATTCTTCTGGTAATTTCGGCAGTTTGATTTGCTTTGTTAACTTTCATTATCTGTCCCAGGTAAATGTATTCGCTTACTGTTTCTAAATTTATGTTTTTCAACGTTATTTCTCTAATGTTCGGTTTTTTTTGTGTTTTTCCAAGTCCATCTTAAGGTCTTCTTCTTCCAAAGCTTGAAATAGTTGCGTCATCATGGTCTGTAGTTCTTTGAAACTTGTGGCGTATGTTGGTCTACCAGTAGATATTACTTCTCACTTTTGTTCTTTAACAGCTGAAAACAGTTTTTTTTCTTTGGTGAAAATAGTCGTAATTTTGTCGTAAATTTTGGTGAGCTTTTCCAATATTATTTTTATTGTAATATCAGGTTCTCTTGTTGTTGCGATGGTGCATCTCTCCTTGTATTCTTTGTTACATCTCTTTAACTTCTTTTTTTACTGACCGTTTTTAGTTTTTTGCTTTTAATAACCCTATGGGGCGCTTTTATAACATTGTCTTTGTTTATTTTCTGGTTTGTCATTTTTTGTAATTTTTTAGCTACATAATATATGCGGTAGGTTTCCGGACGGTTTTCTCCACAATGAACACATTTTTGTTTATGGTCCGGTGGCTTTTGTCAATCTTTTGTAAGGTGTTTACCAATACATTTGCACATCTCGGCACATCTTTTTACATTTCCACGTGTGTCGGTAATCCTGGCATTATGGGACTAATCTGGAACTCCTTAATGGCTCGATTTCAACTCTGGTACTAAGTATGTCTATTTTGACGTAAAAATGTATTTATATATTCCTCCTGTCTAGATGTCTATGAACATATCTATTTCGTTTTTACTTTTCATTTAAATTTAGATTAAAATATAAAAATTTATATAATTGTGTATGTGCCCAAATAAAATGCATGTAATAACCTAAATTTTTATATGTAGTGCTAGAGAACTAGCAAGCAATGATATGACAAAAGAGGGCATCTTCTTATCACCTAGGTAAGGCTAGTTATTCTAAGAATAAACCAAAATACGTACTCGTCATTTGTTAAATGTAAGACTGTTCGTGGCGCATGTGAGTATTTAAATGAAATATGTATTAGATAAATATGTTGCTTAGTTTGAAGCGATCTCAAGAACGTCAAAATTTTTGTCAATATATTGCACAATATTTTTTGTCTTGCTCTTCAGATAATCGACAAACCACTAACCGTCTTTAAATACAGCATAATCTGTGTTGTTATTAAAGTCAATTTTTATACTTATTGTGGAATTTCATGAATTTTGCATTATGTGCTCAGTAAAATATAAAATTATGTTTACTAGTTAAATGTGATAAATCTGAGTTAATAAAATTAATAAACGTTGTTTTGGGCTAAGAATATCTTTTGTAATGTCCTCTTTTTTATTATAAGTATAACCACTTTTAAGGTGTCGTATAATATAAAACTAAAGATTGGAAAGACATATCTTAAAGACTATCTCTTAAAGTATGAAGATGAGACCGGTGAATGCCCTTGTTTTCTTAATATTTCTATACAGGCCAGAGACTTGGGATGCAAGCGGATCTTCGCGGATGCAAGCGCCAAAAAATGGATGCCTTTGAGATTTGTTGCTGAAAAAAAAAAAAAAAATGCTGCGCATACCTTGGACAGCTCATAGGACAAACGTTTTTTATTCTAAACCAACTTAAGATTAAAAAAAGGCTGACTACAATATGTCTGTCAAGAGGACGATCACCAACTAGATGGTCCGACCAAATTAAGAATATAGCTGGAAACTCTTTCAGCAAGGCTCTCAAAGCAGCTGAAAATAGAGACCAATGGAGAAAAATTGTTAGGAATATTTAAAGAAATCACGATTCTTAGCAATTGCGAAACGACAAGAGAGATAATAGTTGACTTTTTATAAAAAAAAAAAACATATCCAACATGCCATGGTTTGATAGATAGTGAGGTTAAACGTCCACAATTGGCATTTATAAAAACTCGAACCACTTCTGAGGTAGGGAGTAGGCTAGCATTTATGTAAATCGAAGGAAATGGTAACGTAACCTGGATTATTGCATTCTTCTTTATCTCTTCGTTTTGACTCGTAAGCGGACTTAGCTAACTGTAAATGGACTGTTTTTTCTTCTTCGATTGACGTTCGTATTGTCTCACTGTTACAACATTTTAACTGCATCTCAAACTTGTCGCATTTTGCATACGTATCATTTTTAGGCTTATGAAAAGAGAGGTTGAATTCCTCAACAAATACTTTTCTATACATCCAGGCATTTTGCGGTTGAATATTTCTTTATTTACAATAATTGACATTAAGTTAGTACATTTCAGCAATAGATAGGTCGGATGACAAGTACTTCTTGTGGGTATGGGAGCGCGAGTAGTGATTTTGGTAAGCCGGGAATTGGTTTATGTGTTCTCTTATATTTTCATAGTTTATCATTTTCTGGAACCTTAGATTGCTTTCCATGTTTTCCACGTCCATCTTCCGGAGATAAACCTCCGATAGACTGTTTATTCTCAACAATTACTCGCGCTTTCTTCCAAATTATGTCAAATGTATTTAAAACATGTTTTGACACACTTCAATTTTCGTACCACTGTTTTGTGATAAAAAATATTTTCTAGTAAACTTTCACCTACTTTGATTACCATCATTACGTCTTAATCGTTGGAGCTTGTTTTTCCTCTTCTTCTATGAAATTTGCTATTAACTGGTTTTGTCCAGAGCTACACAACTGATAAAATCTAGTGTAAAGTCTTTGTCGTTCCTCCTGGGTAAATTTTTCACTACACTTTTTATTGCATATGCAGGCTGCCTTCAGCTGCTTAGCAGGTATTGCTTTGTTTCCACAGACTGACGTGTAAGCTCTACCTTGAGTTTTCAACGATTTTCTTACATTTTTTATCCACTTTGAAGGATTCTGCTTTCGTTTCCTTGTAGCTTCATCTAGTATTTCTTTCTTTCTTCCTCTGCTTGATTGATTTTCGGCAGGAATACTCAATTGTGGATTGTTATCTACTACAGTTATTTTGTTAACATCTTCAAACTGCCCTACTTGGTTTTCGTCAGTGTCAGATGAAGGTTAGTAATATAAGTAATATTCAAAAGTAATTTTGGTACAACAAATTACTTAAGTAACATTAACACGGGTCGTATTATTAGCCACGCAACAAAATGTAATCTCAAAATCGCGAGTATAATATTTTAGTGTAATGTTTTAAATTTATCTTATTACTTACCATTACTGTAATCGTCAGTGTTACTCATTTTTAAAATCTTTCTTGTCCGTAGATTAACATTCATTTTTTCTTAAAATTCAACGTAAAAACTGAAATTACAATGTACAACTTCTCAACGTGACAATGGCACTACTGATAATGACAGCCGACAACACGGCGGATCCTAAAATCCAGTATTCTCTATCCTTTCACACTACCCAGAAAGACCAATGTAGACAATCGCCAACTGTTTATTTCACAAAATAATAATACTAAAAGGGCCAAAGTTTACTTTGGCCCTTTTAGCTTAACGTTATGTGAATTCATTCATCTTAATAATAATACCAAAAGGGCCAAAGTTTACTTTGACCCTTTTAGCTTAACGTGATGTGAATTCATTCATCTTGACATTGGCCACGATTAAACTTATGGATCGGGTATTGGTTGAAATTGACATTGGCCGTTTTAACATATGAAAGTTGTAAGAAAAGAAAATCGAATGGCATGGTGTACTCAAAATAGCAAAATGTTAACGTTGGCCCTTTTAGCTCCAAGCCACAGATTTAATCCAGTAACACTGAAACATGTGACAATGATATACTCCTATTGTCTAGAGTACGCTTATGTATTTAACAACAATTTTTTTTATACAGCCACTGGCCATATAAAAGACCGAGCAGAAACCCACTTGAGGCATTTTTGATGTGTTAAACGAAGAATACCTAACTAACTACTACCCAATAGAACGGGTTCGCTGAATGTGTTCTATTTTATCAGTTTTGTGAGTTGAACGAAGCTGAGAATTACTCCTCCTATCTATTATTCTATACCGTCTGAGGTGTTGAATCAGACATGGCTTCCCTTATTAGATATTTATTTCGCGATAAGAAAATAACTCCTGATTAATTTCGCTACATCCTTTTAAGATCTACGAGAGCCGAAAATGTAGATATAGAATTTGTACAGAATTGAAAAAACAAAATTATTTTTCTGTTATCTATTTGGTTCAAAATAAATGTCTTAACCCTTTATAGGGCAGAATTATTTTTTGGTAATATAAACAAATTCTTTACAGATTATAGATAAGGAATGATTTGTTATTGAACTTTCATTCGTATTTTCATTTTATTTTCACTCCTTGTTGTTTTTTTTAAGTGGTTGAAATTTCGACCACAGCCTGATTAGGTATGTTGAGTTTGGTAAATGTAGTTGTGGTTCCATAATCGACCACAGAAAAAACACATTAATTAAATATTTTTATTATGAAATAATGGAAAACATTGAATACATAATGCAACCTGGCAATCTGAGCATTTAATACTTGAACGTTTTGGCTTTGCTCTCGTTGAACAGAGTGCACAACGTCTTGATGTTCCTTTTTCTGGCATGTGATTGCCAACATCGCTTAGTCTCACCGTGCTTTCAACGCTAACAGAATTAGTGGTTGCTCCCATTTTCTTCAGTTTATTTCTTCCTATTGTTACCTTAGGTCCTGGTCTCTTTCTGTTATAGAAATCACCTATGAGCTCGTTGGCCAATACACTTCTAAAATACATGTGACTTATTAATTTCGATTTAATGGACCTCATTTTTATTGTAATTCTAATGAATTTACCACTGCTGCATCAATCAAATAGTAAATAATCTTCATATACCATCTTCGGGATTTCCATGAAATTGGATAAGAAGCATGAAGTTGATCGAATAGATCGACTCCACCCATATAGCGATTGTAATCACTTAACACTTTCTTGTTCACCACTCGGTTTTCTTCGCAAAACTGAAGTAATCTCAAGTGGATTATGCATAGTACTGCCGACTAAAACGCATTTGCGCTTCCGATCTTTCCATTTAACAATAGACATATCATTGGACCTGAAATAATCGTGTTCTCCTCCCCATTTTCATTGTTTTGTCCTTTCTTATTTGTGTTGGAAAGCCTTTACGATTTATTCTAAAAGTTCCACAGCAGAACAAATCATAGGTTAACATTTTCTTAAGAAGAGGAAAACTTGATGAAAAATTATCGAAATAAATGCAGTAGTTTGCGCCTCTAAGAGACTCGGTAATGTCTAATACCGTTTTAGCGCCTAAACCATATTCAGCATGTTGTGATTGAGATTTGCCTTCATATATATGCTAAATTTGTGCACGTATCCAGTTTCGGAGCATGCAACGACCCAAACTTTAAAGCCTCTTTTTATGGGCTTTTTCGGCATATATTGTTTGAGAGAACTTCGCCCCTTAAAAGCAACCATACTTTCATCTACCGCAACATTTCTACTTGTATAAAAGTTCTCTTGAAAGCGTTGCTGCAGTTCTGTTATCAAAGGCCTTACTTTGAACAGTTTGTCAAAATTGGGGTTATTTTGATTTCTTTCCATGTTTTCGTTATTGTTTAGATGGAGAAAACGAAGAATTTTTAAGAATCGTTTTTGCGTAAAAATTTGCGAAACTCTTGGCACGAGCATGTTAATATCAGTTTGACCAATAATGTCTCAAACTAGGTAGTTTATGAAACCCCATGATTATAAGAACCCCTAGAAATGCTTTCAGTTCTTCCTCAGTTAGGTCGAGATTATTATGATTTTGTTGTTGAGCATAGAGATTTGACTGTGTAGTTATATTAGCTATAATATCTTTGCTCATAAACAAAGAAAACACATCGAATGGTGAATTTATATTGACCGGTTTGCTGGGCCAAATGGTCTGGTAAACGGCGCATTCGATAATTTTTGTGCATCAGAAGCGTTCTTTCTCCATTTATATGTATCATCGCACTTTACTGTGTTCTCTTGGTTCTTTTCTATTTCGTTTTCGCCTGAGGAAGTATCGACGTCGTCAAAAATGCGATTTGTTCTTACTTGAGGGTGAAAAGCTATATCATCCATTGAGTCATCTGAATCAACATCAAGAAATTCAACCTTGTTATCATTAGACAATGAAGTAATAGTCGCGTTGGATGCAACCGACGTTCGGTTGGAAATAGGAAGATTATCTTCTGCATCAGAATCACCCTCAAAATCTGAATTTATGGCTTGTTGATATGGAATATCATCTATGTAATCAAATAAATTATCCTGAGTCATATTTTGTAAATTTTCAAGTATATTGCGGTGTTCCATTTTACTGCAAAAGTTACGTACATTGTTGTATACAAATACTTGAAAAATTTAATTACTTGATCTACCGCACAGCAATTTAATTCTTGGAAATATTATTCAAGTAAGTCAGATTTACGTAAAAAAAGAATATAATGGTATAGATTTAAAATAAACAAGAGTGAAAATACATTTTAATAGAACAATTGTAAAATCAGCATGTGCTACTTTGAGGTTATGTTTAGTAAATCAAGATATATCATCTTAGCGCCAATAAAATCTGAATAGATAATAAAAGCCCATAATACTGTGATGTGTTACCTTGAGTTTGATGTATAAATCTTTTGTAAATTATTTTTCTAACTTTAAAAAACGGCAAAAACCTGTGGTCACGTTCAACGGTAACTTACAGAGTATGATGGGTTGTGGTTGGCGAATCGACCACATTGCTGCCACGTTACCTCTTTTTGTTCTGTGGTGTTTATTTTGGTACAATTCATTTACAAACACTGAATTTGCACTTCGGTAACTTTTCATGTCAATTACTAGCTCATAAGTATTAATAAGAGCAGCAGTCGAAATATCGACCACAGACCTATAAAGGGTTAAAAACGAATTCTGTTTGGCTGTCATTTACTACCCGAGATCATCACAGTGGCGCTCGAGTACGGCTAGTGACGATATAAAACATGTTTTGGTAATACATAAGCATATTCTAGACAATAAGAGTATATTATCGTCACAAACATGGATTCTTTTCAACGCTTTAAAAGCCCAGATCTGAGCCAGACAGGACTCTTTTTTGTTTGTTTGCTTTGTAGTTAACTTAAGTCAGCTTTATTTATTGCCGTCTTACTAAGTTTACAAAATTCATTTTTTTAATAATTTTACTATTAAGTAGGTAACTTCCTTACCACTGCTTTCGTCGGAAGGCAGTTAGATAAGTATCACCATCAGTTATTTAAAATGTACAAAGTTCAAAAACGGTCGTACATCCATAATCTTAGTAAAATTGATAAGATTTGCAAAAAAAGTTGCAGGATATAATATACAATACCACAACACAAAAAAAGAGGTACAGATAATTTAGAATTTGATATCACCGAGGATATAGACATTTTAAAACTTTCACCTCTCAAAGTGCATTCATTGTTGATGCCTTCAAAGCTAAGGCCAACTAAGTCTAACTATCAAGATTTCTTTATTAACACCCACAATTAAAAATAACCTTTATAGCTTGTTAATTTTTCATAATGTTATTTTAGATATTTTCTGAAAACGATTTACGAATATTAGACATTACAACGTCAAAAAAATTGATTTTTTTAAAATTTAGTGGGATTTAGTCCCATATAAAAGATATTTAGCAAAATATTGGGAAGACCGAGCAAAACTTTAAAAGCAACCAAAAGACCAACCGAAAAGTCTACAGTTCCTGATAATTCTTATAACATATTACGGCAGAAACTGTTAAAAATCAGTTGTTTTAGTTACCTTGTGTTTAGTTACTTTGTTATTGTATTTGTGCAATAAATTGACGAATATATTGACAACCTAGGGACCTATGCACAGACTAAGGGTTTAAAAGTAATTTATTGCTGAATAATTATTTATCATTATTGTTCGTTTTTGCACATTTATATTCGCATTAAGCGTAGAAAACAATGTTTATTGTCCGATACAATCCCGCATCACTTCTATTACGTCCATTGCTTCTCAAAACTCGTACCAAAATAGTGGTAGGTATTAATGGTTTTATTTATTTATTTTTTTCTTTTAGTAATTTTTTATCACACTGTGCCAAGGAGTTAAATATTGACATAGTTGACGCTGGTTCATTCTTCTCAACTGAAAGGGAACGTATGCAATGGCAAAGTGAAGGTCTTTCATCGGATAAGTTATCAACAGAAAATGCTGTTATGATGCTGAAGGTATTTAATTATTACATTAAAATTAGGTTGGTCAGTTTAAAGGAACTAATAATTTAATTTAAAAAATTGTGTGAATAAGTACTTGTTGTGAGATTCAAATTTCAGACACAAAACAAATGTACAGGAATAATAACAGCTTTTTATACTCTAACTTAACAGTCTTCTTATTCTTCTTCCTACTAGTATGTAGGCTTTAAAGCCTATTTCTTCTTCAATATTAGCCTCTTAAATTGTCGCACCATCTTTTTTTTGGTCTGCCTATACTTCTTCGTCCATTTGGTGACTTATCTCGTGCTATTCGTACTATTCTATCCCCTGCCATTCGACTGACATGTTAATTCTACTCCTGTTTTTGTTTTGTCACCCATCCATTTATTTCTTCTATATTGCATACTCTTCTTATGTTTTCGTTTCTCTCCCTATCCAATAGACTTCTCCCTGATATTCGTCGGAGTATTTTCATCTATGTTGTTTCTAGCAGTCGTCTCGTTTTAGATGTATCAGGTCTTGTCTCCGTCGTGTATGTTAATATAGGTCTAATGGCTGCTTTACAGATTCTTGTTTTTGTGTCTTGTCTTAAGTGTTTGTTCTTACAGATTGTGTCATTAAGGGAACCCGTCGATTTACTTCGTAACTAGTTATATCTACTCCCAAAGATCTAAACCTTGCTTCCTGCTTTATTACTTTCCCATCAATTTCGATTTTACAGCACAGTGAATGTTTAGATGTTGTCATACGTTTGGTTTTGTCTGCTGATATTATCATATTGTATTTCTTAGCTGTTGTATTGAAGATAACATAACCTTTACGTGCTACTTGTATTATTTCGTAGATTACTATATTAAAGAGAAGTGGGCTCAACGAGTCACCCTGTCTGACTCCTCTCTGTACTGGTATACACTGTGTTAGTTTTCCATTTATCTTTGCCTGTATTCGATTTTGGAGGTAGATGTTTTCGATGGTTTGTATAATATTGATTGGTATGTTTCTTTTATACAGTAGGTGTAAGACGTCTTCGACTTGGACGGGATCGAAAGCTTTTGTCAGGTCTGCCGTATTTGTTTTAGTACAGATACGGCGTCTACGCAGGATCTGCAGGACCTGAATCCTTGCTATTCATCTGATAAAGTTGTTAGTTTATTGATTTTATTGATTAGGACTTTTGTGGGAAGCTTAAGTGCGGTGTTCAGTATATTTATACCTCTATAATTGTTGGGGTCTTCATTATCTCTTTTCTTGAACATTGGTATTATTATGCTGTTTCTCCATGCGTCTGGTATCTTGCAGTGCAATATTAGTTTTTGTATAAGTTTTGTCATCTCTAGGATTATACTTTCTTCTCCGTATTTTAGAAGCTCCTTGGTTATTCCGTCTGGTCCTGGCGACTTTCTATTTTTGAGCGAATTTATGGCTATTTCTACTTTCTCAAAACTGATTTCTATTTCGTGTCTTAATTCAGGTACGTTATTGTGTTGATTATTATTTTCCTTTGCTTTAAACAATTAGGTCAGGTATCTTTCCCATTTGTTTGCTGGAATGTTATTGTATTCCTTTAATTCTGCCATTTATTCCGTTGGTTTGTTATAAATCTCCATATTTGTTTTTGTGTACCGTAGAAGTCGATTTCCATCCTTTTTGTAAACTGTTTCCAGTGTTCAATTTTTGTTCTTCTCACTTTCTGCTTTGTTTCATTTCATATTCTTCTATACTTGTCTCTAGATTCTGGGTTATTTGATATTTTTTACTTCATGTAGGCCTCTCATTTCTCTGTACATTTCTCTTTTATTTCTTTTCTAAACCATGGTGTATTGTTGTTGTTTCTTTTGTTCAGTATGGCTTTGCGTTTTCCTAGAGCTTCTGTCGCTGCTTCTTCATTGTTGCTTTTAATTTTCTCCCAGCTTGCGTTTATATCTTCAACGTCGTCTATTTGTTTTAGCTGTATCTTCTGTGCTAGCCTTATTTGTAGAAAACATTTTCTAACCAATTTTTGGTCGTTTCTCTTCAGTTTCAAAAGTTTGATCTGAAACGAGAGCCAATTCTATATTTTTAGTTGTTTAGTAGAAAAGAAGCAAACTTCTTTTCTGTTTTTTCCTCATTTGCTTGTTTGTTTCTGGTTTATTTTTATACTACGAGGAACTAGGGAATAAATGATAACTCCCACAATAGGCACGTATGCCAAGAGAAGTCTAAAGAAAGCTGAATGTTGCATTATACTCCGAGTTATACATCCTTATGGCTCTCGTAAGATTACCATTTCTTAGTCTTTTGAATATCTTTTTAACAAATAATTTTGTGCGTTTTTAATATAAGTTCCACAAACCCCATTGTTTTATATTTCTTGATTTGGCCCGCTCTGATTTTTCAAGCACTGACAAGGATGGACCAAAGGATGGCAACAATAATATATGTAAACAAATTATAGGAAAAATTAAGGATGGTAGGAAATAAGTATAATATCACAACAACATTTAAAACAACCAATACACTTAGATCTATCCTAACCATAACAAAACCTAAAAACACACAAGAAAAATCAAAGAACTGCATCTAGCAAATACTATGTTAATTCAACAATTTCTATGAGGGGGAAACCGCAAGAACACTAAGTGTAGGGACAAACGAGCATGCAATATACATTAACAACAGAGACTCAAACTCAAACATGGAATCAAAAACGAGCCATGAAAGAAATAGACATGAAAAAGAAAAAAATCAAGGAAGTAACCCCCATCGTACTCTATTAAGAAAAATGTGTATTAAACCCATCAGCAGCATTTGATTATCCAATACTTAAAAAAGAAATCAATAATAAGAATATACCAACAATAGTGGAGTAAAATAGTTTCAAACACATCGTCTACAATCATACACAATGCATATGAAAAATACAAACGCATAAAGTACATACCAACAATGCAGAAATATACAGAATAATCAGCATTACCCTTTCCAGCCCAAATTATTATTTTTTTGAGTAAATTTTGTTGAAAACAATTTATGTTATAGAAAATGATAAAAGAAAAAATAATTGTTGATAGCTTTTTCAAAAATTTTGCATCCTACAGTCTGCAAACTTAAAAAAAAATTGATCCCATTTGGAATCATCTGGCATTGGTGGTACCTGAATTATGTCTAGTAAAAAATTGACTATAATAGGAAATATGTTTATTATTGCACTTCATTAACAATTTAATTTGGTACATGAAAACTATAAGAACAATTTTTATTATTGTTTAAACATAAAAAAAAACATTGCACTTAGAACATTTTATTTTATAGTAACACTTTATAAATAATTTGCACCTTGTGCGATTTTGATCATGTAACGGCCAGTGTCCTACTTCATCGAATCGAACATCCCACACTGGTGCAGGATGCAGTAGTTGTCTCTTAGTTGGTCTATTCTCTTAAGAAGGACTTCCTCGTTTCCTTGTGTCGAATTTTCCAGCTTTTAGTAACGCATGTCCAACTTGAGATTTGAATTGGAGAAGGGGGATGTGTTTCACTTGTTTTTGTTTGCAGTGTCTTTGGTATAGCAACCAGGAGTTGAATCTTTTTGGCTTAATTTTGATTCTATATAGTTCCACAAGCATGTCATGCAAATCCACACCTCCCCATCGAAATGTTATATTCTTTAGTAAAACCTATGTAGGCATCGAACGGCCAGTAATTTGTAATTGCTGGCCGTTCAATGCCTACATACCATTTGAGAGCAGCAATATTATTTTTGCTGTCTATTTTGACATCAGAGGATCCACGACCTTTTGCCATTAGAACTTTGTCTTCTAAAAAACGACAACCTACCAGCCGCCCACTTCTTACAGTCCCCGCAGCAAGGAAGCTCCTTTCTTTCAGAGTAACAAATAGATTATAAGATGTAAACCAATTATCAGTGAAAATTTTAAAATTCATGTGGTTTGGCAGATTTCTGACCAACTTCAGTACTATTTCCCCACTAATTCCAAGACCTGACTCATCTTGCACTGCCCCTTTTCCCACATATATCTCAAAATCGTATAGTATGCCGCTGCGTCCTGCTCTTGCAAAAACCTTATGCCCCATTTATGACGTTTATTTTTTATGTATTGCTTTAGGTTGCTATGTCCTTTGAATGCTATAATAAACTCATCGATGCTGTTGAATTCTTTAGGTTCTATCTTATTCATATTTTGCCGAACTTTTTCAATGAACGATTTTACTTTATATAATTTGTCATTGTTACTAGGCGAGACTTTCAAATTATCGTTGACGTGAAAATATGCTAGGAGTTTATCAAATTATTACGTGACATGATATCAGCTATCGTATTATATTGTGTTTCTTCTGCCCAATACATTCTATACAAAGGAACACGAACAATTCCACTCAATACATATATGCCTAAGAACTGCTCTATTTCTGCTGCATTTGTATCAATATTTTAACTGTCTTTTTGCACAGAATACAAGTTTGTCTGCTCAGCAAAAGTTTGAATAATATCATTGTCACAAAACATTTTAAAATATTGAAAAGATGTGTAAATATTTTCATCAACCGAAAATTCACCGGTGTACTCGCTGTTTACATCAATTAAATCGTTGTCTGTCCAAGTTGGATTTCCTGTGCTTTTATTTTTCTTGGCATGACTTGTCTGTAGCTGTTGTGTAATTTCTTCAACATTTTTTTCTTCCGTATTCTCTGTAACATGGGTGTTCAAGCTATTTTCAAACAATATTTTCCAATCATTCTTCAATTTGAGTTTCTTTAATCATTTCGTCTTCCAAAGCCTCTTCCTCATTATTAACATCGAATTCGATATCAGAATCATCAAGAAGACCAACTAGCTCTTCCTGGGACAGATTTTGCAATTCCCGAAAAAAAACTTTGGTTTTGTTATTTTTGAATAAACGATCCATCTGAAATGAAAAAATATATTGCATTTTTGTATTTTATTGACCGAAACAAAATTCACACGACTTCCCAATGATGCCATTTGGGGACCACCGCAATAGCCCAATGATTCAATTTGGATTCATTGATATTTATAATGTTTACATAAACAATCTTGAAAATATGAGCAAACTATAATGCAAATTATCAAATAAAAACAATGTAAGAAACAAATATATTTTGTTCATGCAGTTACTTGTTCAATTACTTACCTTAGTAATGATTTGAAATTTACAGTGAATTGTTGATCGATATGTCACTTCGAAGTTTTACATTCAAATGTGACTAACGCTTACCCATAGAACTGCCAAATAAATTAATGCAGCGTCATCTAGCAGGAAGGCGTAGCAACGCAATGTCGTTCGCCCAACTGATATAAAGTAGTTTTCTATGTCACTAAAGCAGAAAACATTACCATGATCTCAAATGGGATCATCTGACTGGGAAGGGTTAAAGTTCCATAGGGCAAAAAATCCACCCTCACATCTTTTCAGACAAGCATGGTTACCTTCAACATTGCGGCCAAGTGTATCAACTTTTAATTTTGAAGAGACATATTAATGTGCAACTCTTGTACAACTTTAACGGTTACATAAACCTTTTTAACATAATTTTTTAATCCTCTTGTTTTAACGATTTATAAATTATTAATAGGTAGAAAGAACTAATTATTTTGTAAGGTAATCTTATCTGTTAGATAAATATCTCAAAATTATTCAAACACAAAACTTTTCTTAATAGGAGTTCATAAAAAGTTTTTACTTAGCTGGAACGATATTACTTGTAATGCAATTTTAGATTCCCCATGTCGCTTTATTGATTATCTGTTTGCTTTGAAAATAGTAGAAAACGCAGATTTTAGTGAGAATCTGTGAAAAAGTATTAAAAATATTGTTTTACTTTTTGTTTTATTTTAATTTTGTTCAATTTTAGGCTGATCTGGTACCTTTGTTGATTGATCCTACATCGTCGGCTATAAACTGGTTAAAGCAGCATCTAAGACATAAAAACGTAGAAAGTATTACACAAAATTCTCCTAAATTTAAGGGGGCACTTGAATTAGCTGTTAGGTAAGTATAATGATATTGATGTAGAATTATTTATTAAACAATTTTTTATTAGGTTCGGAAAAACTTTTATCATTGAAGAAATTGACACAATATCTTCAGTGCTGTTACAAATATTAAGAAGGGAATTTACGTTACAAGGTAATTTTAATTTTGCTGATCCTATTTTTTTATTATCTTATATTTTTAATTTTATTTTATATGAATCATTTTAATATCACTGTATGTGAATCCCCTAAATCAGTTTTTTATTTTTATTTTTTATTAACCGTATTAGACATATTATACATTCAATTGCATCTTTCATTTTAACGAATTAATAAAGATTTTTTTAATCTAGATTAGAAAAGAAGCTAAATGAGATGGAAAGAAATATGGACGTAGCACAGGAATACAACAACCTCAAAACGATAATAAAAAAATTGCTTATAAAGTATTAGGAACAGAGAACAACGACTAAAAACACCATGAACTACCATGGATGACAGACATCATAAAAGAAATGATACAAGAAAAAAACAAAATATATACGAAATGGCTAACAAACAAAACACCTACCAACAGAGCAACATGTCAAAGAAGAAACGGAGAAGTACGCAATCAAATAAAAAAAGCAAAAAACAATTTCTGGGAAAAAAATCTGGGTCTTCAAGTTGAAAATTTTATTGGTGGTTCTCAGACTACGAAAGCATGCAAAACTATCACTAATCTAAAGAAAAACAACATCCATAACTCCTTAAGCAATTTAATTCCTATAGAAACTTAGGAAAGTCACCATAAAAATTTACTCCAAGAGTCTCGATTGGAATATATGGGAGAGGAATACAGTATGGAGAGACCAACAACTAGTAACATTAATACTACTAACAACGAGGTCCGTACTGCATTTATTAAAATGAAAAACGGGCGACCTCCAGGATCTAGCAGTATAGCTGTAGAGTTACTCAAAGCAGGAGGTTAACTCCTAATAGAACAACAAAACGGGTGTGGCAGTCCAGTGAAACTGACGGTAGAAGTTATACTTCTTTACACGCGTTCGCCGTTAAAAATTTATATAGAAGTCAATCTGCACAATCATTACATATGTTATGCTATAGGTAAGAGAGAGCAAAAAGAGAAAAAGAATTAGGTATATAGGTATATGGTGCATCGTTTGCTGTATATAAACATCTGACCTGTAATAGGAGTATAGTAAATAAAGGATTGTATCAATATTTTATTTAACTATTTTGAAATCGTTTATTTAATATCGTCTGTATATATTTAAGGGTACGTTTTTAAGGATATTTTTGAATATGAGTTCATGATAATATATATATATATATATATATATATATATATATATATATATATTACAATTAAAAAACCAGACCCTTTTTATAAAACTGCGCACAAAAAAATAACCAACTTTGTATTTTATAATCAAAAATGTTTTAATTTTAGGTGAAAGACGTCTTATCAAATTGAATGGCAAGCTTTTAGATTACCACAGCGACTTTAAATTAATATTATGTAGCCGAAACGAGCATTTGAAATTACCCGCTGAAATAATACCTTTTATTAATTTGCTAAATTTCACCGTTACCCTTGCAGGTTTTACAGGTACGTAAGTTTTTTTGTGTAAAATCTTGGTATAGGCATCACTTGAACGACTGCACCGAATAAGAGAGTTCTTTTTCTGTTGGGTTTGGTATATTAAAAGAAGTTTCTGTAAAGAGAATTTTTTAAAAATTGCACAAAAAGGCCCTAACAAATGTTTAACTGTAATTTTAAATTACAATTTAACTCACAAATGGCGCCATACTGAGACTAACAAAGGAAGCTATGATTAAACAAAATAGATAGAGAGATATTGAAGACTTATTTTATGTCATCCTTTAATTAACGCACTTTTATATACATGCACAGTTGAACAAACGTGCGTTCATCTAAATTAAATACAGTATAGAGAACTTTTATTTAAAGATACCTTATTTTGACGTAACCTGTCAAATTAGAAAGAAAAACGACGTGGCGTCAACTTCACTTGTATTTTTATAGATATTTATTTGCTACAGCTAAACTAGCTATAGCATTTTTCATATAAAAAAGCTTGCACGTCATTCAAGTTTTACGTGGTCAAAACCCCACAGCGTTGCCAAAACCTCAGAATAGTTAGCAAGTGGGGAATTTTTAAAATGTCAACAATTTGTCAAACTGTTATATTAACAGTAAATACACTTAGTTTTAAGACTATAACTGCAACGCATTAAAATACATAAGAAAACATTTTAATACAAAATTATATATTCTAAATTTTAAACTTACTTCTTTTAGGGATTTAATAGTAGAAACGTCCCGCCATTATTTCTTGTTCAAAATACTCTACCGTATATGAAAGATTATCAGCTTTCTACAGACTATTTATTTGTTTTGGGATATCACAATCAGAATACACAACAATAATTAGTTTTTAAAGCTATTAATCTAAATTTAATATGTATTTATAAATACGATTTATTAATATATATTATATTATGATCAAATTGTGTAAGAAATCAAAACATAAACAACATTCCTACTCTAAAAAAGCGGCAACACTTTATACAGTTTTGCCACACGCTGACTGACGCTGAACTGTCAATAAAATTTGAAATATTTCCGTATCAGTTGCGTACAATTATTGTCTAATATATTTAGTTAAAAGTAGTAGTTTAGTTATTATTATTTTGTGGAATATTAGACTTAAAGAGTTATTTCACAAAATTTATATTATTAATAATAACAAATGTTTTTGGTTATATTTAATCAATATAATTCTAAAATTTGCAATATAATGATGATTTTTTTGATTAGTTCATGTTGACGCCTCTGAAAGATCGAGCAGTTCCGTATGGGTTTCGTATTATTAGCTGTGTTAGGAACATTTGAAAAATTTGAAAATTTTTCAACTCTAAGGTTGATGTTCTGGAAATTTTAAATACAAGTGACGTCACTTTGTATAAATCGTGACATGCAAGTGTTTTACTTTGAAAAATGGTATATATCTAATGGTCCTTCCGTATTGTAAGATAGTATTATGGATTATAATTATTCTTCAAATAACAGTTTATATCAATTTAAGTTCTAATCGCCAACGTCGGATAACTCTGATATGGCACGTGTAGAAGAACAGGTTACATTTTAAACAGTTTTTTGTTACAACTACTGACATTGCTGAATTATTATTTTTTATTATTATCAAGGTTTTGACATATTATGTAATAGTTACATATTGTTAGAGCACTACTAAAATACATAAAAAGACACAACTTTCAATTAGTAGGAAAATTAAATATTTTCATTTTCTTAACCCATTTATGCCACAACTATTTTTGTCAAATATATCAATGATTTTCTCAAGAATGTAATAAAATACCCTAAAATGCATTGAAAAATTACTAAAAAAATTTTTCAAAAACGGCTTTTCGAAAAATATGCTGGGTCGTTAACGACCCGTTGGGCACATAGGGGTACAAAATAAAAATAATAACTTTTATAAAATTATGTACATTTTATTTTACTTTCTCCTAACAAATTAAACATTTACTCCCTAAAATGAAAACTATGAAGCAGGCATAGTTTAATTATATTACTTAAAGCTTAAAATAGTTTGTATGATAATCTTTGAAGCATTTATCATGGAGTGGAATTTCACATCTATCGCAGGCTTTTGTAGTTTTATTTGAACATACACGACATCTTCTTCTTTGAGCACCAGTAATAATTAGATGTTGTGTTGATGTGGACGGAGCAGGAATTATTGCAATATTTTGAGGTCCAGTAGAACGGGCTGACTTTCCATAATTAGACAATAATGTACGAACTATATGTCTTCTAAATTCTAAGTTGTCATTTTTATATCCAAATTGTCGTGCTAGTGTCCAAGCATTAGTTACACAAACATCCAGCATCCATATCCATATTGGAAAGTACCATTTTTTTCCACGTATTTTTATTCTATAGTTTGAAATGTTATTGTCCATCAAGTCGACTCCGCCCATAAATTTGTTGTATTGCGAAATTACAAATGGTTGATCTATTTGAATTTTTAATTTTTCTTTTGCTGAATATTTTGCTGAATAGTGACAACATTATTATCTTTCCATTTTACAGCCGCAATTTTACTGCTGTCATCAAAAGAGCTACAATAATATCCTCTTGGTTGTTTCATCATACTTTTCTTATCTTCTAAAGGACACTTTTCTGTTCTGTTTTCGCGTACAGTTCCAGTGGCACTAAACCCCATATCTGCAATTGATGATATCAAAGACATACTTGTAAAAAAGTTATCAAAATAGAAGGAAAATTTTATATTTTTATATGTATTTCGCAAAATCTCTGCAAAAGTCAACACCACACTTTCTCCTAATCCACAATTTTTATCAGCACCAGTTGTTAATTTTCGGCCTTGATATATGTCAAAATTTAGGCAATATCCATTTGATACAGCCATTTCCCATGCTTTATAGCCAAACCTTATTGGTTTGCCGCGAATAAATTGTTTGCACCCATTACGACCAAAGTAAGGAATCATAGATTCGTCGATAGAAATTTGATTTTCAATGGGTGCAAACGTTAAAAACTTTGTATTTAATTTTTCGATGAAAGGTCTAATCTTGGCCAATTTATCATTTTCAGCAAGGGGATTGTTGTCTGCAGCGTGAAAAAATCTAAATATCTCTTCAAATCTATTGCGTCTCATAGATTTCGTTACTAAAATATTATGTGTATCATCTGAGTTTTCCCAATACATTCTTCGCCTTGGTAATGGAACGTAACCACTTAAAATTAAAATTCCCAAGAATACATAAAATTCGTCAATGTCTATTGTAATATTTTGATTTTTCGAGGCAGCATAATTTGTTGTTTCTTTAACTAAATACTCTATTATTTCTCTGCTCATGAACAATTCAAAAAATTCAACTGGATTAATTTCAGAAATAAGTGTCAAAACTGGTAATCTCTGTAGATCGGAATCCGCAGGTAATGTTGGTAAATTTATCATGTTCGACCATTTTCGGGGCGTCTTCTTTAGTTTCTTTGTTCGATGTTGTACTGTAAAATCAGATACTTCTTGAAGAACTTCATTTTCTATGTTTTCCTCATCACGCTGAAATTGTACTTCAGCACAGGCATTTAACTGACCTCTATTTAGTCTATCCGGATCATTATATTCCTCGTCTCCAGAATCCGAATCGGTTAACCAGCCATTATTATCTGGAGGCAAAATATATATATCATCCGGTATAGTCTCACTGTTTTCAATTTTTTCTATTTTCTCCAGAATTTCTGCCGTAGATAATGGTTTCTTACTAAAAAAACAGTTTCCCATTATGATATGTCATATTCCCAACGGGTCGTTAACGACCCATCAAAATATAATATTATATTTATGACATATATCAAATTATTTTCATACTAGTAATATTATAATGTGTTAACACAACTTGTGTTTAACTATATAAAATGAATTTAAATAATCAAATAATTTATTTAAATGTACTTACAAATGTTTGAATGAAGCCATGCTGTGAACGTTGTTCAAGTTCTATTTTGATGTACACTCTACGAACACTACGAGCGAAATAAACGGTTTTGCACTAAATAAACTGCTTACTTGCATAGTCAGGAATGAACTTGTAAACATACGGCGACTGGTAAATTCGACATATTTGTTTGGAACATATTTTTGTTAGTTGGGTCGTTAACGACCCGTTGGGCATAAATGGGTTTAGAATACATGTCAATGTATTTTAAGGAAAATATAATATATCATTGTGTAACCAGCGATAAGAATTTTTTGTTGAGTGATTGTAGAAAAAATAATATACATTGTAAACGAAACTTGTCTGTGTTTATAAATTTTAAAACATCTCCAAAAAATAATTTAAAAAACAATTTTATACTATTTTAAATTATTTTTTGCAGAACAACTTTTGTCACATGCAATTTCTCAGGAAAATCCAGAACTAGAAAAAAAGAAAAACAATTTACTTAAAGAAAAAGAGGAACTGGAAGAAAAACTGAATCATTTACAAAATCAGCTTCTTGAAGATTTAGCTAATTCGTCAGGTGATATACTTCAAAACAAGGTAAGTATTCTGTTGCTATATTACTAGCTTAAAGTGCTGTTATTTTATTGTTGTTTATTTTAGAAACTTCTTGATTCCCTTAATCAAACCAAAGCAAGTTCAGAAGCGATAGCAGTAGCGTTACTAGAATCAAATGAAGTTCAAAAGAAGCTTCAGGCTGAGTATGATACATACAGGGAGTTATCGAATTATGGCAGTTTACTATATTTTGCATGTAACGAATTTGCAAAATGTAATATTTTGTATCTTTTGTCAGTTTCAGCATTTACAGATCTATTTCTAAGATCTTTACAAAGTTTTCAGGTACGTAATGTTTCCTAAGCTGATAATGTATGCCGGTTTTGCATTTGACAGTAATTTGTCTTAAAATAATATTAATACATTTTATGGTAAAGTTACCAAAACAAGAAAGTCTTTTGCTACAATTGCAAAAAAATCAAACGGAGTACCTCCTCTATTAACTTATTTATTTTTATCACGTAAGCAAAACGTTTGGGCAGGTCGATTTTTAAAATAATCATAAGTACCTATATTATAGCAGCAATGTTTTGAACTTTACGCAAACCCACTTCAGATGACATTCATAACTTTGATCTTGTTTTGCAACATGTGATACCCAATTTAAAGCTTTTAAAATAACGATTTCAGAAATATAAAATACTTAGATTTGAAAATTTACAAAATCTAAACTCTGCGAAAGTTTGACTGTAACTACGTGCCTCTAGATCTGGTCAAAAACTTTAACTAATGATATTCTGTCGTTGGCGACCGGGTAGATATCGGGTACCAGGTACCTCTTACAGCTTCGCAAACCCAATATTCCTGTTCAGCGACCTCAAAGGTTTCAAATTTTATTTTTTGAACATTTTAAGATATACTTGGAAAAATGCATTTTTCGCAATGCAATTCTCATTTGTCCCTCATGCAAGTATTCAAGAATTTTTCTGAAGCGCTCTCAAATCGGATGCAAAAGGTTCCATAACCATCCGTCTTACTTTTATACTTTTATAAAGTATAATAAATTTGCTTGTAATGCGCAAGAGTGTCGGTGCTTATTTAATTAGTTAAAAATGCAAAGCTTTAAAATAGTAAACTCTGAAATTTAACACAAAAATACAACTTATAAAACTATTATAAAATATGAATATTTACTTTTAACTAGATTTAACTTAAAATTACTTTTTCGTCGATAACTAAAAATCAATATATTTTGGATGTTGTAGGGTAAACTGTGCAAATACCGGTCAGTGGGTAATGGCGGTCATCCCGATTGTGCGAAATCTATTCAATCTGGCAACCTCCTATAACTGCCAACGTGTCGCTACACTACTCTGTATTCAGATTGCTGACGAGCGTTGAGTTGGCGCAAACCATTGTCATAGAAATATTATTAAACTGTTTTCAGTGTTTTCGATCTTATTTTTATGCTGAGTAATATAAGGTCTTAATTCATTTTTATTCACTTGTAGATCTTAAAATTGGTTTCAATTGATTATAATGACGTTAGCTGCCTATTCCTTTGTTAAAGATCAATATTTTAATACATGTTTACGAGTAAAAACTTCTAAGAAAAAAAATGCCAACAGGAGGCAATGCCGGTCAGTTGACCGGTATTACCCCCATGCTATAATTTATACCCTATACTATTAATCCTTAGGGATTAATCCATCCATTTTTCGACCTTGCAAGAAAGAATAAAAATAAAAATCTTCAAGGTGTCTCATTAGGTAGAAAATCAGTATTTTCTGCCGAACAAGAAGCTAAAATAGCCACACAAAAAAATATTTAGCTTAATTTTTTATGGCGTAACAGCAATAGAACTGAGAAAATTAGCATTTGGGTTTACAAGATAATTTTTCTTGTAATAAAACACCTTTTTCTTGTAATTGGCATTACAAGAAAAAGGTGTTTGATTCTAGTTCTTTGGAATCGGATATTGATATATCATGTGATAACAGTGACGATGCATACGAAGATAGATGCCTAGTTTACAGCGAGTTTGGCAAAAACAATGAATGGTGGTATATATTTACCGTTTGCTCACGATGGGCTTATTCAGAGTGCAGTGGATGGGATTCTGCAGAGAGTTATACCTGCGATGACTGTCAACTATTTTTACATTAAAACACATATTTTTGTTATTTTTTGTTTGTTTTGTAATAAAAAATATTTTTTCACCTTTCTTACTGATTTACTTGAATTGTGACCCATTAAGCCACATTCGTTAATCGTTTTATAACAAAAAAATGTTAAATAGATATTGATTTTTATTTTAATAATAACACAAACAAATTGACTGGCATTACCCACACTCATGACCGGTATTGTCCATGTATGGTGACAATACCGGTCAAAGATACTTTTTTATGTTTTGTCTCTGTCAAAGACAAAAATTTTATATTTTTGAAATTAAATGTATCTTGCAATAAGTTAAAACCCCAAATTACGGATTGACGGCTTAAATTTGATTCACAGAGTTTTACTTTTTTTTATATTAAATTTTCTTCTTAGGTGACCGCGATTTGCACACTTTACCCTACGTATTGCCTAGTTGCTACTCATTTTTATTCTTTTATAGGGATTAGAAAATAATTTATCATCGCAAAAGAAACAACTACTGCATGTTGTATATGGATATATGAGTCGAGGAGTGTTTCAAAATGACCGTTTAAAATTTTTATTGTATTTAACTTTTAAACTATATCCCAGAGACGTGCCTGAAACAGAATGGAACATCTTTTTAGGTAATGCTATGACAAACAAAAATACTTCCGAAGATCAACCTCCTTGGATACCAAACCAATGTTTAAATAACATTCAACTGATACAGGTAATTACAAAATGTAAATATTATATTAATGAGTTAATCACGTCGTACGCTGTGTTAACATTTGGGTTGCCAACCTCACAATATCTCCCTTATTTACCATTTTTAACAAATTCAAAAAGTGTGTTTAATTTTATACAATACAAATAAAAGTTTGGGTGACTTATATAAAATACAGTTAAAATTATATAGATACTAAAATTAGGATCCCCTTAATTCTTGGAAATAAGCCGACCTTTATCTGAATTCACGCATCACGTTTTCAAGAGTTACAGGTCAAATAGAAGGAATTTCAGTAGACATTATATCCTTCAGTTTGTCGATAGTATTGAGACAAGTGCTTTGTACTTGATTTAATTTATCCTTTAAAAAAAATCCAACCAAGTAAGGTGTATCAACCTAGTTGGTGATTATGTGAAGTTTCTCCTCCAAATCCATTAATTTGTAAATATTGCCTTTAAATAATTATTAACGTTAGCATCATAATGGAGAGTAGTTTCCTCTTGCTGGTACCACAAAGCTTCAGTTGGGATGTTTGGATTGTTATCATTTGAGATAGCTTGAAAAGAATCGATGAAAAAAATCGCGGTTTTCAAATTCGGTATATGCGAGTTGCTTCTTGGTTGGCATGTTCCGATACTTGTATGTCAAGATAAGTCAAGAAAATGTTAAAAATTTAAATATTTTATTGGCATTGCTGGCGTATGCCGGTAACCCTAGTTTGGTAGTAACAATATTTCTCAAAGAACGTCGGTCGAGATGGAGGAGGAGCGTCAATTTATTGCTTCCTCTAACTTCCTTCCCTTATTATCTGCTATCGTATCTTTAGCTGGCTCGTCTTCATTCTTCTTAACACCTACGGTAATATGGTCTTTAATGTCTGATAAAGTGTCTTGTGATGCCTGAATAAGGGTTAAAAATGATATTTTCTTGAAGAGAAATATGATTTGGAAGGTTGTTTAATGCCATAGCTTATTTAAACGATTGTATTTAAATTTAAAAATATTTTATTATTTATAAGTTTGCAAGTATAGCATAATTCACACATTGTCATTTTCTAGGTGGCTTTACCTGATTTCTACAAGATATTGAAACTTGAAGAACACAACCTTTGGAAAAATTTTATGAACGTTAGCGAATGCGAGAGGGAATACCCAACTCATTGCAGTTTGTCCGAATTTCAAAAAGTACTTATTATACAAGCTTTAAGACCGGATAGATTATATACTGTTATGTCCCAATGTACCCTTAGTATAACAGGTTTGTTTTGCATATATTTAATTATATTTTATTTATATCTCGAAATCTACCATGTCATTTGCCCATCTCTGGCAGTTAAAAATGTGGGCGGGAACATCTGGTACCCCACAAATAGTACAGTCTGCCAAGGCAGATTTGCCTATTCTATTTGTAAAGGTGCCAAAACTACCATGTCCGGTCAGAAACTGCGTCAGGAAGAAGTCTAGTTTCCTGAACTTACATTCCCATCACGGTCTCAGATCGGGAATAAACTTTTTCCTCCACGTTGCCTCTCCTCTATCATACACTCATTATCTCTGCCACTCTACTATTGTTCTTTCTCTCTCATTCTCATCTATATTTACATCCATCCTCCTCGAATAGATCGTCGCTTGCTCTTTACACAACAAAACGATCGGTATGACCGCTCCAATGACATATAGAGTTCATTTAAAACTGTCCTATATAGGCTAGATACTTTGAGGAGCATTCACCTTTGCAAAGTCTCCATCAGCTTAGCGTATTTTGCAGTGTTTAGTACACTAAACCACACAGGGGTAGCGTAGGTTACCAACGACTGGAAAACTTCATTTAGCACCTTTCTTTTGGTGTCTCCTGGAACTCCAATGTTTAGCATTAGCCGTATCAGCGCCTTCAGATTTCGATTCGTCTTCTCTACTGTCTTTAGACCTTGCGACAACCAGACTCTTAGATACTTAATTGATTTTACCGGTGCAACCTCTACACCTTTCACTATAAAGCGAAGAGAGAATTTTTCGCGGGTCTCTTTCAGAACTAACACCTCAGTTTTTGAGGAGCTAGCTGTAGATCGTTCTCTCTGATCCACCTACTAATACGATGCAGGGCTGTGTTAGCCGCATTAGCCATGTTTGTTTTCTGACTCGCCTTCGCAACCAGTGCTAGATAATCGGCATAAGCTACAAGAGTGCATCCCCTTGACATCTGTAGCCTCAACATCCCATCGTAAAGGACATTCCACAGGATGCGACCTAGTACTGAACCATGCGGAACAACCTGCAACATACTGATGCTGGTATCTTTTTCTCTTATGGACCTATCAGTGAAGTATCTGTTAATTACGTAGACCATGTACTCATTAACAACCAATTCTCTCAGCCTAGACATAATTTTTGTCCATGATGCCATATTAGAGATATTTTTGACATCGAGCAGGATAAGAGCCACCCATCTCTTTGTATCCTGCATGACTAAAGAGGTTACCTCTGTGACCGCATCTACGGTGGAACTTTTGGACCTAAAGCCATATTGGCGGACGCTCAGTGCATGCTTTTCTTGTAGCTCTCTCTTAAGGCGGCCTTTTATAAGCTGTTCGTACAATTTAGCTATCGAACTAAAAAGACAAATTGGCCAAAATCGTACCTCTTCCTCTTCACCTCTACCTTTCGGTATAAGGACAACCTTAGCTTCTTTCAACATAGTTGAAAACTGCTGTTGTTCAATCAATTCGTTTAGCAATTTTAGAAAAACCTGCGGGTATTTTAGTGCGGCGAGTCTTACTGTCTCCGGTATGTCTATGCCAGGTGCTTTTCGAAACTTCATCCGTCCAACAGCATCACCGAGTTCTAACTCAGTGAAAGGTTCCGCATTTACGAAGCCAATAACCTTTTCACGCCTATTCTCCACCTGAGGAAAGAGTTTCCGTATTAAAAGGAGTTTCTTTTCCTCAGCCAGGGGGTAGGGTGTCTTTTTCCCCTTCAATTCGGTACAGACAATATTGAAGCCCTGCCCTCATTCGTTTATTTTCCATAGGTTTCTTTACAGATCTTCCCAGTTTAGATGAAGTTTCGGACAAAATCCTTTCATATGTATGGAATTTTATCACGATACTAATTATTATTACATTAATTGTGTCACCTGATTCGAAAGTTGTACGTGTAATGTGCATGTCGAGCCTGGCCTTGACTTTATCACGTTGAAGCTTTAAACTTCATAATTTTTAAACACACAGCTATTTCAAATCAATATAAATGAAAAGTGATAAAAATAAGAAAAATCCTTCCCACTTTTAAATTTATTGATTTAGAAAAAAATGTACTGCATAAAAGAATAAATGTTAAAAGAGATTCTACTAATTTTCTATTGTTGCAGGAATAAAATCGTTGGATCCATCCTCCCTGGATCTGTCCATTATATATAAAGAATCTAATCCCACTGTTCCTATATTAGTCTTGGCGGTGTCTGGTACAGATCCAGTTTCAGAAATAAGGGAAATAGCAAACAAAATATCACAACAATATATTGAGGTAAAAGTCAAAATTTATTTTTGGTTAAAAACAATTAAAATATTATACTTGATTGACACGATTTGTTTATATTACAGGTCATAATCACATTTTTCTTATTTTATATTTTTATATTCTTTTGGCATTTATTTTCATTCAATTGTTTTATTTGATTATATATGAATACAATAATTTACTTTTTTACAAACTCTCGCAAGTGGGTAAGTTTACTTCAAGCACCAACTAGAAGCGGTATGGATCTTCAAGTAATCCCAACCTTAAAAAAATAGATAGTGTTCAATATAAATGTCTTGGAACTTGCATTGGTGAAATGGTATCGTCGCCAGTGAATGCAATACTAACAGAATGTAATGAATTTCCTTTGGATTTACGCCGTCAGTTATTATCGCAAAACTAAGTATTAAAACCAAAAGCTCGGAAGTCAAACATGATCAACACATTAAGTCATATCATAAAAGAAAACTTAAAAAACCAGTATTGGGAACTAAAAAATTCTTCCCCGCTCGCAGAAACATTTACTGAGACCAATGGAGTCCAAAAATGTTTTGGTTATAACAAAAACAATACATGTACACCATACCTTTTAAATCTTTAATAAAAATACACAGAATTATAATTCCCAAGTATACTGAATCTCATCAAATAAATCACATCCTCCTAAAATCCATACTATTTCTATAACAAAACTCTTATATTTAAAGATCGATTTAAGACAAAGGAAGGTGTTGGTTGTGGTGTATTTATCCAAAATACAAATCAATCACTGATATATAAATTACCACCTGTTTGTAGCATTTATACTGCCGAGTTTTAGAAAATTTAAAGAAATAAAGTGTCCTATGTTACGTTGTTTAAAAAACATGATTGCAAATTTAAATATAATATTTATTTGGGCGAGAGGCCATGTAGGTATACCAGGGAATGAAGAAGCCGGGACTCTAGCTAAGGAAGCAGTGCAAAATGGAGCCTTTTGCAATATTTATACAGTAAGCGATATATTTAACTTATTAAAAAAAAAACAAGGCTGAAATGAAAACAGCAATGGAATAATATTGTTAAAAACTCGCAAAATACGCATTTCCAGATACACCCTACTTTACCACTCCCATCCCAGTACATATTTAATTAATCGACTACCAAATTTCTCTAGGCAAGTGTATTCCGACTAAAAACGAATCATGGTCGATTCCTGTTGCATTTATTTAAGCTTGGCATATTACCGGCACCATCCTGCAGTTGTGATATAAGTTCTTGCAGAGATCTTAACAAATATTGAGAAAAATCTAATGAATTAATTCAAAATCTTATTGAAATAAAATATTTGCTTTCGTTAAGTCTATCACCCATTTTGTCATGCTGCTAATAGAGAAACCTTAGAATTGCTAATAAAATTTATTAAAGACGTAAAAGTATAAATATAAATTAGTGTAACTTCAGTAAAATATATGTATATATATCTAACAAAGTAACAATTCATCCGGCGCCAGTGTGGTAGACTAAAATGTAAAAACCTGTGTGGTGGGTATCAGATACCCCAAATTAAAAAAAAATTGAAATAAAAATAACTCATTTTTAGAAAATTTAAATTGTGATTTATATTTCAACATATAACAAACTTTAATAAAAAAAACTAGTGTTTAGAAACAAATTGCAAACTAAATACTTGAATATTCCAAAAAAGTCTCATTTTAGAGCATAAAAAAACCGTCACACTCATTTTTTCTGGAGTATAAAAAAATATCAGAGAACTAGTAAAATAGATGCATGTTTGGAAAAACTATAACATACAGAATACATTTTAATTATTTTTAGCTAAATAGCAAGAATCACAATGCACTACTGACTGTTACAAACATATAGCTTTTTTACAAATCACACAATTATAAAAGGTCTTTCTGCCATTTTGTCTAGGGCAAAAATTACATCTTTTGGCTAATTTTATTCATTTACCTAATTGCACTTCATCATGTGTTATAGTTCCTTCAGGATGTACTTGTAAATTTCGCGGAAGCCTTAAGTTGGTAGACCGAATTTGTTTGTATTCTGTTAGTAACTGTATAACTAATAATTTCAAAAATTCCCTTCGTTTTGACTGAAACCCGTCAGTATTTGGTTGATAAATATTACTCTAGCATTTATACCTGCACAGTTGAGTCTCGTATAAAAAATTGTAATGGGCTACCTTTTGCTATTACGTGAAACATCGTATGAAACCGACAATTCATCTACCACATCTACTCCACATTTTGTAGGGTTATAAAAAGAAATTATTTCTGGTTTCTTACTTTCGCCAGTATTATCGTCAACATCAGAAATGTGGTGTAAAGTTGACATTAGAAGAACTACTTTTCCATTTTTGGTACATGTGAAACTAACGTTATACTCTCTTGAAATCCGAATTTTGAGGAATATACTGGCCTGTTCCTAGATGTAAAATTTTTAGAGGTATTTGCCTTTTATTTTTTCTTACAATTTCAGTAGACGTCAGTTGATGATCTTTTAAAGCTTCAGCATAAGCTTATAACTTGTAAACCAAATATCGAATGTTACATTTCGTTTGGTTCCAGATATCTGAGTTACAAGTCGGAGAACTACATAGCTAGGTTTATTGCTCAACTGAAAGGGTCCCTCTGGCTGCAATCCCACGTATAGTTCTTAATTCAAAACATAATATGATTTTGCATCAACGAGAGCGAATATCTTTAATCCGTATAGGGCAGGCTTTTTTGGCGTATACTGGCGAAAAATACAGCGGCCTTTAAATGACTCCAGCTTTTCATCAATAGTAAGATATTCGCTTGGCGTATAGACGTCTTAGCTACTTTGCACAAATTTCTCGAAAATTGATTTATATGCAGTCATTTTATCGAGTTTTTTTTCTTTTTTCTCGGGTTTCTATATTATCAAAACGTAGACAAGACTGTAAAAAAATACTAAATAAGCTTATTCCGGTTCCATCGGCAAGACCAAAGATCTTCTAAATTAAGTCAAGCAGATTTGAACACCCCAGCTAAGTACAATAGTCCAAACAATGCTCTTATTTCAGTTGCATTGGTTTCGCGAACTGCATACTGATGGTTTTCATCGTAGCAAGTGGACTTCCTTCTTATTTTTATATTAGTCCAAGTTACGACATCATCCATCATACTAGGTGTGAAGAGGAAATTGAAACATTTCACGGGAGTTTTCGACATTTTTGCATTCCGTTTTACACCTGGTAAATGCGTAATGATATTTACTGAGCGTGTTCTTACATTTATAGTAAAGCATGTTGAGGACCATTTATGCCGTCCTTACCTACGTAGTGTTTCTTTTGACTCTCCTGTCCTTACCCCAAAAGTTCATTTTTGATTTTTATATCAGCCACCGACTGTTCTAAATTAATAGCATCTTCCTCGCTGTCAGAGTTGTGGCTACTGCTGTCTTGAAGCCTCGCCTGCTCCCGTTCATATCGATAAGCCATAATCTAGAACAAAAACATAAATAATTTAATATAAGGTTGAATGTTCGAATAATTGAACTTTGATGGTATACAAGGCAAATATTGAACACAGTAATTAATTAAATCTTGTCCAAGTTCTTTCGATCAATAGATCATCCTCAGGGGCATTTCGTCAGTTGTGGCCTATCCGACATGAGCAGAATATCATACATGTAAATTTGGATATAACAATACAATACACAAAGACAAACAAACACTTTAAAATTTTTAAAAATGGAGAAGCTACATGTTATATAGAAGCCGGAGCCGGAGACAGAATCTATTATTAGTTATTTAGTTAATTACTGTGTTCGATATTTGCCTTGTATACCATCAAAATATAAATAATTTATGTATAAAATTTCACATTTTCACTAAAAATAAATAATTTCAACGGAAATTATATATAAAATGTGACTGCCCAACTCAAACAATACTACCATAAATATATTAACTTACCTGTTTGATGGGATATATAATACTCCAACGACGTTTGGATCAAAACAGCGATGCGTACGTTCACTTAAATAAAGTGAACTAAAGTGATAAAGTAAATCAACAACTGCGAGACCTCCTTTAACCCTTTTCGGGCAAGTGGTTCCACAGCGGAACCACAAATTCATAAATTTCTAAAACCTTTCCCAGTAAACGCTTGCCGGAACCACGTTCAGACCGGTGTCCCCTACCATTTTGTGTTTTAGATCGCTAATGCGGCGACTTTCTCGGTGGCTTCAGTTTGTTTCAAGGAGCGGTAGATGTATGTTACCTTTTTACTTTTTGTCACGCATAACGAATTTTTTTATTTCAACTACGCAAATAAAAGATATGTCAGGTAAGTGGATCATAAATATATACATATTGATGTTATTTTAGAGTTGTTACAAAAAAGTTCTTATATTTTTTCATAAATATGTTGTTTTTTTGCTTTCAAAACATGTGTTTCCATGTGGACCCACAAAGCCTATTATTAGCATAATATAAATATTTGTTTTTATTGTTTCAGGAAACCGTTTCTTTAGAGAGCTTGAAGCTCTCGAAGCTGATGAGGTATTTCAACTTATTGAAGAGATACCATCCGGAGAAGAATCAGAAGCTTCCCAAAATAAATTCAGATGATGATGGACGAAAGGATGAACCTCCCGATGATACCAATGTTGAATCATTTGTTATTAAAGATGATCTTCAAGAAATACAAAGTACTGCGGAAAATGAAGACACTGGTATGGACATTGAAATAGAATCAAGTAATCAAGAATCAAGTGAAGACGAAACTGGAGTCAATGGGAAAAGAAAACTAACAAAAAAAATACAAGACACAAATACACAAAACAAAGGTAAAAAGAAACCTAAGAATGAAGAAAAGATAGTTGTTTGGTCCGATGATTCAAAAAAATTTGGTAAGAGTCCTTCAGTCGAAAATTCGGTAAGAGTCCTACCCCACCACACTGGCGCCGCGTTAAGAACCAAAAAAATATCTTTAAACATAAATAAAACATTCTGTAGCTATTGGACTTGTTTCCATGCCATATCTTTCACACACACAGCATCTTCTAGTTCTGGAAGTGTTATACTACTACTAATGATTACTTAATATACTATACAGGGTGCGCCGGAAAATAGTGAGTTCCTTAACAATATGTGCTGATTGCAGCATTTAAAACAAAAAAGTCTAAATAATTTTTTTTTTAAAATCAACCGTTAAAAAAATATATTATATTATATTATTTTAATCCATTTGATTAATTGTTTACAGAAAAGCAATGGTTTCTCCATTCAATCTTCAAGGAAGTCCGGACGGTCCAATCGGATGATTACCAATAATCCCAGCTTATAAATTTATACTAAATTGTTTTTAAAAATTTGTCCTACGTAGAGCATTCAGGTTTTCATCATTCCACACGTGACAATTGTGAAAGTTAAACACACCATTTCTCGTAAAACAAGCATCATCTGCACACAACACTTTGCACGGAAATTCCGGTTCTCTGGCGATTTTGTTTTGAAACCATCTACAAAATCTTAATCTTCAAGGTAAATCGCATTGGTGTAAGTGTTGCACAAAATCACAATCTTCTGCATTTAGTGTACGGTTACTTCGTGTTCTACTGCTAGTTTTTTTAGGTATCATACAATCCGACTCTAATAACCTTTGGGACACGTTCACAAAACTTCGGGCATTAGGATGTCGTCGTTCGGGATAGCGTTTAACATAAGGTCTAATAGCCCTATTACTGTCAGAGTGAGTTTCACCGTACGTAATTAACATATTATCGTAATACTCGCGAATCGAAAACGTGACAATACTATTTATCCTCACAAATAATGTACCTTCTCTGTATCAACATAAATTAAAATATCGGGTTGCCAAATGGAAGTTTTAGTAAAAGAAATTTATTTTTATGATTTAAGGCAACAGAAGACTTTAGACAGGAATTTATTTTATAAGAATGTTTTCTTTTCAATGGTGCATTCTACCCATACCTTTTTGGAGCGCAAAGTTGCCGGATGTATCTGATTTTCTGTGGACACTAATCAAATGGATTAAATAATATTTGTTTTAAAATGGTTAACTTTATAAAAAATTGTTATAAAACTTTTTTGTTTTAAATGCTACACTCAGCCCAAACCTTTAAGGAACGCACTACTTTCCGGGACACCCTACATATACTAAAGTAGTACTAGTACTACTGTACTTTTATATTTTTAATGTTTGTTCAAAAAAATGTCGATATGAAATAATTACTATTTTAATGGGAGTAAAGGTTGAAGTGAGTTTATTGACGTTTTAATTTCCACTTCGGAAATCTTTTTTAAAATACAAACATTAATAAATTAACCAAATTTTGTTTTTTGTTACTTGGTAAAAAATTCTTCCAATAATTAAATTTCATCTGACTCATTTATAATAATAATTCACACATATATTATACATTTTGACGATTATTATACATATATACGACTTTAAAATGATATTGCCAATATTGCTGTGTTGCGTTCCTGGGACGACTTCATTGTAAGATAGTGTATTCGACTACATGAAATCAACTTTAACTTGAATATCTGTCAGAAAAAAATATGTCGATATGAAATTCTTATACCGATAATTTAGAAACATTAGATGTAAATGCTTTTGATGCACTATACTATTTTGTTTTTGAGATTGCGATCGTTTCCACTTCTAACGAGTTTTAATAATAAATGACGTAATTTCTCGGAATAAAGACGACACAAACATGCACAGGTTTGCCGAGAGAAACAAGATTTTTAGAAAAATAAAAACTTGAAAATAGTGTAAATTTTGTTACGCGTTTGATCGGGTGGGGTCTGCCTACGCAAACGGCCATGTAGCAGCTATAAATTTAGATATTTGAAAAAAAGTTTGTATAAAAAAAACGAATGGCTTTTAGTTGCTAGGAAGGTACTGTAAAGGTAGAAATTTAAAAAAATTTAATGAAGGAATTATCCAAAAAAAAATTATTTGCCATGGACTCACAGACCACACCCGATAAACGGAAAGTTCATCCCAATTCTTTAAGTAAGTTCTATAATTTATCTCGGTCAAAGTGAAGATAATTTGGTAAATTCTGATAATGCTCTGTTCTAATAAATAAAACAATAAATAATACAACATTCAATCTTGTTTTAATAGGTTGCTATGGGCGAAGGACAAGAAAACAAAGCTATAGAAGCACTTAAAAGATATTCAGAGTCTGGTTCTTGGTTGATCTTAAAAAATTTACACTTGGTTACTTATTGGTTGCCAGTGTTAACTCAAACCCAAAAAAGTATTGAACCACATCAAAAGTTTAGGTAAGATGTATAGGTCTGTATGTATTTATAATATTTATAAATACTGTTAGTGTACATAATCAAGTTATTTTTAAATAATTGACTACGTTAACTTTCGTAAACACTATCGGGGTGCAGTTGAAATTCAGAGATCAATTTTTGGCGATATTTTTAAAAATACTTTTGTTTATTTAATTTTCTTTCAAGTATGTTCATGTATAATTTAGCATAAGAGAGTTTTGATAGATTGCTGTATATTTTAACAAGTTATGGTCAGTTTTGTTTTTTGGGGTTTAGCCGAACTCCGATTTATTTCCCTTTTATTTATAAGCTGCTACTCTGACGTGTTTATCCCACCATCTCAGTACAGTTTAAGTTTTAATGTATTTAGATATCTTTGTAGTGATTGTCAAGGACGTGCTTTGCAAAAATGAGTGAAACACTAAAGTTTGGAAATCCCAAAAAGGTAACTGATGATGATTGACTACACTACTGGCGACATTAGAAACATTAGATAGTTAAAATCATGAATGTGTTACTTGTGTGAGTCCATTTCAAATAGGTAAAGAAATAATAAATAAGACTTACTCACAATAAATTTAATTTAACTATCAGACGACCGGTTTCGCTTTCTACAATATGCAAAGCATCCTCAGGTCTCGATACAAAGTTAAACAAATGATGCCGGTACTCTATTAATTATTGGATGGTAGAACATGGTTGAAACTACTATGTATTGTTGAATGGAGAACTCAATTCTGCTATTGTAGTTGTATGACAGTAAACGGGAAGTTCTTGAGGAGATAGATTTGATCCAATGAAGAAGAGATATGTGTGTGATTGTTTGTTAAATGAAAGTGATGTTTCAAATTGCCAATAGAACTTTATCAAAGTAATTTGATTACTACAAGTTTAAAAATAATTGCACACCCACACAATTTTTACATCTAAACTTATTCATTGTCATAAAACTGTCACCTTTATAAAACAATTACTTAATAAATAACACACATTTCAAAAATATATCTCTTGAATAACTATAAGTAGCTTTTAATAACACAATTGTATATTACATCACTTTCATTTAACAAACAATCATACACATATCTCTTCTTCATTGGATCAAATCTATCTTCTCAAGAACTTCCCGTTTACTGTCAAACAACTGCAATAATAGAATTGAGTTCTGCATATAACAATACATAGTAGTTTCAACCATGTTCTACCATCCATCAATTAATAAAGTACCGGCATCATTTGTTTAACTTTGTATCGAGACCTGAGGATGCTTTGCATATTGTAGAAAGCGAAACCGGTCGTCTGATAGTTAAATTAAATTGATTGTGAGTAAGTCTTATTTATTATTTCTTTACCTATTAGATAGTTACTTTATTGATTTTAGAGAGAGTAGAGACAGTAGAAGACCTGCAAGCCATTTTAAACAAGGTAGTCACAGCTAAAGAGAAAGGGTTAATAATGAATGTCAAGAAGGCGAAATTCATGATTATTTCAAAATAACAAAAATTGAATACAAACCAGTACATTCACAATAACGAAATCGAACGGGTGCACAAATATAAATACTTGGAAACAAGTGTTAATAACAACAAAGACATAGACAAAAAACAAAAACTAGAATTGGAAAGGCTCGAGCTGCTTTTGTTAATATGAAGGACATTCTGGGAAGTCATGGCATTAACCTAAACCTGAAAATGAGATTGGTTAGATGCTACATCTTTTCGATACTGCTGTACGGAGTAGAGACTTGCACTTTAAACAAGAGCAATATCGATAAACTAGAGACCTTCGAAATGTGGATAAATAGAAGAATTTTAAAAATACTTAGGACAGACAAAATTACAAATAGTGTAGTTCTTCGAAGAATGAACAAGGAACTGGATCTGTTGATCACCATCAAGAGAAGAAAGCTGAAATATCTTGGTCAAAGATTCAGGGCAAACGAAGCGAGGGACGAAGTATATCTTGGCTGCGCAATTTAAGCAAATGGTTTTAGTGCACATCTAAGCAATTATTTAAAGCAACAGCTTCAAAAATACGAATAGCAATGATGATTGCCAAACTCCGTAGCGGAGAGGGCACTTGAAGAAGAAGAAGAACTAGAAGATAGTTGTTAAAAGTTATATCGACAGAAGTTGATGGGATAGATGAAGTTTTGCAAGTTATTGATGGTGAGATCAGTAATAATTCAGTCAATTATACTGGAAAGTCAACTTATATATCTAAAGATGATAGTGTGTGGCCAAAAGTAAAACGTAGTACGAGGATAAAGGAAAAAAAATGTAATATACAAAATGTAAAAACAGGTTTAACTAGATACAATTTTTAATTTTTCACCATAAAATATGCCTTTGAATTATTTTTTTCTCAAGATATTATGAATACGATTTTATTGGAGACGAATAGAAAAGACGAATGATATGCAATAAATGAGACAGCCTATTTTTCTTTTTGCAAGAATAACTGAAGTCATTTATTGGTTTACCAATTATTTCTAGAGCCTGCTAGAGAGCCAATATGTGTATTATGGGACCGAAATCCAACTTTATGTTGTCCTTTAATAAAATATAAATATTTTGCCGAGCAACAGATTCCAACAACTTGTGTCCTTCCGAAGATAAGGCAATTTTGAACCAAGGAAATAAAGAAAATGAATTGATAAATATGCAACAATCAAATATGTCTTTGATGTTTTTGTATCCAATTGAGAAATTTCTAAATATGTCTGAAAAACACAAACAAGGATATAAACACCTGTGCATAGATAAGCATTTATTTTGAAATTTTTTAATATAATTTGGTCACAAAAATCATGTCGAAAGGTCTGGAATATTTCTATTATTATTTTTTATATTATGCCAAATATAACTCTCATAGTATAGGATATCTTTCAATATCTTGTTTTATAACCTCTTTTTTTTATTAAATTCTTCTCCAGATTGTGGTTGGTGTCCGAACCTACTCCAAATTTTAACTTCGTTTTGGCACAAAATAGCTTAAAAGTGGTTTACGAAACATCACAAGGAATAAAAAATAACATTCTAAGAACTTTCGCTACGTTTGGAGAAAAGTATATTGACAAGTTAAATGCCAATTCTGCAAAAATATTTTTCGTGTTAGCCTGCGTGCATGCGTTATTTCAAGAAAGGAGAAAATATATTCCGCAAGGTAGGTTTTTTTTATTTATTCATTTATATTAGGGGTACTTATATACATGAAGACATTAGTGGATAAAAAATCATTATTTCCAGAAAAATGAGTTTAAAGTTTAATAACTGAAACTTCCTTGTGCTGTTTCTGATTTAAAATGATATCAAGATGTTTTTGTATGTATAATTGTAGTTTTTTAAAGTAACTATAAAATTATAAGAAGGCATTATAATTTTGATGAAAATAGACTTTGAATGTACATAACACATTTATACAAAAAAAAATCAACTGCTGGTAGTATAGGTGGGAAATGAAAAAAGAGGCTATGTATCAAAAAATATTGTCTTTTCAAAAACAGAACATTGTAAAAAAAAATTATATGCTACATTTACTAATTACTATTTATTTTTCCTTATTTTCTTTGTGTTTTCTTGACTATCTCCTATATTATTTTCGTAATACCACTTATATTCATCCTTAACAAATGCTAGCTGCTCGCGCAAATTGTTTTTTTTTCGGAGCTAATACCTTTTTTCTTAAATTTGTCTCAGTGTGACGTGATCTTCGTTTGTTACTACCCTGCTTCCTTTTTTTAATAGGTCTACCTTTTGAAGAGGTGAAAATTTATCTACTGAAGTTTTGTACAGGTAGCTACCAATTTCGTCTCCTCTTATCCACTTAACGTCGTCCCTAAAATTGACTTTGTCTCCTGTCAGGTTTGTTTTCCTGTTAAACAGATGTAACTTTGCTGGTAACTCTTTAAAATCATAAAGATAATTTTCCATATTCACAACAAGACTATTTTTAGTGCTCGAGGACTTGATAAGATTACTATATTGTTCAGGCACATAGATGATTTCAACTTTATGTAGTTTTTTTCTATTCGCCCAAAATTTCGGTCTGAATCGAGGTATGAATGACCCACCTCAGGGAATTTATGGTGGATAACCCTAAACATATCCTTTAATACCAAAAACTGATAGAGACTGATTAGTACTTAGCGCGATCGGTTTATCTTCCAAATCAGCTCTGATGAAAATAGCTACTCCGCCACTAGCTTGTTGAGTTTTTCGATTTTTTTTAAAACATTGAAAATTTTTTAAATTTATGTTATTTTGTTTGAAGTGGGTTTCTTGAAGGCAAAGAATTAAAGGAGAAAGCTGGTTGTTTAATAGTTTTACCTGTTCATAATAGGTATAAAACCCATTTATGTTCCATTGCACTATAAATGATTTAGTCATCCCTTGATTATCCTTCAACTAGTGATGATTCGTCAGTATCGTCAGCTGAAGAAGGGTTAGGGTTTATTTTTTTCTTTAGTCGGGAGATATTATTTCTTAACCTAGAATTTTGTGTGTAATAATAAACAAAGTTAAGGATCTGAATTAGTTCCTCTGGTTCATTGGAGTAATCTTTGGAAGTTAATTTAGGGTTACGAGAGTTTAAAACATTTTCCATAAAATCACATATTTCATTGAAATTTAGTATAAATGGAGGTGATCTATTTTCGATTTTGTCTTTGATGAATTCTATGGAGTGAATGACATCTTCGCGGGGTGTTTTGGAAGAGGTTTTGGGTTTCTTTTTTGATTTATGTTGTTTAGGAGTATTAAAAACGGATGAGTGGGTTGTTGGGTTATCTTCAATAATTTCAGGAGATGATATGTTATGTCTTTTTAGCTGTTTAGAATTGAATGCATTATTTAAGGTTATTGATGTTTCTGGTGTCGTAGTATTTTCAGTGTCATTTATAGCTGGTGCTGTTGTTTTGGAAGAAGAAGACGAAGTGTTTGGATTTTCTTTAGATATGTTTTGGATGAGGTCGATTTCTGTAGTATTTTCAGTGTTGTTTACAGCTGGTAATGTTGTTTTGGAGGAAGAAGACGAAGTGTTTGAATTATCCTTTGATATGTTTTGGATGAGGTCGTTTTCCGTAGATTCATATATTTTATCATTAGGTTCATTAGGTTTAGATAATGACGATGTGGTTTGAGTTGAATCTGGGAGGGGAGTTAAATTAGTTTGGTTTAAAATGTGAACGCATTCTGATTCTTGATGACCAATGGTTTTACATTTGAGAATCAACTGAATCCATCTATAAAGAGAAATAAACGGTAGGAAGTATTATCACGAGTTATGGTAAAAGAGTCAGGGATAGACATATTTTCCAAGGGTGTAATGAATGATTGCCTTCTAAAGCTCAGAACATGACTGTACTCACTTTCAGACATACCTACTTGAGAAAAGTCATTCTGGATACAGTGTGAATACCAAGTCTTTGTAATTCTTGTTCAATTATTTCGTTCGGGATTGTAGGACATGCATTTGATATTAGAAGTCTCTGGGGTGGAGAAATTAATCTTCTTACTTCGACTTGACATCCATTTATTTCGATATATTTATAAGAATGAAGAAGAGCAGCAACGGTGTTTTTTGAATAGAGGTATATGCATGTCCTATTATTAGCAATTCTGGAGGTAAAAAGTACATTAATTGGACCCACTAGTGATCCAACGACGTAATCATGGATTTTTGTACCTTCAATGCTGGAAATGACTATTGCGTGTTGTTTTGTTGGATGTTTGAACTAATTTACGACATCTGAGTAAAAGTGTTTAGTGGAGTTGTTTGTAGTATTATTGTTGTATGAAGTCATTTTATTTATTTTCTTGATCAGAAGTTGAGCCGGTCCTGTGGCCGGTCCAAAAAACTGGTCAAGACCCAACTGGGATTTTTGTTATCTTTTAAGTAGGTATTATTTAAAGGTTATTTTGTTGTTACAACTCTTGTGCTGCTCACTTGTGATAATATTATCAGCACTAACTAATGCACTTAAACTTGTAGTAGAGGTATAAAATATTAAATTATGATTTGTTTTTACCATTTAAAATGAATATAATTCGGGACAGCTGATAACGTGGTATATTTAATCGCTATCAGGGCCGAACTCCCCTTAAATTTTTGTCTGTCAAAATTTTGTAAGACTATGTATTAAAAAAAAAATATTTACGATATTACGAAGTAATAGGTTACAGGGAAAACATAATTTCATATTTGAAATTATCAGCCTGAAAACAGTTAATAAATAAAATTTGTGTTCCCTGTAAAATTAATAATATATTATTACAATATATCACACTTTGTTAAAGTTGAGATTTCATGTTTTAGGTTGGTCAAAATACTACGATTTTAGTGATACAGATCTTTCTACTAGCGTAAAATTAGTAGAAGATCTCTGGAGTAATCAAGGCCCACAAATCCCATGGCGGTTTATATCTGGATTGACCTCTGATGCCGTGTACGGAGGTAGAATTGAAAATATAGATGACTTAAAAATTGTGCATTCTTATACTAAACAGTATTTTATTGATGACGTAATAAGCCACCGTTGGAAACCTTTTGGACTGAATCTTACTGTGCCAAATGTGCCACAATACAAGGTATTTGATTTTTATATTATGTCAATTAATAGATAATACGCTTTTTCTTTTGTCCTTATAATCTTAAGTTGATCTTTTTAATCTTCATGTTTTTACCTTTATTCAGACTGCTGGCTTTAAGCATCATCATTTTGGCTTTACAACCCTGTGTGGGTCCTAGCCTCTCCAAGAATTTTTCTCCAGTCGTCCCTATTCGTCGCCTTCCTCCGCCAAGCACGTATTTCCATATTTCTTATATCTTGGTCTATGTTATCTAGGAATCTTGTTCTGGATATTTCTCTTCTTCTTTGACCAATAGGTTTATCAAGAAGCATTTTTCTAGCTGGGTCGGTTTGCTCCATCCGCATTACATGGTCTATCCGCCTCAGACGCCCTATCTTAATGTGTTTTACGATATCTGGATCCTGGTATATTCTATAGAGTTCGAAGTTGTATCGTCTTCTTCAGACACCATTTTTATTTACCGCTCCATAGATTCGCCTTAGTATATTTCTTTCGAAACATCCTAACATGTTTTCATCGCTTTTTTTGAAAGTCCAGGTTTCTGAACCAAATGTTAGGACTGGCGTATTATTGTTTTGTAGAGTTTTACTTTTGAATTTTTTGATATAACTGTAGATTTAAAAAGAAGATTAAGCCCAAAATAGCATCTATTAGCCGTGAAAATTCTGCGGTTTATCTCTGCGGTAGTGTCATTTTCAGTATTGAAAAGCGTTCCCAGGTATACAAATTCGTTAACTGCTTCGATGACGTCGTTTTCTATAACAAGTGGCAATAGTATTTGTGGTTGCGTACCTATTTTTATGTATTTTGTTTCTGCTGGCTTTAAACTGACTTTGCAAAAATTGCAAACGAAAACTGCACTTTACTTTTTTTAAAACTCATTTTAGCTTTTATGGATAGGTCACTTTGATCAAACGATATCAGACGTTTACCGTTTGGTTGTTTAAAAATTTATTTAGAATGTTAGTTCCAAACGTCTATCTGACATTTAAAATTCCCGGTCGTTTCAAGCGTTATTTCTATAGAAATAGTTCCTTTTATGTAAAAACTGCTAATGTACATTTTTGTTCAAAATTGTTTTAGCTACATTTCTTGTTTGAAATGTTTTTGTCTACAGCATAAAGATTCTTGGTTAATCGATGTTTTCTGTTTTTTCTTCCCTACGTGGCGGTTTTAGGGGAAGTCAGAAGGTAGGGGTAGGGCTTTTGTAGGGTCCAAAAATTGACATATCTAACAAAATTCAGCTTGTTCGTATAGGAGCTATTTTTTACAGGGACCCGATCCGTCAACTGCGCATGTGTATTTTTTGAAATGACAATGACATCACAATCAAAAGTGACAATCTCCCACCTAAAATAATCTGGGCAAATTTATAAAAACGATTTAGGCATAAAACTCGGAAATTTTAAAATATTTATTTCTACAGGTACATAGTTGTTCCATTCATAACTAAAATATAAAGAATAAATAACTTGTACTCTCAGTAATAAGAAAGAAAACCACTTTAATCTCGTGGTTATTAATATGAACTGTTGAATATTGTTTATTTTGTTGTAGAATCATAGTAAACTATTCTTTGGTATTATACCAGGACAATACTGGTCCATATTTTTATTCTTTTTTGTGAGTGATTTATATTCAAACAAATCCTATCGATAAACAGGTTCCACTTTTACTAGTATCTTAAACTAGTACACTAAGTACATACTTACACTAGTATACAGCTGTCCTAAAAGAGAACACCATACAATTCCTTCTCAATTTTATCATTCAAAGAAAATCTCAATTTTAATAAGAACTGGAGTTTTGTTAATTCTGATATGAAATGCCTCAAATATAAACCTTATGGTGGCAGACTGAATAAAATAAAATTCATCCTTCTTTAACATAGATATGGAGCACAAAATGTGTATATATTTTGTACTACCTGTGTGAAAATAATTATAACTAAAATAAAAAATAGTTTGCATATCAAACAATATATTCAAATTTTGTATAAACATGGTCATTAGAAACATCACCTGATATATACAATTTTGAATAAAGTGTATCGTCTATTATACGTTTTTCAACAACATCTGGTTTCTTCATACGGATTGTTTTAGCTTTAATTTTCTTCCTCGTTGAGATGAAAGCCTGTCTTTCAATTTTTTTATTAGAAGGTATTAATTTCTACATCTTCTAATTAGTACATCTTCCTTCAATTTGATAATAAATTCCTCAGCTAATGGTTTTGCACAGCTCAGAGATCCTACAGAAGCAGCCACTTTTAAATGTTTGGTAATCAGTTCTAATTGATCAATGTTTAAATGGTCACTTTGTAATTTTTCAATTATTTGGAATGCCAGATCCGTTGCTTCTTTTTTTTTGTCTGCAACACAGATGGTAGAGGATGGGACATTTTGAAGCAGTGCTATCACTTCGGTCTCAATATTTGGGTTTTCAAATTTTTGTCCATTTCTATTCACTTCCACTTCTGATTTGTTGAAGTTTAAACAAACAAAATGTATATGCTTGCATACGGTTAATTTTATTGCATAGTCTATGCACAAATACTCACACATATGTATGCAGATGTTACAAAAAGTGCACATCAGGTGACAACATTTGTCGAATTGCCTTTTATTAATTATATGAAAATCATCGGCAGTTTTTATATAAAAGATTCCATCTTCTCTATTTCCTAATACTTCTACATTTTGTACCTCCAATGTTAATGCAGCTCTGTGTCTAGCATTTATCATACTGCAGTGATGATGATTTTTATTTTTTGTAATTTTTATAATTCTCTCAAGGGTCTTATCTCTTATAAATCTTTGTAAACAGTGCAACGTTTTACCCATACTTTTTAATTTTTTCCCTTCTTAATACACATGTTTAATTGTTTTCTGCATAGCCTCTAAATGCATATTTGTATTTGCAGGACAATTTTTTCGGTAACAATAAGCCCACTGTTCCACATTTTTTTTCATAATGTGTTTTTACATAATCACTCATCTTCTTGGTCTCGCCATCAGATAATAAAAGATTTAAAAATTTATTAAAATCAGAAATAAACTGATCTTCATCCAGTAATCATTGTATATACTTCAATGACTTATAAACCCATTTTCTTTTTTCTACGTCTGACACTTTCCCCAAATTTTGTTGCCAAGCACGATCGATGTGCCATAATTAATATAACTGTTTAAGTGGGGTACCCATAATTGTTTGCCAAGGGACATAAAAAACTGAAGTAATGTCCGACATAAAACAGATTTTCCCAACAACTTTCATAATTTCTGTAAAATAAACTTCATTAATGTAGGAGTCCTTTCGGTTTGAAAATAAAAAAGCTACTGGAAATCCATTTCCAAATTCATCAATGACCAGAACTGTAGTCATTTCAAAATCAAATGCATTGAGGCCATGTGTACTATCTACGCATATAAGATATCTTGACCAAATTTTTTTAACAGCTCTGCTTGAACTGGACTCATTAATATTAAACAAATGTCATTATTTTCTAAATTGTATGCAGTACATTCAGAATTTTGAGGTTTATAAAATACTACAGAATTATTTTCGGTTCCAGTCATTTCTTGAATCCATAATTCGACACTGGCTGCATCTTGTTTGTGACGGCACCCATCCTTCAGACCTATGTTATAAGAACGCATCACAATATTAATGTCCATCCTCGTTAATAAGTGATCTCTTTTCAATGAACATCCAATGTTGTCCCTCGTAGAATTTAAAATGCTAAAAGCAAATTGGTTGACAAACAAAAGACAAAATTGCTTATTAAAAACTTACTGCGATACTGAAACACCTGCAATTAATTTGGCAGCAACACTTTCGCGTTTGAGTTTAGAGAGTCTCATGTGCTGCATATCCTCTTCATGTCCATAATGAGTCTTACAATAAGTCATACTACAAAACCCTGTTCCAGTTACTAAAGTAATTATTATCTGACTGGTACAATTTCTGTTCAATTTACAAGAACCCTGACTTTTTTGTGTTCGAGTATACTATGCATTTTCTTCTCTTCTTTCTTTTCCTCTAATTATACATAAAAATAAATTTAAAATGGATTCAGTAAAATAGCACACATATTTATTTATACTGATATATGTTTATTTAAGTTAGATTGATTTGAAAAAGTTTTACCACAATTAAAACAGTTCACTGACATGTTTACTAATTACAAAATAATTTTCTACGCTGCGATTTTATACCTGTGTTAAAACAATATCAAAGTATAATATTCGACAAGACGACAAGGCAAGATACCGTTAACATTTTCATTTGAAGGTTCGAAATATTTCGGACGAGGTCGTCTCGCACATGCGCAATTGACGGATCGGGTCCCTGTAATTAATCGCTTCTGTTCGTATGATTGTTACAGGTTCAGTTTCATCTTTGTCTCTGACAACTTGAGGATAAGATGCCACAAGAAAATAGCTTCCAAACAATATTCACTAGTGTAATTTATTTCATTGTTTTTCTGTTAAAAAAAGGACATTAAGACAAAACTTGTAAAGGACATAATTATTAAAAATCAATTTATTTATTTGTTTTTAGGAATACATAAAAATGATTAAACAATTTCCTTCAGCGGATAAACCATCCTTGTTTGGACTAGCGGAAAATATTAACAAAGCTTGGGAAAAACAAATATCACATAGAATAACATCAGAACTAAAAAGTAAGTTTTATGGATATAAAATTGTTTTTTTTTGAAAAAAAAAATAACATATGACTTTAAAAGGCTGCTTCATAACTACTAAAAATGTTAAGAACGAAGTGTATCATAATAAGCTATAAGACAGTGTTTAAAATTATTATATAGATAGTAATAATATGAGAATAATTTGGAACCTAAATTTAAGTTAAAAGCTGAAAGTTTAAATTGAAGAAGAGTGGAACAGAGATGTATTTTGTCACCACTGCTATCTGACACAGTGAAATATTTATAAATTTATAGTTATAGAAGTTATAAATAATTTACGTGCTTTTAGACGTTTAGGGGATTATAATGCAAATATTGGCAGAAAGGACATTTAGAAACAAAAAACAAAAAATAAGAGCAAAAACTTAATTTGCAGTCGCTATGCGGTATCGGCTAACCTAATTACATTTCCTGCCTAGGCGTCTCTCCCCAGGTCTTCTTTATTTCCTCTCTTCTACTCATCCCAATAACTCGGAGATCAGCAATTGTTTGTATTTGGAGTTTAACATCTCGATGTTAAACACGACAAAACTATGCTCTAATTTTGGCATCATTTTGTGCAACCTTTGGACTTGCACTCCTATACTTTTAATTTTGTCTTTTTTACCACCCCATCTAAGCATTATCTTTTCCGCCACATGCATATGTTTTTTCTCTTCTGTTTTAACTTCCCTGCATCCAGTTCTGTACATCATTATCATCATCTTTGGCTCGACAATTCTCTGGGGATCCTTTACTAGGTTAGGTCCTTTACTAGGATCCTTTACTGGGTACTAAGATTCGTCGGAATTCTGTTTGGTTTCTGGCAACGTGTGTGCCATCTTCTTATCTCTAGTATCGCTTAAATCGGCCTTAACACTATCTAACTATCTAATTTTCTGTCGGCATCTGCGTCTTCTTCCTATAGGTGTTCCTATTTCTAGCTTTTTAGTAATCATATCAGACATTCTTATTATACTTAAAAGCGCAAATAGTTAAAAATATTGAAGCCTTTGATCTTTGGATACACCGGAGAATGTTGAGAATCCCATGGACTGCCAGGGTCACCAATGAGGAAGTGCTGAGAAGAATGGGTCGAGTCAAAAATTGTTGAGAACGATAAAAGTACGCAAGACTGCATACCTTGGACACATACTAAGAAATAATAAATATAGTCTTCTGCAGGTCATCATGCAGTGTAGAGTCGATGACAAAAAGGGAATAGGTAGAAAGAGGAAGTCATGGCTGCGAAATATTCGAGACTGGACAAACATGACTGTAGACGAATTATTCCACGTTGCAAAAGACAGAGAAGCTTTTAAAAATGTGGTCGCCAACCTCCGTTAATGGGGACGGCATAGGAAGAAGAAGATTCTTATTATGTCTCTAGCCTATCTGAGTCACTGTGTTTTAATGGACGTTACAATATCTGTTCATCTGGTAGTGGTCACTTAAACACTACTTGATGGCCTTGATGAGTTCCAATGTTAAATTCTAATATTTTCTCGAGAATTTGTCTTATTGAAGGAATCTGTCAATATTTATTGATTGTTGATTTTTCTGCAGTAAATTCGACCTGATATTTTATAACTATGCTAACTGTGTAAACTCGTAGCCTTTCTTAAAAAATATTTACTAGTATTTTGTGAGCAGCTGTTATTGGGGTTATACCTCTAGAGTAGTCACACTGGAGCTAATCTACTTTTTAATGTAACAAGCGTATCACGCCTTGAGACCAGTTGTAAGACATGGTCTCATTTTACCTGACAAGAAGTAAAATTCTATGCAGTGATTGTAGCTGGGCATCGCCATCATTCTTGTCAAGCTCACTATAAGTTTGATGAGTTCCTGGTGTTAGTATTTTTAAGCTTTGTATTGGCTTTTTATGGGCAACCTCTTCAGTGGTAAGTGGTCTTTTGTTTGAGTTGAAAATTAGTATTATAATTGCGTTCCTATATAAAGAATCCCACTTTTCAAAAAAGAAAGCTGGGAAGAACTCAAACAACCCAGCAACAGAATCACTTGCAGAGAGGAAAGTAACGAAAACTAACATATTAAAAAAATCGCCATGGTTTTACGAGCAAGTGAAGATAAAATGTAAAGAAAAGGTAAGAGCTTTTTTACAATACAGAACAAAACAAACACCACAGGCATCTTCTTCTTCTTCAGTCTTAAGTATTCCAACTTTGGAAATAGGCATCCCCCAAATCAATCCAGTGTCTTCTATTTTGCGCCACTTGCTTCCAGTTGTGTCTTCCGATCTTCTTAATATCATCCGCCCATCTTATTTGTGGTCTTCCTCTGCTTCTATTTCTTAATCATGGTCTCCATTGTTGTATTTCGTGGTTCCATCTCTTATCCTTCAGTCGGGCATTGTATCCTGCAAAGCTGCATTTTGATTTGGCAGCATGTTCTCCTGTGTCTTTTACTTTCGATTTGCTTTTAATCCATTTGTTTGATTTTTTGTCTATACCTCGCACCCTAAGCATTGATTTTTCCATCGCTCTTTGTGCTTTTGCTATTTTATCCATGTTAGACTTAGTGAGTGTCCACGTCTGTGAGCCATACGTGAGTATAGGGAGGATACCCTGATCGTAAATTCTGGTTTTCAAATATTGTTCTATTTTAGTGCTTTTCTAGATCCAACTCAGTTTTCCAAATCCTGCCCACGCTATCTTATTATTCTTGTAATACACCACAGGCTGAAAACTACTAAAAATAAATCAGAAATAAAACGAATACTTTAGTTACAGAAAACACACAAAAATAAGGTTGTTCAATTTTTTTTGAAATAATTTTATTTTAAACAAATTGTAACAATCAATTTTTTCAGACCGGACTGTTTTTTTTTAATTTTATGGACTATTTTAAACAACATAGGGTGTAATTTTTCTGTAAACTTAATTGTTTTCGAGTTATCAACAATGTATAACTGACAAAATCTCAAAATTACGATATTCAAGACTCAAAAACACAACTAAAAACAAAATTTTTTGTTTCACCTAGGACCATAGTTTAAGTTCAAATTTTGTATAATTTTCTGTTTGGATTCGGATTTTTGGTTTATTTCATTCTACAATATTGTTTTTTAACCGTTAATGAAGCGCATTTAACATGACGGGCTTTGGCGTGTATAAAAGAGAGCTACAAGATTTATGACACACATTTCTGCTGGTTTAAATTCTTATTGTACAAAATGAGCGCCAGTCCAGTTAGGCGCGGTTTATTAGGTTCTTTTTTAGGTTTTTTAGATGATTATGATAAAAAAAGATTTGTTGTAAGATTTCTCTAAAATTGATCGTTTTCGAGTTAAGAGTAATGTTAAACCAAAAAAAAAAGCGAATAATTACAATTTTCAAGGCTTACAATGACAATATTGTTTCTAGATATTTTTAGGATTATCAAGTACCTAAATTCAAGTTCAAGCCTTCTTCTATATATATATATATATATATATATATATATATATATATATATATATATATATATATATATATATATATATATATATATATATATATACGGATATATTGGGTTTAGTAGTCAATATATTGGCCTTTAAGTAAAACTCTTTTAGGTTTGCTAAGCTTTCGAGTTTATTTTACTCTTTTTCAAAACATACTAAAAATTAACATAAAAAATTTACATTAGAAAAATGAAGTTCTTATGTCTTAAATAGGCTTATATATATATATATATATATATATATATATATATATATATATATATGAAAATTCAAGGCTGATTTTATTTTAAAACATTGTTTTTAATTGTAAATGAACCTCGCAAAGCAGGGCGGACAAATTTCAAACCGGTAAAAATCTGGGCCCGTCCTGTGATAAAATAAGCCTAAAATACTTACCAGGAAATGATAGAACTAGACATGTTTGAACTTGACTTTAGGTCTGTGGTAGGTTGAAGAAATAATAATTTTAGTTATGTTTTTGAGCCATGACAATCATAATTTTGCGTTTTGTTTAGTTTTAAATTATTTATAACTCAAAAACGATTAAGTATTCAGAAAAATGACAAAAGACCTATTTTATTCAGAATTGTTCAAAATTCAAAAAAATATTCGTTATCCATGCCGAAAAAAACTCATTATTACAATTTTTTTAACAAAAAATTGTTTAAAAACTTTTAATAACTTTTCGTCTGGGCGAGCTATTTAACCTTATTTTATTTTAGGGTATCTCATGAAAGTGAATATGCAACAAAATCTCACAGAAATAGTTCTTCGAACGAACCCGAGCTTTTCTTCTTTTCTGGTAGTTACTGTAATAATTATCGAAACTGATCGTTCGTGCTAAAAACAAATTAAGTTTTATTATCTATAATCTGACGGAGATTCTTATTGTAAAATTGAACTAATATCGGAATAAGTATTCTCCAACAAAGACGTTGCATTGATTTACTTTGAACTATTTATTCCAAATTAAAATTCTCATTTTTTGTGAGATAAATAAAATAGATCATTACAATTGTCTTTCAAGGCAACCAAAACAAAATTGTTTTAATTCTGAATTTTGGAAATAGCTTCCGCCCTAGATGCCAAAGCATCATGTAACATGTATCATATATTAAAAAAAATTATTGTTCTAAAAATTTAATAGTGAAAATAAAAACGTAGCTCCTTTATAACTATTTTGGGTTCTTTTATTTGCAGATTTCTATTTACGAAAAAGTGTTTCTACAAAATTCCACCAAGAAACATTCCAAAAAGGTTTACTACCTTTCCTTTCGCTTTGGAAAAAGTTAAATCAGGGTCAAAATTTTATCAGAATGACAACTGAAATTAAACCAGTAACAAATTCTATCGTAGAGACATTCCTGAATGAAGAGTTCGAGAATGCAATAACGTTGCTTCAAACGATTCACAAATATTTTACATTACTAAATAAGATTTGTAAGGGAATTTTGACAGCTGATGAAAAAACGTTAGGTGTTGGTTATTCATTACTAAATTTTGAGGTAAGAATTTTTATTAATTTTTTTTATTCCTCAAACAAGGGATGTTTACTGAGATGCATACACTAATAGCTCAAAGTTTCTCCCCCTTTTCGCATTTTTTAAACGGTTATACTTATAATAGTGAAATTTAAATAAAAACAAACAAATAACAACAACAACAAAGGAAGGAAATAAATGGACGCAGACTTTTTAAATAGTCATAGCCGCTTACGTAATAGTGATATTTGACGTTGTAGAGCAGGGTTGTTCAACTGGCGGCCCGCAAGCCGCATCCGACCCGCGAGGCTATTTGTTGTGACCCACTTAAGATTTTCGAAAAGCATATATTTTCTTTAAATGCTGCCACTGTAAAAAAAAGATTTTTTAATTGATTTTATATTTTATGGTTTAGCAGTGTTTTTACATCACAAGTACTGTACCGTGTGTCGCTTACAGTTCGCACAGGCCACACCTCCCACTTCTTACCATCCGTCGTTAGCCGCCATCGTGCCAGTGTGCTACTGACACGTAGGTTAGTCGGCTAATCTATTACGTTGCTAGTGAACAGTGAACTTGATTAATTCTTTGTCGTGATTCCTCTTATACAATAATGAGTGTAAAACCAGTAACGTGTAAAAACGGAAAATTGATAGTGAGAACATAATTTACAAAGAAAGTTGGGAGAGTGATTACTTGATTGCTAACAATAATGGAAAGTTGCAGTGCTTAGTGTGCATGAATGTCGTTTCAGTGCCTAAAGAATATAATGTGAGAAGACATTAAACAACAGTGCATGAAAATAAGTATGCTACGTACACAAATGAAAGTCGGCGTGCCCTAGTTGCAGATTTAAAGAAAAAGCTTCAACAGCAAACTTGTATGTTCAGTAAAATATTACACTCTCGAACCAATTCTTTGCATGCATCTTATGTCGTGTCACTTGAGCTGACAAAGGCAAAAAAACCTTTCACTGATGGCAATTTGATTAAAAAATGTGCTGTTGAAATGGCCAAAGATTTTGGTGATTCTAAAATGGCGGAGAAATTTGAATCAGTGCCACTTTCACATCAAATCATACAGGGAGAATTGTTGCTATGGGTGAGCAAGTAGAAAAATCTATGCGTAGCCTTGTTAAGAGAAGTTCATATTTCTCACTTCGTTTGGATGAAAGCACTGATCAAACCGATGTTAGTCAGCTGTTAATATTTGTGCGCATTATTTGAAGGATTTGATAAATGTTCAGCCATAGCAACAGACGGGGCCCCATCAATGACAGGTAAAAAAACTTGATTAGTGGATTTGCTTCGAGAGAATGGTGTCACTTGCCCAACAATTCATTGTATTATACATCAGCGAGCTTTATGTGGAAAATCAGTCAAGGAAGATCAAGTTTTCCAAACCGTGATTAAGATTATAAATATAATTAGAGGTGGAGATCGATCTCTTTTACACAGGAAACTTAAACAATTTTTAGTGGAAACAGAGGCTGAGTATGGAGACTTGCTAATGTACAACCATGTAAGGTAGCTGAGTGCATGGAACGATTTTTTGCCATAACAAAAGAAATCCCTTCATTCCTCAACAAATACGTTTTATCTGACACAACTGAACTGGAAGAGAAGCTTAAAGATCCAGAATTCTTAAACAGTTAGCTTTTATAACAGATCTGACTACTCATATTAACATGTTAAACTTGAGTCTTCAAGGAAGAAACCAGACGGTTTCAGATTTGATCGAAATGATAAACGGATTCCGGAATAAGCTGAACGTGTTTAAACTTGCTTTGGAAAAGAACAGCCTGACACAATTCCCTAGCTGTCTGCAAATAGCAGAAGAATTCAACGGTGAGGAAAATATTGAGTCTTTATCCTGCATTTCACAAATTGAACAAGTTATTGATGAATTCAATACAAGATTTGAAGAAATTGAAAGTGTCAAAAGCGGTGTACTACTTTATAATAAACCTCTTGAAGCAACCATTGAAAATCAACTACCCAACTTACAGCTTGAGTTGTGTGATCTTCAAGCAAACATGTTCTTAAGCACCAGACAAGAAAAGGGACCTGCATTTTTCAAATTACTGTCAAAGGAGAAATTCCCAAACCTGCGAGATTTTGGACTGAAAATGACGTCAATTTTTGGAAGCACATATACATGTAAAAGTGCCTTTTCCTCCATGAAATACATAAAAAATAAAAACAGAAGCAACCTTACCGATTCTTCCTTACGTCATCTTATGAGAGTGTCTACAACTGAACTGGAGAAACTGAACATTTCTTCATTGGTGGATGAAGCCGATCGACCACAGTCCTCACACTAATTGGATACATCTTTTTCGTTGCTTTTGCAATGTTTGTTTTAATTAAAGTTCGACTCCAGCGGTCGAACGAACCTGACGTGCAGCGGTGAGCAGCGAGCGAAGGCGACGAGCAGCGAAGTGTGCTTAGGTGGGGGCGATTGACCTGACGCAACGGAGCTTGTTAGCTCCGGGTGAGTAAGACACCCAGATTGCACAGGCATTTGTCCTTTACCAAAGCGAAGAGCGGATGCGAGGCTGTTTTTAAGTTAAACCGCCGAGGGGTTGCCTTTATAGGCCCCTCGCGGAGGCTTTAAATAGCTTCGCGTTTGCGAAAATATACGGGATAACCTCAGTGGGCCGACAGGGATGACACTGTAAGGCCTAGTTTTGAACTCTAGGTCGGACAGAAACGGCCCCTGCCTCTGAGGTTTGTGAAACGTGAAGAGGATCCCTCCCTGAGAAATCAGGGAGTGAGCTACCGCGAGGTTGCTGGGACGACACCCAGGAAAACCGTCTGGCAGCGGCTAGGCGGGAAGACAAAAACAGAGTCATCTGTGTAGTAAACTCCCAAGTCTTTTGAACACTTATGTTCACTGCCTTACGGCATTATGAGTGACCCCTCTCCCCAAAAAAGTGATGTCACGCACGTGGCATCACAAGAAAAAGAAGAAGGTGACAATCCTACGTCACCCACCCCCTCTGTCGCATCGGCAATTAAACTTTATAATGATTTTACTAAGACCCTAAAACCTGAAGCCGCGCTAATCGCCGATAATTCAGATGACGAATCGTTCATTCCGGACGACGTAGAAGAAAATAGTGAGGTTGACACTGATGACAGTGTATCAACCACAATGGAAATCTCCGTCGACGAGGAGCTGAGCCCGGCCACCGAGTCGAACACAACCACGCCCCTACAAACGACGCAATAGCCCCCATAGTGGACACCATCTCCACCGTAACGGATGCCGAGCCGGAGGTAGGCAGAAAGAAAAAACGGCAAAGGCCTACAGCAGACTCCTCAGAAGATGAGGAAGAAATAAAAAGGAGCAAGGAAAAGCACGATAACGAGCTTTATAAATCGGTAGATCTGCTAACCGAGCAAATAAAGCAATTAAAAGAAGAGAGCCGCCAACGAGAACAACAGGCAAACGCCCAAATTAAAGATCTCTTAGCTCAGATGACTGAGCTCAGAAATGAAAACAAAGCCAAGGACGAAGAGATCAAGAAGCTGGTCAGCCATATAATGGCCCTGACCAAAAGCAACGAAGAAAGAGAACGAGAAGAGAGAAAAAGAAATGACACCATCTGGGAAATAACCAACAACCCAATGATAATAGCCACACCTTCTACGTCGGGTAGCGGAGGTAAGCCCAAAGAACCAAAAAAGGTAGTAGCAGAAAAAGAAAAACCAAAAGAACAAAGCGAAGCAGGATGGACAAAAGTCCAGAAAAAAGAAAAAGCAAAAGGCACCGCTACTGAGAAATCAACAAACAGTAGTGAGAAACCAAAAAAATCTCTGAGTGTTGTTGAGAGACAAACTCAGAGAATCAACGAGAGAAACGATGAGGCGCTCACAAAAGCTGCTAGAGACACCCAAAAAAGAAGTGAGCAGAAAAAAGCCCAGAAAAACTTGGAGGCAACAAAAGAGCCCCAAGTTGATAAAGAAACCACCGACAACCCTCAAATACCTTCCGAGGTTAACGTCAGAAAGCCAAAACCTCCCGCAATCATCTTAAAGACGGTTGCGGAACACCAAGCAATCCTGCAAAAAGCAGCAGCAAAAGGTATTATTTCTGATAATAAATTTGCCAGATCTGGTAGATCTATTATCATAAATACAAAGAACCGGGAAGACTATCTAGGAGTCGTAAGAATCCTAGAAGAACACACCCCGAAAGTAGAATACGTTGCCTATCCAATAGACAGCGACAAGCTGAAAAGGGTTATACTAAAAGGGCTCGCATCGAGCACAAGTACCGAACTAATTCTTAACGAACTAAGAAATAGAAACGTCGAAGCAACTAGAGTAACAAACATGTACTCTAAAAAAGAAGGAAAACACATACTGCCTTTCTTCATGATCACCCTCAAAGAGGATGACATGCCAAAAATAAGAAAAATTACAAACTTGTGCTACATGAAGATCCGTTTTGAAGACGAGATCAAAACCACGAAAGACACCCTGCAGTGTTTTAACTGCCAGGGCTACTATCACAGTTCTAAGGCTTGCCATTGCGAATCCAGATGTGTAAGGTGTGGTGAAAATCACCTAAGTAATGAGTGCGGAAAAAGCATGGAAACGGCTCCAAAATGCGCCAATTGTGAACAAGCACATACGGCGAACTACAGAGGATGCTCAAAGGCTCCAAAAAAGAAGGCCCCTGCCCCCGTAAAACCGGTGAGCAGACCAATCAACCCAACCACAACAACCACCGGGTTTAGCTACGCACAAGCAGCTAAAAAAACCGCCGAACAAGCGGCCCCAACCATGCAAAGTGCAGCCGCACTCATTACTTCATTCCAGATGGAATACAACAGAAGCATGATGGAGATGATGGCCGCTATGGACAGGGCAACAAAAATGATGGCTGCATTCGGAGAAATAAACCAACAATGTTAGCAAACCACACGGAAGATCTACGCATAGGGTCCTGGAATTCCGGAGGAATTTTCAAAAAACTCAACCTTTTGGACGAGATAATTAACAGATTAGAGCTCGATATCGTAGCCCTTCAAGAAACAAAATTAGTGGAAAGGAAGAAAACTAAATTTCCAGGCTACGATATCTATAGAACTGACCACAGAGCAAGATCAGGAGGAACAGCCATACTAGTTAAAAAAGGCTTAGAACACGAACATATCCCAACACCAGGTGGACTGGTCACAATGGAAGCCACGCTAGTAAGATTAAAGGCCAACAACGAAACACTAAAAATAGTGTCAGCTTATGTCAGACCGAACGAACCGATTTTCGATGAAGACTTGAGCCTAATCCTCGATACAGAAGAACCTACGGTAATTATTGGAGACCTTAATGCGAGATCTCCCAACTGGTTCGACAGAGCGACCAACAACAACGGGAGACGTCTTTGCGGCCATCTCGAAAATAGACCAAACACGTATGTGATCGGACCAACAGAACCGACATGTTTTCATGGACAACTTCCAACACACATAGACATTGCAATCCTACACAACGTGGGTCAACAATATGAGATACACTCTCTAAATGAAGGCGATTCAACGCACAATGTAATCGTCCTGACCCTGGGAGCAATAGAATTAAACTATTTGCAACCCCACAAAAGAAAAATAACAAATTGGTCAAACTACAGAAGAATAGTGAGCGAAAACATCGGTAACATTCCAACAATAAATAACATCACAGAACTAGAAGACACTGTAACAAAACTAGAAAACACGATAACAAACGCTATCGATGCCAGCTCCAAAACAGAAACAGTAGCAAGACAAAAAGGAAGATTCGGAGACATAAGTCACGAACTACAAGAATTAATCCAAGAAAAGAACAGAAAAAGAAGAAGAGCTTACCGTACTAGAACAGTGGAAGACAAAAGGATTGCAAATGAGCTAGACCGGGAAGTTAAAAGACAACTACGTAATCACAGAAATGAAAGCTGGGACAACTATATCCAAGATCTAGACCCTAATAAATCTGCCTTCTGGAAGTTATCAAAAATCCTCCGACAGGACAAGAAACCCATACCTCCACTACACGGAGTAAACGGGATTGTCCATACGGAAATAGACAAAGCTGAAGTCCTAAAGGACGAACTAGAAAGAGCATGCAGAAACAATGAAAACCCCAACGAAGACATAGACTTCGAAGAAGAGGTAGAAAGAACAGCCAGAAGAATAAAGAGAAGAAAGGGCAGAGTAGGAATTACACATACCTCCCCCGAAGAAATAAAAGAGCTTATAAAGCTAACTAACGCCAAAAAAGCCCCAGGTCCTGATAATATCACAAACAGGGCACTGAAAAATCTACCCAACAAAGCTATTGTCTACATAACAAACATCGTTAACAGCATGCTTAAACTACGATATTTTCCAGATAGATGGAAAGAGGCACATATAATCATGATAAAGAAACCAGGGAAAGACGGCGCTTTTCCACAAAATTACAGACCTATCAGCTTATTATCATCAATAAGCAAGATAGCAGAAAGAGTCATACTAAAAAGACTCAACGATGAATCGGAAGCACTAGGCACCATACCAGAAGCGCAATTCGGATTCAGAAGCGAACATTCGTGTGAACTACAAGTTCTACGGTTCACGGAATTTGCAACGAAGGGCTTTAATGAAAAAATGTACACGGCAACAGCATTTCTGGACGTCAGTAAAGCATTTGACAGGGTCTGGCATGAAGGACTCATATACAAAATGAACACCATGGGGTACAGCGAGGCTATGACATGCCTCCTTGGATCATACCTAGCCAACAGAAGGTTCAGGGTTCGAACAGGGGCAACCCTGTCCGAAGTCGGAATCCTGGAGGCAGGTGTGCCTCAGGGAGCTGTGCTGTCGCCTTACCTGTATACCATCTATACGGCCGACACGCCAAAAGAACCAGGATCCCTGTTGAGTCTTTACGCTGACGACACAGCAATAGCTGTTAGCTGGAGGAATCCAGATCATGCAGCTAATCATCTGCAGAGAGCACTAAGTAGATTTGAAAGATGGTGCATCAAATGGAAAATCGCCTTAAACCCGGACAAAACACAGGCTGTAATGTTTAGTCACAGAAGAAGTGTACCTAACCGCGAATTAATGATCGGAAACACCCCAGTAGAGTGGACAAATGAGGCCAAATACCTAGGGGTGTTACTAGACAAAAAACTCACCTTTACGCAGCACATAAACCAGCAAACGTACAGAGCCAAAGCGCTGAAAAGTCAGCTCTCAACGCTTATAGGCAGAAGAAGCAAGCTAAGATTTAAAACTAAAATCAGAATAGCTAATAGTATTATCCTGCCAGTCCTATCATATGCCTCCGCAGCATGGGGACACACCTGTAAAACAAACAGGAAAAAGATACAGACAGCTCAAAACCAATTGATAAGAGATGCTCTAAATCTACCGAGATATGTACCTCTGAGAAATTTATACAGAGACTCAGGACAAACAAGGATCCTACATACAATGGATAAAAAGGCATATGAACTTTTTAACGGATTAAATAACCACCCAAGTAGCATGCTAAGAGAGCTGACTAACTACAATGCAAACACCAGGACACTACACAGAAGACCTAAACAGCAAATAGCCGGATATAGGGTCCCAAACTAATAAATGAAGAATGAGATGGTCGCAAAAACGTCAAAAAAAAAAAGAATGCAGTCATCAGAAAAACAACCCCCAAAAAAATATCTTATTTTTAGGACTCTGGCGAGAGGGTACAGGTGCCAAGGCACTTAGTTAAGGACAATATACACCGGGGTGTGTGGAGGCCATATACACCCTGCAATGCACACCCCACCACACCGCACACATATTTAGCATGTAAGAGTAAAAGGGTAAGAATTGTGCAGGCATTTTATTGTTCCATCGCCAAGGAAGACCCCCAAAACCCCACAAAAAAAAAAAAAAAAAAAAAAAAAAAAAAAAAAAAAAAAAAAAAAAAAAATGGTTGTTTTTCTTTTAAATTAAGTAGATTTATTTCAAATTAAATTCAAATAACTGAACGTAACGTAATCTAATACCAATTTTCTATATAGAAGACCCGTCAGGCCTTCTATATACCGCTGATGCGGAATTGGCCCTTAAGGCGGATCTAATGTATACTGATCCTTTCGCGACTCCCGAGCACTGAGACCATGTGCGGCAAACATGAGCTTGGTGGCCGGACCCTCTCGGGTGCCCAGCCGGCGAGGAGAACAAAATTTATTTTGCCAAATCGGCGGCTGAGTGACCGAGCACACACATATCTTTCCGGGCATGAAGTCGACAGCCCAGGCTGTCGACTTCATGTGCGGAACACACACGCTATTTTTATTATTTTTTATGTTAGGGACTTCAGTCCCGAAGTGCAGTCCGAGTAAAATCAATAGAGTCAGTAAAGTAATTAGGGAGAAAAGCCTAGATGTGGCTACCCCTACAGTTAGGTGGCATAACCACAGTCATTAAAAACAGGAGATGTCTCATTACCCAGGGCATCTCAGGTAACTTTCAGATCATAGCCTCCTCACGTCAGTCGTACGATGAGGAGGGGTGGAGGAAAAGCCTGGGGGTCAGATAGGTACCACTTCAACTAGTGAAGTGTGACCGGTTTGATCTTCGGACATGTGGATCCCATTCTTATATTGGTATACACATGTTCCTAGGGGTAGGGTTGATCGCTTAGCGTGATTGTGTGTGTGTTTGTTTTAATTATTGAAAAGCGGTATCAATAAATTTTCCGTTTATGAAAAAATGTAGTTGTTGAGCAATAAAAAAAATAATACTCTTTTTTGTTTTAATTATTTTTATACCTCATTTTGTTTTGTTATTACTTGTAACAAATTATTATATGGCCCGCGACAACATAAAAAGTTTTAGTTTTGGCCCTTGAGGCATTGCAAGTTGGACACCCCTGTTATAGAGCCACAGCGGTTGATATTTTAAATGAGACTTTATGGCAACTGATATCTCGTTTAAAAGGTAGTAGAAAATACTTTGCTATAAAATAAATCACGTAGATAAAGCCAAATGCAAATTTTGTGAAAATGTAAAAGAAACGATCAAATATTTTTCAACTTGAGGGTAATAATTATTAGAGCTCATAAGCCTCTTGAATAATTAAAACGTGTCTTTTTAGAGTCTGTTGAAAAATATATCAATTTTTTCAGTTTGCATCATGGAAAGCTCACAAGATCTAACAATTATTTTAACCATTTGGAGGTCGCGGTCATAAAGTGTACTGTATAGTTCGCGGTGTATCTTAGAGATATGTTCGTTTAAGTTTTATGTTTCAATAAGATTGAATAAAAACTGATCTAGATCGGAAGAAACGTTTGTTTTGAACATAACTAATTAAAAAATAAGCGGATTTAAATTAATTTATGGTCAAGAAAAAAATAAAATAAATGCAATATTAAGAACATAACAAAATAAAAACATGTAATAACTATTATTATTGTTACTAATCCCATGCAAAAATAACCCAAACACATAATTAGATTTAGCGAAACTTAATCCGATTCATCAGCGGAAGGATTAGTAAAAAGGGGTTATACGAACTGTTGCAAACAATATTGCTATGTTCAAGACATAAAAATGTGGTACAACATTTACAGTAGTATTTGGACAAACGAGCGTCTTTGTCACATAGTAAGAATAACACCTTTTCTTTATCTTTTATTGCCCGTTTTAGCAACTGAAACTGGATCTGCCCCACTGGTTAAACTTTCCTCCTTATGTTTTTAATGCTAAAGCTGCAATAGTCTGTGAATACCTGTAGTAGTATCTCATTGACGTTTTATTTACTCTGACAATGGTTGACTACAAAGGTTTCGAAGTCTACGTCTTATTTTTGAATTCTGATTTAGCATGTGAATGGACTGTGTGTTGATCTCAGCAACGTTCAAGACGACGTAAAATATTACCATATCTTCTTCTGTTGTCTCTGGTTATATTATATGAACCAACCATCTGAATTTACTACGTCATCGAAAGGAATACTAGATACCAAAATTACGTTTTTTCGAGATTTAAGAAAGTTAGATTGTATTGGTCTGTTTGCCGTACTCACTAATTCAGGTGATAGTTGACGTTTGTTTCTTCTGACTGTCCCTACATATGATAGTCTCTTCTTTTTCAAATAGCTTACGAGAGTTAGATCGGTGAACCAATTATCAGCAGTGATATTTCGTCCTGAACTATAGATAGGTTCAACTAATCTCTTGACCACATCTACTGGTTTATTCTTGACACGAAATGGACCTTCAGGTTGCAGTCCTACATAAATTTCCATGTTGCTTGTGAAAAATAGCTTATAGTCCCATATTTGTCAGGTTTTGATGGAATATGTTGCCCAAATCCACATCTACCTTTTTTGCAATTTTCTACAAATACTAAAAATATCTGTCTAACAGCTGACAACCTATCAATTTTTAGTCGATTTGGTCAAGTCGTCTTGTCGTCGAATCTTATACCGTTGTGGATAATTTTGAATCTTTTCTTTGACATTTTAAGTCTAAATAATTCAATTTCACTACTATCTTTTGCTTATAAATGTAGTAAATGCAATTTTAGTCGATATCGGTTTGTTTAGTATTTCTTTCTCTGGAATATCTACTTGAAATAAAGTCTTTATATATATATATATATATATATATATATATATATATATATATATATTTGTATAATGTAAATTTAAATCTAAAAGTTCTCCTGACACGAAACAGCTCCAGCATTCATATTCAGTTTTTGCGTTTTTTGCAGTATTCCTTACTAGAGGCAATTGACACAGAATATGTTGTTTCGATCGCCAAATTTTATTTTCGTAAGCTGACTTTTTTCCCCACTTTGTTACTTTGCCCAGAATAAAAAATACTGCCCATTTTCATAAATGTTCTCTTTGCTCTGCTCAGTAAAAATGTCTTTTTCGTTGTTCGAATTTTGTGATCGCTCCTTGACATAACTGATTTCGTCCAAGCCACTTTCGTCTTCAAACTTATTTCTTTCATTTCCATCGTTAGAATCGAAAAACACACTCTGAATATTTTCAACATCCTTTGAATCATCCAACTTGTATACCTTTTCGACACTCTGAATATAGTATAGATCAGAACGAAATAAACACGAAAAAATATTGGTTCGATCTGCGAGGTCGCGGTACCTGTCAGATACAACTGTGTTTAGTTATGACAAACGTTCACTTCTCAACCTCAAGAAATTACCTGAAAGACGACGTTTTGTGTTTTCCAGTCCTAAGACATAAACATGGCTGCTACTACTATACTACTATATTAACACTCCGTTAGTCGCTAGGAAAAACTGAGCATCAAGAGTCGCTACGATGTGTGGGACCGACAATTAAAAAAAATAGTTATTACTATCAAATTCATACAAATATTTTGTAGTGTATATATGAATGACTGAAAAATATTTTTGAAAATATTTTATTGAAAAACAACACACAAACTGAAAAACATTAATAGAACAACATATTGTTATTTGTAATTAAAATTAAATTAAAGAAAAGTTCTTCAAATTTTTTAAATGGAAAAACAGTTCTTACTTTTTAGTTAAGAATAATATAGATTCACTGAAAAAAATAAATGAGTTTTTAAGAAAAATATAAAGTAAAGCATTTCACTTGATTTAGCAATTGAGAAATTTTATGTTGTAGCGTCACTCAGTCAAAGCTGACATATTCCAGGAATATGTTGCAGGTACATGAATATTTTGCATTTTATGCATGAAAAGCGAGTATATCTGTTCTTTTTGGTAGTACAAAATGCACAACGACCCTTTGTTTGATTTCTTTCTGGAATTACAGTACATCTGTGATGCCGCAAATTTCGCGAATTCGACATTTTAGGCAACTGGCAGATTTGTAGTAGTAACGTGACTTTCTGAATAGGGTTATATAAGCTTGTTTTCAAGGTTTGTAACAAAGCGTTATTCACAAAATACTTACAAATCTCACTGGGAGTCTTCAAGTCACGTGTAGGTTATCTCGACATCGGCAAAGATACTACGGAATTTTCTTTCTTGTTTTAACATTTCTCTTCCATCTGGTAACTTCATGTTTTTCAATAATCGCTAAGGTATTACTTCCACTTTCTCCTTCCTTGTCTATGACATCTTATTTCGATTCAATTTCGCCATCACGTTCCCCAATTCGATCGATTTCGTTTTCATTTCTCTCATCGTCAAAACAATTTTCATCGTCGGTAGGAACCATTTCCTATAGTTCCAACAGGCGTTTTTGTTCGGCTTTAAAGGACATCTATAAATAACAATTGACAAAATCTTACCAAAAAAAGCAATAATAGGATGCTAAATATTTAACTCATCTGAAAGTTATGCCAACAATTAATAGCTACACCGTTAGTTGCTACGGACTCTCGCACCGAAAATAACTACAAAACTCTCACAACTGTACCCAGGTAGGTAAGAATATACAATAACACGAGTTTAGTTGATAGGAAGAGGTACAGAAAGTGGCGATAGAAAAATAACAGTTATTTGTAAATCCCGAATAAATATCGGTGTGTGACACCGATAGCGACTAACGGAGGGTTAATGTTATAGAAGGCTTTGATATAATTAATAAAACAAAAAAAAATGTAAATAAATGAACATTCTTCGATAATAAGCTATAGTTTTAAACGGATATATTTTTCGGTACCCTACAAAATATTTGTCTTGTATCAATTTGAACAGCCGCGTCCGACGGAAGGTTAAGGAAATCCAGATATATTGTACAAAGTATTAACCGTTTAATGAAATATTTTTATTACATATTTTTCAACTGTACACTTTAACTGGTTAAATGGATGGATTTTTCGTGTTATAATATATTCTTGTTAATCTGAATTGTGCCTCGCTTTTTTTATTATTAAGTAGTTTTAAAAAGATTAGAACACCTTTATATTTTGACTTTTATATAGAAAACAAACAAATTAATTAATTTTGCTATAACAAAATATCATGTATAATTAAATTATAACACTGTTATGTCACAGACACCAAAACCTTGGTTGGACTTATGGAACGGCCCCAAAGAACCTACACATTACTTGAGAATATGCATGACTAAGATAATTGCCTTGTCAAAGTGGAAAGAAGAAAATATTAACCGACTATTGAATAAACCCATAAACCTATCTGGGTTGTTTCATCCAGAAGCTTTTATTGCATCATACAAACAGGATTTTTCAAAGTAAGCAAAAATTGTTTAAAACTTATAACGCTATTATAGTGATTCCTCCCTCTAGTTATTGTAGTTTTAACCTATTAACTATAGAATAAAAGTATTACTTAATTTGTTAAAATATCTGAGTTTAATCGTACAATTTAATTTTACTTTTTTGTCTTAATTTTTTTAATACAATTTTATTAATTTAATCGTCATTTTCATTTGTTGTTAACACTGGATTAGCCCTGATAGAAATATTAGATCTCTTCTTGATTCCCATTATAAATTATTCACCTGTTTGTTTAAATATGTGGTTTGGTATCTGTTTGCCATATAAACGTTTTAATTTATTTTCATTTGCAATAGCTATATTGAGTTTTTATAACGATAAGTTTTATAAAGACAAACTTTGAGAAAACTAAACTTATAATAAATCTCGTAATGAGTGGAAATATAACTATTGACAATAATAACATACAACAAACAGACACTTACAAATATCTGGGACACGAAATCAAAATAAGCAGAGACAATCAAACACATGAAATACAAAGGCGAATAGGCCTAACTTGGGCAGCATTTGGCAAATTAAGCCATATTCTAAAACGTTCAATTCCCATGCGTCTCAAGCGAAAGGTTTATGACCAATTTGTTTTACCTGTACAAACTTATGGAGCGGAGACTTTAACACTCACGCAAAAATCTGCGAATAAACTCAGAGTTACTAAACGAGCCGTGGAACGTGCAATGCTGAACGTGAGCCTTCGAGACCACATAACAAACCAATAAATCAGGCAAAGATCATGTGTTCAAGACGTCATCGAAAGAACCACGTCGCTTAAGTGGAACTGGGCAGGACACTTAGCCAAAGCACAAGATGGACGGTGGACAAGACGTATTATGGAATGGAGGCCCAGAAAATATAAAAGAAGCCGAGGACGACCACCGACTAGATGGACCGATGATATAAAACGTGTAGCGGGAAACTGGCTACAAGCGGCCCAGTGCAGAGAACACTGGAAAGATCTGAGGGAGGCCTATTTTCAGCAGTGGACGCGATTGGCTGATTGATGATGATATGGAGTTTTATATATTTTTTTACATGACTGATATATAACCACAACTAACGCTGGTCTTAAATTGTTTTATGTACCCAGTCTTTTAACTTTGTTTTTTTGACGTCATTATAGTGTTAACTGATTCTACATATCCCAATTTTATTGATAATTTACCAACTTAAATGCAGTGCTGTACAAAATTAGAGGAGAAATACTTGAATCATTTATCCATTTTAAAAAGCACGATATAAAAACAAAACAACACAAGGGAGATTCAAAGGAACTCACCGAATTCCTTCACTCATGACAACTTCAGCACTCTCTGGCTTTTTCGACAAAAAATAAAAAGATAAGAATAAAAAATATATATTAACAAATTCTATTGGATTCTTACTTGGTTAAAAAGGAACCTACAGACCAAGTCGTAAGACTCTAGGACTTCCGCAAGAAAAAGACAAGTGCAAAAACATGAGAAGAAAAAGAGCTGGTAATTCTAAATTCAATGTGCTTCTTACTTACATCAAA